>CAJQZJ010000406.1:2386986-2406892 GCA_907164525.1 Lophiomys imhausi
GTGTGTGTGTGTGTGTGTGTGTGTGTGTGTGTGTGTGTGTGTGTGTGAAAATTTACAGTGCTTTTATTAAGGAAGATCAAGAGCCTAGCACCGATCTTACCTTCATCACCTAACTGAAAAACGAGAAGTTAAGAAGCAGCATCTTGAAGACACTTTTTAAGAGAGAAGTCTCGATATGGCTCCAAATAATTGTTCCCACCTAAACTTGGAAATGGACCCTTTCCTGTCCTGCAACAATACCTTCAATCAAAGTCTGAGTCCCCCCAAGATGGACAACTGGTTCCACCCGGGAATCATCTATATCATTCCTGCAGTTTATGGGGTTATCATCGTGATAGGCCTCGTTGGCAACATCACCCTGATCAAGATCTTCTGTACAGTCAAGTCGATGAGAAATGTGCCAAACCTCTTCATCTCTAGCCTGGCTTTAGGAGACCTGCTGCTGCTACTAACGTGCGCCCCTGTGGATGCCAGCAAGTACCTGGCTGACAGGTGGTTATTTGGCAGAATTGGCTGCAAACTGATCCCCTTTATTCAACTCACTTCAGTGGGGGTGTCTGTCTTCACACTTACGGCACTGTCAGCAGACAGGTAAGTGCTCACTGGAAGTTATATCCTCTCTTGGGGTGGTAGACCACTTGGTGAATGACACAGGCGAGCTGTTTGCCTGAAAGGGAAGTTAACTCAAACTTACATTCCCTTCCAGGCATGGTTATGCTCTGGAAATTACTTCTGGAGTGTGGCATACTTTAGTGTAAGAAAAGAAAAATGACTTTTTTTTAATTCTCATTTGTCTCCCCCTGTGGAGACAGGGGGAGACAAATGAGAATTAAATCTCTAAGCCTGACACTGAGGGGCTTTTTTTTTTGAACAAAAATCATCTACTCTCCCTGTGTTCTCCCTCCCTGAAAAATTAATTCTGCAGTGAGAAGGACGATCACACCCCATAGGTTCAACCTCAGGCTAATGTTTCTTAGAAGTGATTCAGAACCTGTCAGAAAGCAGAGAAGTTCCCACTGCCCCTCTGTAAAATCTTTGAGAAAGAACAAAAAAATAGGCTTTGTTTCTCTGACTTTGTCTTCCTTAGACAGTCTTAACTTTTCTTACAGCTCATTTTTGGGTGTGACTGAACAGAACAGTTGTATGTTGATTTTTCTAAGTCTCCCTTCAATTAATTTAAACATGATTGCTCCCTTTGGCCTGGCTAAGCAAGCATTGTTCAAGGTTGACTTTTAATTTTAATAACTTTATTAATGTACTTCTATGTACAATGTCTTTGGAGCTTGTTGAGGATAAGTATTCCCTTTTATTCTAGAAAATACACACCTTTTTGAACTTTATATATTATGATTCTATATTAACACAGTCTTAACACCTGTATTTTTAAAATATCTACCATGTTAAAAATAACTCATACTTGAACAAACAAATGAAGAAATATTTACAGGATATTCATACACATTGCTGACTGTATCTTATGTTCTGAATATTGAACACAGAAATGATTAGACTGTCAGATAAAACATGTGCTAAATGGCTAAATTAAGAAAAATAGGTCCTGTGGACCAGAGATTGTAAATTATCATCTTAAATCAACTATATATTATATATTAAAAATACATGGGACCAGAGTGTATACTGGAAAAAGCATAGATGCAGTTCTTAAAAGTTTAGAATCTGAAGAAAATGGCCTACATTTTAATACATGTGGTGCTGGAGTCTCTTTTTGTAAAGGAACAAACAGTCTTCAGGTAAGCTGGCCTTGGTAAGTAATGGAAAAATAAAGATAGTATTATCAGTATTTGTGGCCATTATCCTAAGCTACTTAAAGTACACTGCTCAGGACAGATGATATTCTCAGAGACTGAAAAGTAATAATACAGAAATGAAGATATTGTGTGGACCAGGCAGGGTTTCTCCACTCACCCACATCTTGCCTGCATCCTGCCTATTTGCCCTCCAGGTACTAATGACCACAGACAGTTTCCTTCTATGTTCGCTCAGGGCCAGCAAACTTTGAAGCTGGCAGAAGCCCCATGGCTGGTTCCCACTGGAGGAGGGCACGTCAGGCTGAGCATAATTTTCTTGATGGGAAGAAGAGATTTGGGTCTCCAGGCTGATGAATGCAGTAGTCCAGATGGTGTTTCCTATCTCCTGGGGGGGGGGGGGGGGGCGGCGAACAGAGTGGAAAGGGAGGGCCTGGAATGGAAAACTGCAGCTGCAGGGACCCTCTTCCTGGAGTTTCAGAGCAGACTGAGCTCGCCATCAGCAGTCAGCGAAAGCTCTGTTCTGTGCAAAGCTGAGTTGAATACCACTGCAGCTGCAGTGTGTCCCCACTAACTTTTTGTATTTGGCAGTGCCTTGCAAAGGCTGATGGATGGCTGGAATTACAGGTGGTGCATCACACTGACTTCAACAACAATAGGTGTCCCGTCAGTTTGATAGCACAAGACTGTACTTTTCTATGTATCTTATGTTTGAAAGCTGTAAGATTTTTACAGCAGCCTTATGGGCTTGGCAATGTAAATGTGACTTCTATACTCTTCAACAATGTGTCATCTGTGTACATAGTAAAAAGAATAAGTTAACAGCTCAATAATTTACATGGTGTTTATGTAACTGTGTAACCACCCAGTTGAGATATTAAGGAGTTCTAGTGCCTTGCTCATTTCTAGTTAATATTTCTACAGAGACGAAACTGTTACTGTGATTTCATTCACCAGATATTACTTATTGCAATTCTTGAACACATGATGAAATCATGCAGTGAATACAGCTTTGTGTTTGCCTTCTTATGCTTGGCATTTTTCTGTGTTATCCATCCATGTTGGCCTGTTTAGCAGTGATTTTTCAATTGTGTGCAGCATCCCCTTGGAGGAAAAGACCTCAGGTTAGCCTGATGAATACTGATATATTATTTCTGATTTAGGGCTGAGAATCTTTTCTGGATATTTACATATATACGTATGTTTGTAGGATTTTATACAATATATTTTGATCATATTCTTTGCCCTTCCATCACTTCTTCCAGATCCAATCCCCTCCCTGCCCACTCAACTTCACACTATTCTCTTTAAAAAAAAAAAAAGAACAAACAAGCAAAAGCACACAAAAATAAACAAACAAACATGGGGTTCATTTTGTATTGGACAACTGTTCCGAGCATGGGTCCTGTCCTGGACTGTGGATGATATGCTAAGTGTCACTCCATTGAAGAAAACTGTTTTTCCCTCTCTCAGCAGCTATTAATTGCAGATAGCTTCTTGGTTAGGGGTGGGACTTTGGGTCATTTGATTGACATAAGAATTTATTTCTTTTATGCATATATTCATGTCTGAAATGCTAGGTTATTAGTGCATATTTTTAATAAATATTGCCAGTTTCCAAGTGAGCCTCCATATTTGATAGATTGGTAAAAGGAAGAACCAAGCTGTCCAGTGTGGATAGCCATCAGAACTAAAGAGGAGCTTTGAAACACTACAAAAGCCTAGGCCCCACACTAAGCTGAATCCACTCTTTGAAGTGCTTTCTCCTTTCACAAGTATACTGTTCCATTACTCATCCCCATGGCATATAGGCTTGGGTGAGCATCAACAGGCCTTTATGAGGGAGTTGGGCCAAGTTTACTTAACTAACTCTCTGGCCTTGGTTTAATTACCTGTAAAATGGCAGAGTTGAGCTAGATTGTTTTGAGAGAGAGAGAGAGAGAGAGAGAGAGAGAGAGAGAGAGAGAGAGAGAACTGTGTGCATGTTCATGTATGTGTGTGTATGGAGGCCAAAGGTCAACTTCAAGTGTCATTCACCAGGAACTGTTCATACTGTTTTTTGAGATAGGGTCTCTCACAGGCTTAGAATTCACCAAATAAGCTAGGCTGCTTGGCCAACAAGTCCGAGGGATCTACCTGACTGCCTCCTCAGCCCTGGGAAACTCCATAAAGTCTGCATTCCCTATAACACTCAGGATCCACTCTACTTCTAAGAGTTGAATAACTACAGTTTGGTTGATATTTGAGCATTGAGCCTATAATACAATCAAATAGCTAGAAGGCATTTTTTTTCAGTCTCAAACCCTCCTTTGACACAGAAACCCAAAACAGGTGATGAAATTTAACTTTCAGGACAAACTTGGAGGAAAGTGAAACTAAAGCCTTCCTCTCCTCACTGCAAGCTGCAACTCCTTTATCAAAACAAGACACTTTTCTCTTGAAACAATCAAAATACAGTCTGCTTTCATTTCCCTTCTCCTGATATGCAGCTCCAGACTCAGAATCTGGCTGTTTAAAAAGACGGTGCTTGACACAAACTAGATAGACACTTGAGAGGATGGAATCTCAGTTTAGGGATTTCCTCTATTGGACTGTCCTGAGAATGTCTGTGGGGGCCATCTTCTTGATTGATGATTGAAGAGGGAGGTCCCAGCCAACTGTGGACTGTGCCATACTTGGTCCTGGGTTTTATAGGAGAGTAAGTTGATCAGGCCACAGGAAGCAAGCCAGTAAGCAGAATTCCTCCACGGTTTCTGCTGTGGTTCCTGATTTGCCTTCCCTGGATGATGAACAATAAACTGTAGGCTGAAATAAACTCTTTTCTTCCCCCTCCCACTCCAAAAAAAAATGACGGTGCTGAGTGACCCAAAGTAGATGAGTTTGGAAGGAGTCCTTCACTGATCACTTCACCAGTGCCTAGCTTTCTGCTTCCTAAGAGCCTGACCTCTTTCTCACAAAAGACAACTCTTAGAGCGTTTTTTTTTTTAATAGCGCATCCTTCAAAAAAGTCCCCCAGTTAGAGGAGGTTGGATGGGCTGCCAGTTCCTAAGTTCTATATAGTTTGGCTTTTCAGAGGCTTATGCTGTCAGTCTGGAAGGAGCTTTGCCCACAGCCACGGTGAACCAGCAACTGCTGCCAGCAAGGTTCTGGGAGCGACCAGAGGCCAGATGTTGTGGAAGCAGTCTTTCCCAGCCAGGCTCTCTCTCTCAAGGGGAACACAGTGGAACAGGAGTGGAGGGCAACAAAGAACCTTCGGTCTTGTCTCTCACATATTATTTTTTCAAGTGTCAGGGTTTTATGTGATTAATTATCTTTCTGGCAACTTAATATGCATGAAGGCCAAAAAAAAAAGACACAAATTTCATCATGAAACACGCAGCGTCTCAGGAAGGGCTCCCTGGTGAGGTTTTTTGAACTGTGCCTGTCAGTAACATCCTTTAAAAATAGACTAAATTTGCATTCTTGCACTTATAAATCTTCCTGGTGTGTGGGGTTGCATAAATTCTCTTTTAATTAAAACACAAGCTTTCAGAATAGAATGGAAGTTTTTCTCTTTTTCACCTCCGAGTAAAAGCAAATACGGACATCCAAAGAAGTTTCTTTTGCACAGTACGTGCCTTTTCTAAGAGACCTTCTTTGCCCACTCAGTCAACAAGAGTGGCCAATGGGATCCTATCAACCAGTTTCTTTTATTCTCAGGTTCATTGGAATGTAAGTTGTATATAGGAAGTTTTTAGGGGGAACACATCTATGAAAGTTGACATTCCCACCCCCAGCCACTTCATCTCCACCAACACAATCCAAATACATAGCGTTTCTATCACCTTCCCAAATTCTTTCTGGTCCTTTGTAGTGTACCCTTTCCTTCCACCTCAGTTCCTGGAGATCTTGATCTTTTCCAGGATGCCCCACAAATAGTGGCATACAGCCTGGCTCCTTTTAACACATTGTATTGAGTATTTAAGTGACCCATTCCTATTTTGCTGTGTAGTATTCACAGTCTTGATGTCCCTTGGTCTGTTTATCTTTTCTCCAGTTCATGATGAGTAGGACTGTTCTCTGTTTGGAATGATGATGAATAAGTCTCACATAAATTCTTCTGTACAGTTTAATACAGATATGTATCTTCAGTCCTCATGGGTACATACAATCCATGATTATTTTATCAAGCATTTCCTTGTTCATTTGTTTGGTTTTTGTCATACTGTATGTTATGTGCATATATATGTACATAATATGTATATGTATATATATGTATATAATATATATATATTATATATACACACAGGGAGTCTAGGGATCTGAGGAGATGGCTCAGTTGGCAAAGTGCTTGCCATGTCAGTGTGAAGAACTAAGTTAGACACCCAGAACATGCCTGTAATCCCAGCACAGAGGAGGCAGAGATAGGAAGATATTGGGGGCTTACTAACTAGCCGTTCAGCCTGACTTGTCAACTTCTGAGTTCAGTAAGAGACCCTGTTTCAAAATATAAGCTAATGAACAATTCATGTCAACTGCCGGCCTCCACACACATGTGCACACACACACATGTACAAAGTAGGAATCTCATTCATTAGTATATTTTGATACTAGACCTGTTCCTAGCCTGTACTCAGTGCTTAAGATATCCTTGCTGAACGGATGAAATAAAAGATGCATGAAAGAAGGAATAAAGGAGGGAGTGAATCCAGCTGGCTCATACCGGATGAACCTAGAATACCTGATTCTAATCTACAAATCATGCTCATTTCCTTTGATGATTCACAGAGTAACACTAGAGCAACAATGGTTCCAGCCAAAGATGACAAGAGCTAGGTTTTGTGGAAACTGGGGAGTGCTTTTAAAAAGAGAAGTCAAACAAAATTTTGAAGATAAGGCAGATAAATATTTAAAATCACGTAGAACTTATACAATGGAGTTGGTAGTCAAATGAATTACAAATTAAAAGAGTTAATAAATTACATAGTCATAAAATTCAAAAAAGAACCATAATACCTTCAAACTAGCTCCCTGACTCTCCTTTCCATGCTTGCTTTCTTAAATACTTTGACTTCATCCTCATCTGTCTCCTCTTAAAATAACCATCATTTGAGTTGAATATATGTATTTCCTTTGCTTTCTTTGCAAGTCCTGGAGACTGAACTGAAGACCTCATGCATGCTTGCTAAACATACACTCTACAGCTGAGCCAACCTCCTAGCCTGATAATAGTCATTTCTATAACAAATTAGAATCGGTTTTCAACAAGGACAAGTTCCCTTGTAGCCTATCCATTCCCATGTGGTCAACGCTAAACACATGTACAAGAGCAACACTAAATGAACTCTGTAGGCTGTATTTATATACACATATGTATATTGAAGAGGTCATGGATCTGAGAAGAATTGGGGGAAATGTGAGAGGAATTGGAGGGGAGGAGGGGGAATAGAAATGATGTAAATATAGTACTCGTGTGTGAACTTCTCAAAAATTAAAAAGATATCATAGTTTGCAAATAGCATTTCCTAAAAAAAATGAAAATTTGATATTAAAATGAGAAGAAATTTAAAAAGGAAATTAGAAGGATACAGCTGTTTTTTTCCTGGTTGATTAAAATCAGCTTTTTATTAGAGATTAGTTAAGAAACTTTCTATCCAGTTTCAGTTATTGAGTCTATCGTATATAAACATTTAGAATTATAAAGTTTAAAAAAACTGTTGTCTGAATCTTGTTTCTCTCATATTACAACAGAATAGTACAAACTGAGTAAATTATAAAAAATAGAAATGTATTTAGCTTGTGGTTCTGGAGGTTGTGACATCCAAGAAGAGCCAGCAGGTGGTGAGGGTCCCACTGCTGCATTGTGACATGGCATGAAGGAAAGAAAATGTGTGTGAGACACCCAGCAACCTGAAATTTTATAACAGTCTACTGAGGAGAAAGAGAACCTGAAAGGGTACTGGGGCAGGGGAGGGGAGAAAAACAAGCTACCACACTTTGTCTCATATGTTAAAAAGATAGATAGATGACAGACAGACAGATAGATAGATGATAGGTAGATAGATAGATAGATAGATAGATAGGCGATAGATAGATATATATTCTTCTATCATCTCTCAAAGTTCTTTCCTATCCCTTTGTAGTGTAGTGTACCTCCATTCCTCCACCTCAGTTCCTAGAAACCTTGATCTTTTCTAGGATGTCCCACAAATGCTCACATATTACTTTTAACACACTATTGCATGTGTAAGTAATCCACTCCTCTTTTGCTGTGTAGTATTCACAGCATCAATGTGCCATGGTTGTTTATCTGTCCTCCAATTCATGATCAGTAAGACTGTTTTCAGTTTGGGATGGTGATATACAAATCAAGCATAAATGCTCATTTACAGTTTTAGTATCAATATGGGTCTTCTGTTCTCCTGGATACATTCAATCAACAATTATTTTCTTGAGAATTTCCGTTTTTGTTTTTTTTATATATATATATATGCCATGAAACCAGAAAGAGGACTATTGGGGAGGAGAAAAATAACAATAAGAAGGATAGCAGAGGGATGAATATGAGCAAAACACAATGATAAATACACTTAAAGCCATTCACTGTTGGTGTAACTAATGTATTCCTGCAGTAATAGCATTGATCCATTTTTAAGAGCAGAGACTTCATAATCTGACCACCCCCTGAAGGTCCTACCATTTAACACTGTACTCTCTGAATGACAAACAAATTTCAACACAAGTTTTTAGGGGGACATTCAAACCAATGCAACCACTACCTATTTTTTTCCTATGTAGGCTGCTAAAATTGACAGCAGTTCCATTTTCTTGTGTCTTGAGTAATCATAAATAATCTTTTGATGAATGGCACCTACTATGAGCTCTTCACCATATACTATGACCTTCCTTCACCCGTCTCGGTATTATATGATTATGTATAACCTAAGTGAATTGATGTAATATATTTAATATTTGTAATTTGGTTACAGGCTTCTGCTTTACAAACACATTGATAAATTCAGTTCTACTTATATATCTAAATCAAATATCTTTATTACTTGTTTTTTTTATTGGTCTCACCAAATCTATAATTACTCTTTTCTTACCTTCTATGCTGACTAGTTTTTATGTCCACTTAACACAAGCTGGATCTGAAAGGAGGGAACCTCAATGAGAAAATGCCTCCATAAGATCAGGCTGTACGTAGGCCTATAAGGCATTTTCTTAATCAGTGATTGATGTGTGTGTTGGGTGGGGGGAGTGCAGTCTAGCTTGTTCCTCTGGACTGGTGGTCCTGGATTTTATAAGAGAGTAGGTTGAGCAAGTCATGAGAAGCAAGTCAGCAAGCAGGACCCCTCCATGGCCTCTGCATCAGCTCCTGCCTCCAGGTTTCTACCCTACTTGAGTTCCTGCCCTCACTGCTTTTGGTGATGAACTGCTATAGAGAATTCTGAGTAAAATAAATACTTTTTTCCCCAAGTTCCTATATTGGTCATGATCTTTCATCACAGCAATAGTAAAGCTAAGACAATTTTTAAGTTAATTTAATATTTTAATTATTCTATTTCACTACCCCATGAATTTGTTAATTATACAAACTCTTTTCAATATTCATTTAAGTGCATACCTAAAGTTTACAATAGTAAATTTTTTGACTTATTAGATTGTACCATAAATTATAATTTACTAATAATACAAGCCTGTGAGGGTACTTCAACTTCATTTAAAATTCATCCTTGCCTTTTGTTTTTTATTATATTTTTCATTTTATTTGTTTGTGTGTATCTTGGAGGAGAACTACTGTGTGCCATGGTGTGTATGTGGTTCTTATCTTCCACCTTTATGTGAGTTTCAGGGCTTGGATGCAAGCTCCTTTATCTACTGAGACATCTTGTTGTCTGTTCCATATTTTAATTCTCTCTGTATTTTTATAAACCACATTATACCATTCACGTTGTTTGTACATACTTTGCCTAAGATTTGTATTTCGGTTTTGATTTATCTTATTTGTCTTTCCTATGTTCTCCATTCCTCTCTGAATCTCTGTGGCTTTTCACTAGAGATTATTTTCCTCCCATATGAAGAACTGCATATAGTGTTCCATTTAGTAGTAAGTACGACAGTGGCAGTTCCTCTCAGTTTACATTCGACACTGTTTTCTTTCATGTTTATTTTGGAGAATATTTTCAGAATTATAGGAAGAGAGTTTCTGTCTTTTGGTAATTTGCAGCTGCCATTCATCAATGTTTTATTATAGTTGCTTTAACAACATTGTGGTGGGTTTTTTTTCTGATTCAACATTTTTTATCTTTCTCTTAGACTTCGAACCATATTACTGTGATGCATATAGATGTTCTTTCTCTTCCTTCCTTCCTTCCTTCCTTTCTCTCTCTCTGTCTCTCTCTTTCTTTCTTTCTTTCCCATGCTTGCAGTTTGTAGTTTTTTTCTTTAATCTGTGGCCTGAAGGTTTTAACCAGTTTAGGGAAGTTTGTAATTATTAAAACTTAAAACATAAATTCCATTCCTTTCTCTCTTATCTTTCTACATATGTACAGAATAACTACAAGCCAAATTTGCAGTTTTAAGGTCTGCCCCTTTCACTGTTATTAAAGCTAGCAATTTCATTACAGCTGCTACTGTTACTGAAGAAAATTTCATTTCTTTATTCGTATTTCTTCTATATTTTGGAGTGCTCAAGATAAAAACTATTTTAAAGGCATTCTAATGTCACCTTTTGTCACGACTTATACGTGTTCTTCTCCCATTTCTGTATTGCAATTCTAGAATTTCTATTTGGTTCACAAATAGATTCACAATATACTTTTTAAAACTTTCTGTGGGGGCTGGAGAGATGGCTCACTGGTTAAGAGCACTGGCTGCTCTTGAAGAGGACCCAGGTTTGAGTCACAGAACCCACATGATGGCTCACAGATGTTTATAACTTCAGTTCCAGGGAATCTGACACCCTCATCTGACTTCATGGTGCTCCTGCACACACATGCTGTGGATAAATCATGCAGGTACACATAAGTACAAATGAATCTTTTAAAAGTATATCTTTGCGGCAAACTCTAACCTCTGGAATGCCTATAAATCTGTTTTATATTGTCACGTTTTTCCTCCTTATTTTATGGTCACTTATTTCATCTCCTGGAAGATCATGTAATTTTCCTTTGAATGTCTAATTTTGTGTATGAAAAACTGTAGGTAAGTTGAGGGTTTGGATGATATTACGTTCCAGAAAGTACTAGATTTTGCTCTTGCTGGCAGCTGGAAGGTAGTATTGTACCAGACATAACTGAAAATTGAGCAAATTGGAAGTTGACCTTTGGCTTCTGTGAGGATTAGTCTGTGTTTGGGGATACTTCATATCCAAGCCGTAACTTGGTCCATTTCCAGTTTTTCTCTTCTACTGAAGTTTACCCTTCTGGGCATCTCAACTTAACCTCTAGGTTGTTAACCTGGAACCCTCCTCTTCAGTGGATTCAGAACTCTACTTACTATCCATCTTCACCTTAAAGCTGCTTGAAATTTGAGACTTCCTCAACGGGAAAATGATGCTGAATGCCTGCCTCCTGTCTGCTCTTCAGGATTTTAGCTTCTCACTAAATTTATCACTTTTGGTATGTCTCTGACATTTTTTTTCAAAGAGTTTTTTTTTTAAAAACATTTTGTTTCTGAAGCTATGCCTGGCCACCAGCTAGTTTGCCCTGATCAGAAGTGGAAAATCCTACACCACCTCTCTGAAACATCTTCTCTGCTGCCCTCAAAGGGGCACCAGCCCAGCTCTACTAAGGAGGAGTTTCCAGGTGGCTAGTTGGGCCTATGAGGTCAGCAATCAGAGTCTCAGCAATTTAGCATCAGAGAACTGAGCTGAAGCTCACTTCAAAGGGAGCCAGTCAGAAATCTCACCAGAGGTCTGCAGCAATGCCTACTGCTGAAGGTGCATGCTCGTCAAAGCCTTGGGGATCCTGAAACTAGGCCAGTACTCTCAGCCCAGTGAGCAGGAGTTAGAGCTGACATTTAGCTACACAATGAGTTTATAACAGTTGAAATTTCACGGAAAGAAAAGAGCCAGAATGGTCCCAAGATATATTTCTATGAGTTCCATTATTTAGTATTTTTGAGAATTTCATGCATGAGTACTGTATTTATATCATTTCTACCCCTCCCTCTCTCCTCCAGTTTCTCCTGTGATACACACACATAATACATACATACATACATACATACATACACACATATGTATATATAAAATCCTACTGAGTAGAATTAGTGTTACCCACATGGACATGTGTTTAAGGCTGATTACTTGGGATTGAATAACATTTCAGTGGGCTTATCCCTGGAGAAAACTGATTCTCTCTCAGCAGCTCTCCATATCTAGAAGACACTATGTCTCACGGTGGTGACATGGTCCTCTGTCTCTTGCAGTGTTTCCACTTCCTCTTCCAAAATGTTCCTTGAGCCTGAGGTGTTTATGGGGTTGAGTTGTAGATGTATAAACTGAAGCTCCTCACCATATGGTCACTTATTTTATACATTTTGATCAGTTTGAGTTTGATTTTTAAGAGTCTTGTATATCATTATTGTACACAGTGGTGGGGCACATTAAAACAATTTCATACAAATATCAATTGTATGCTGAGCAAATGTCCCACACTTCTCTACTCCTTCCCCCCCTTTTCCCTCTCATTTCTTCTCATAGTCCTTTTTGCTTCCCTAGATGTTTGCTTCTAATTTTATAAGATATATACATGCATGGTTTTATGATATCTATAGTAAAAACCACATATGAGAAAGCATATGATATCTTTGCAATACTAGCTTAGTTTGCTTAATATCTGTGACAGTTTTCATTGTCAATACAATTTTGAATCATATTCTCACAGAAGGGTCTCTGAGAAGGTCTGTGAGGGATTATCTTATTACATTGATTGAAGTAGGAAGGTATACCCACTGTGGGTAGTGCCAGGGAATCCTGTATAAGAAAGGCAGCTGAGGAGCAGCACACATCTGTTCATTGGTCCCTTCTGACTGTGGATTCAATGTGACTAGTTGCTTCAAACAAGCTCTTATTGCCGTGACTTCCCCACCTAGAACTGTGAGCCAAAATAACCTCTTCCTGCTTTAAGTTTGTTTTGCCTGAGTATTTTATTACAGTAACAGAAAAAGAAGCTAAGATCTATTTTCCTGCAAATGATATGATTTTGCTCTTTTTTATGACTGAAAAATTCATACACACCTGCATGCACACACACAGACGCATACACACGTCACAGTTTCTTTATCTCTTCCTTTGTTGTTGGCCACTTGAGTTAGTCCCCTCACTTAGCTGTTGTGAATAGTGCTGCCATAAATACTGATGCTGCAATAAACACCGATGTGCAAATAGTTCTCTGATATATCAGCTTGGAACCCTTTGGGTAAACACACGGGAGTGGGATAGCTGGGTTCTATGGAAAAATCTATTTTTAGTTTTATTTCTTTATTATTCTCCTCTCTTCCTTGCCTTTCTCCTTTTCTATCCCTATCTCTGTTTCTATCATATCCGACTCTTTCTCTTGTATTCTACGAAGACTAATTGGCCAGTGAAAATGACTGAAGATTGTGTTAAGGAAATAAGGGGAATGCAAAATTTAGCACATAGAGAAATTTATTTTCAAGCAGAAGGACTTACTGTGACAATAGCATGTCTATGTGACTCATTTGTTTCCTTACACTGATTACATATAAACAGAACTACAGGTCACTTTGAAGGATTTCAAAGTTTCCTTTTGCCCTGTGCTAATAATACTGTTTTGTTCTGTTCTATTGATTTAGGATGTGTCATATTTGGGTCAAATGTCTGATAAGAAAGGTACTTTAAACACAATTTTTAGAACAATAGAAAAATATGTTATAATCAAACAGCAGTAGTTTCCCCCATGAAAACGCGGAAAATGCTGTTTTTAAAAATTATTTTTTATTTTATGTGTATGGATGTTTTGTCTGTATATATGTGTGTGCACCATTTATGTAGCTGGTGGCTTCAGAAGCCAGAGATTATGTTGGATCCCCTGGAATTGTAGTTACAATTGATTGTGAGCCACTGTATGGTGCTGGAAATTGAACCCAGGTCCTCTACAAGAGCAGCAAAAGCATTTAAACCACTGAGGCATATCTCTAGCCTTGGGGTGCTTTCTAAAATACGGTGATTCAAACTAATTTTTAAAACAATCTCATCATTGGGTAATTAGCTAGTTAGATATTGCCTGTTCTTACATTAGATGATCAAACACGTTTCAGAAGAATTGGAGCACAATTTCTTTCCAAGATCGTCAACAAAAGTGGAATTGAAAGTTAAAACCATAGTGTGAAGAAGGCATATATCATAGGATGCACATAAATAGTATTTAATTTTAAGCATCCTTTACTTATGTTTTAAGGGAATGCATGAGGGCCTAAAGAACAATGTCTTTATCCCTTCTCTGGGGACTAGCTTTCATGGTACCAGAAAGCACCATACTAGAATCCAGAGTAGGGAGACAACCAACAGTCCTATTCTATGAACCACATGAATGACTGTCATAGTACATTACCTCCAAGACTGCAGTAGTGGCATACATACCTTGACAATAACCAACAGCTCTCTAATTGGACTTAAGACTCACTCAACAAGAAGGAAATAATATCTTGCATTAGAAACCTAGCCAACTACTCATTGCTACTGAAATCATGGTTATTGGAGGAGAATCACTATTTTACTGCACTAGCATAATTCCTAACAACAATCTATAAAAATTTGTCCTTATACTTAGAAATTAGTATAGTCTTTATCCATCATCAAGGAAATTTCTCTTTGCAACAGATGGAGACCATTATAGAAAAACACACAAAATCAAAATCCAGAGCTGTGGAGCTCTAGATACATGGATACATCTACAAAACACCCACACACCTAAGGCTCAAGGAACATTGTGGAAGAAGGGATAGAAAGATTGTAAAAACCAGAGGATCAGGGAATTTGCTATGAGATTGTGTCACCTAGTAATATCAGAAGCTACACCCATAAAGCCTTACCAACACGACTGCCTAAGCATGAAGTGAACAATGATGATATCACTGAGCATGCCCAAGTGGAAAGGGAAAAGACTTCAAGGCCTCATCCCTATACATTGAACTACAGGCAGCTGAGGAAACCTGGGAGTTAGAGAGGTAGTCTACCCCCCAAAAAGAGCACACCAATTGTTTGTACAGTGCTAAGTGATCAGCCCTGAAAACATGTATACACGTAACATTATATGGACTGAACACGTTAATATTTAGGTATATGTGTGTGTGTATTCCTATCTAATATATATATCCTATCCAATATATCTTAGAATTATATATAATATATTTATATATTCATATTTTCATTTATTCATATTCATGTACTCATATAATTATATATTCATGTCCTATATGAAATAAAAATTAATTAAAATAAATCCATGAATTGGAAGAAGGTCCAGAAATTTCAAGAAGAGCAGAGGGGCATATGGGAGGATTTAGAAGGAGAAAAGGCAAGGGAGAAATATAGTTATATTATGATCTCAAAAATAAAACAAAAGTTAAAAAAATAAAATAATAGTCAGTCATAGGAAATCATAATTGGTTAGGCACTGGGAGGTTCAGCTAACAGACTATGGGACTTCTCTTGGCTTTGGTGTCTTCTTCAAGTGAAAGAAATTACACTTGATGACTTTCTTGCTTTCAGATCTGTAGTTCCATAGGTGAGGGATTTGTAATTAGAAGGGTGTATGCATTTGTCTGTATTGTGGTAGCAGCACTTCACATATTGATCTACTACTCCAAGAGCTCTTCATAAAGATCTATGTAGAAATCATTGCCACTTTCATTAAGGGCTTTTTCTGGGCATAATTTTCTTCTCCAGTTAGATTTTAAATCCTTGCTGGCCAGTAGCTTTTGCATTCATAGTGCCAAGCAGAGCTTGAAATACCAACTTAGTACTTCAGTGCTTCTAAATTGACCAAGCGTGCTGAGCAGTGAGAGCTTGGTTCCAGAAGCCCAATGGCAGAGCTTGGTGGCCTATTGTCCTTATTATCACGATGTAATAAGGCTAATAAGCAGTGTGTGTGATAGAAGGCAGGCTTACTTCTATTTAAAGATGGAATGAACAGCTTTGAGAGGGACAAACAGAGAACACAGGAACATTAGCCATGTTCCTATATTCAGTCCACATAGGCCAGAGCTTGGCAAACATTTTTGTAATGGGCCAGATGATAAACATATGAGGATTTGAAGACTATAGGGTCTCCATTGCAACCACTAAATTCTGTTTTGTAGCATGAAAGCAGTCATAGATAATGTGTAAACACATGGACATGGCCATGTGCAGTAAAACTTTATTTATGGGTGCTGAACTTTGAATTACATGTAATTTTCACACATCCCATAAATATTAGTCTTTTTTGGATTTTTCCCAACCACTTAAAATGTAAAAAAAAAAAACCAATATTAGTTCATAGCCATACCCAAAGAGACAGAAAAACAGATTTGATCAATGAGTCCCATTTCTTGTCCATGATGAAGACTTGTGTGCACACTTTCTGGGACAGCCACTTAACAGTGAGAGTTTTCTGTTTAAATGGAGTGTGCCTAGGAGAATCCATGGTCCTGTTCCAGTTATCCAAGACAGAGGTCCTAGGGAATATTATATATAAAACCCTTAAATCTCGGCTGGGGGGGGGGCAAGCTCAAGTGCTTGCCGTGCAATTATGAGTTAGATCCCAAGAACTCATGTGTAAAACCTGCCCAAGGTGGTCCACAATTGTAACGCCAGCTCTAGGGAGTCAAAGGCAAGTGTGACCCTGGGACACACTAGCCAGCAGGCCTAACCTACATGATGACCTCCAGGTCAGTGAGAGATTCTGTCTCAAAAAGCAAAGTAGATGGCAGTTGAGGAGGAACTCCCAACATTGTCTTCTGCCCTCATGTTACACACTTGTGCACATGCACGCACACGCACACACACATCTCTGTGGTATTGTAATGGTTTGAGGCTCTGCCATAGCTTAGACCTTAGCTTTTTAGATCAAGAACCACTGTCATCTGTTTTTAAATGGTAAAGTGGCATTCTACAGCACATGAACAGAAAACAGTACAATAGAGCAAAGTCAAGGTCTTCCAGCCAGCTCTTTCCTCCTACATTCCCATAGTTGACTGTGATGTGAAAAGCTTAAATAGAGGAAAGGAAAAGCTTTGAAGCCAAAGCTTAGCTGGATTCCAACACACATCACGCTTCTTGCCTCCCTCTTAGTGTTTCACTATTGTTCATGGTGCTGCTTTCTCCAAGGTCTCTCAATCAAGCTCATTGAACAGGTTTAGTAAGTTGTAAAGACTAAAGAGGGAGGGGTGGGGGAGAGAACGAGGCCTGGCTAGATAACTTCCTCTGTTATCCCTAGTGAATTTTGAAGACTTGAAATAGTCAGAGAAATGGGAATCATTTGGGCTATGTAAGGTGTTCAGAGCAATGCTGTGTAAGACCTTGAGAGGACAGCCTAGCTAAGGAGAAGAATGGGTCACTTTGAACATCTCAAACCTGTTTCCTGGTCTAAAGCACATTACAGGGCATGTATATGGAATGAAGAGCTCCTGATTTTTAGTTTTAGTTATGTATTCAATAAGTGAGACAAGCATAAAAATGATCAAGATATAGAGTCCACTCCTAACACCAATAGACGTGCTATAATGGGCAAGAGAAAGCTCATAAGGCCTTCAACCCTATGCAAAGAGCTACAGACAATTAAGGAGTGCTGTAAGTGGGAGAAATAATCTTCCCCAGGGAAGAGCATACCAATTAGTTATCCAATACCAAATAATCAGCCCTGAAAACATACATATAAGCAATATTGTACAGATTGAGCAAGTTGTATTTAAGAATATATACCTTCCCCTAGAGGCATTGCAGATGTGGCTGCTATGTCACATATGAATTGGTAGGTAGCAGAGAGGAGAGAGGCTATATCTACATTCAGTGTTCTGACCTATGAACATTTGAATGAATAGTAGATTCACATTCCTGGGGAAAAAAAAGCAAGCTGGATACCAGCATCACTTTGGCACCATGGGGTAACCTGAGATGACTACCAGACCAGTACCAGGCAAGCACTGGATGGGCTCCCAGGACAAGAAACAAACCAGACACTAGAAGAATTCTGCCTGGCCAGGGATGCGAGGTTTGTGGGTGAGCCAACACTGAGGGAGTGAGTGTGGGAGAGCCAGTCCTGCCTTCTGTCTGCTATGTGGTGGTGTTAGCTAGAGAGAGATCCCCCTCCCCCACCACCAGTGGCCGACAGGAGATCTGGCCCAGATGGGATCACAAGAGCAGGAAAGCAGGCCCTGCACCTTTCCATAGTAGAACTGGCCATGCAAGTGGGGGTTGCAGGCCCAGAACCTGGGCTTTGAGTTGGCCCACGCCAACATCTACCCCATGGATGAACTGTTGGAGTGCAAGAAGAGGTCAGTTCCACAACCCAGGACTGCAGGATCTCCATGACACAGAACAGTTATGGCATATCTGAGAGGAGTTCCAGTGAGGTTCCACTACTGACAAAGTAGCAGAAACCAGGGGCCTCATACCAGACCAAAGAATCATTATAATGAACATTTGCAAACAGAATGTGTGGACAAAGGAGAATATTGTGGAACATACTGAGCTACACTGTAGCTTCCAAAATAAGCTGTTATTTTCTATGCTGGGACAGATTGCAAGAGTGGAGGGTAGGTCTGGGGGGAGGTGGGAGATGAGAGGGAACAGTGTGCATGATATGAAATTCATAAAATAAATTTTTTCAATAAAAAGTATATATATGTATGTATATACATATATTATGTAACAATAATGAAAAGAGAGGCCTTGAATTTGAAAGAAAACAATGAGGGTTTAAAGGGATGGGCAAAAAGAGGTAAATGATGTAATTATACTATAACCTCAAAAAAATTTTTTTTGCTGGGCGTGGTGGCGCACGCCTTTAATCCCAGCATTTGGGAGGCAGAAGCAGGCGGATCACTGTGAGTTCGAGGCCAGCCTGGTCTACAAAGTGAGTCCAGGACAGCCAGAGCTGTTACACAGAGAAACCCTGTCTCGAAAAACCAAAAAAAAAAAGAAAAGAAAAAGAAAAATTAAAAAAAATTTTTTTTTCAAAAGCTTCATTCTCTTATGATCCAGGGTGACTCCACCTTCTTTAAAAATTCTTATTATTTTTAATTATATGTACCTGTGTGTGTCTTCATGGGAGTATGTGCACATGAATGCAGGTACTCAAGGAGGCCAGCATCATTGGATCTCCTGGAGCTGGAGTTATATATGGTTGTGAGCACCTAACATGAGTGCTGGGAACTGAACCCTAATTCTCTGGAAGAGTAGCACATGCTCTCAACTGCTGAACCATCTTTTCAGCCTGAATCACTATTCTTAATTCCCAGAATGGAATATGCAAAAAAGTCACTAAGTCTCTAGGTTTATGGATTCCTTTGCATTAACTCGTTGCTTGTATAGGACCCTACAAACACAGATATTTAAGATAGATATGTGTTACCAGACATGCTATTTCATGGGTAGCTGGGGGTGCTTTGCTTCATTTGACTAATTGGCATAGACACATGAGAGGGTAGAGACTCTGTTCCCCAGAGATCACCAAACTTCCTTGAAAAGACCAAAGAGGTTTGTTAGCCTCTGCGGAGTACAACCTGATGTCTGGAGGGGCATCTGCGTGATATCACGAAATGTTTACATGACACACTGATGTTAAAAGATACCAAAAAGGCTACTTTTAATCTTATAAAAAAAAAAGACTAAAAAAATTGAGAAGAATTATGTCAAAGCATTGTGTATAAGACTGCTAAATGATTTTCATTTTGTTTGTAGAATTCTCCACTCTCTAATTTTTTATGATGAGCTCTTGGGTCTCTTGCACTGTGTTGTTTTAATTAGCTAACTTGCCTCTCATTCACCTTCCTTGTTGCTATCTTTACTGACTCAAGGCAACTATGTCAATTGGTTCTTGTTCACTTTCTGTGTGTGAATGTGTGTGTGTGTGTGTGTGTGTGTGTGAGAGAGAGAGAGAGAGAGAGAGAGAGAGAGAGAGAGAGAGAGAGAGAGAGAGAGAGAGAGA
>CAJQZJ010000406.1:2411872-2493202 GCA_907164525.1 Lophiomys imhausi
AAATAGGCCACAATTATAAGAGTTATATGGCTTAGCATACATTCCCAGTGTCCAGTCCATATGTATTTGGCACCTGACTTTAACATTCTACTATCTAACCATCTCCATGAGTTTAAAGTTCTATATCTAACTCAGCTTTCATACTAACTTGCCTCATAATTTTAAAAATATCTTCTTAGATCCAGAACACCCTCTTGATTCCTAAACAACTCAAAATTTAACTATGAGACTCTAGCTATCTATTCTTCAACCACTTCAGAGACCTGAGAGGGATAAATATATCTGATTATATAGGAAGTGCAGGGCCTGCAGCTTCCAAAACTGAAAAATGACATACCAGTGGCTGCCTGGACAGTTCCTATTTTCTCTCCATACATTACAGCATCAATCTTCAGCCATTTGGCCCCATTTCTCTGACAGACATTGGTTGTAGAGCAGGAATTATGAAGGACTTACCTACCCTGTCTTGGCAGAGCTAGGCTGTCAACTTATCTGCTTCCAAGTTTTGTCCTTTTTGGACAGAAGTCTGTCTACAGTTGAAGCAAGGGGTTTTTCTTGCCAAGAGAACGGCTTACCACCAATTCTATCATCTCCCACTGGAGATTCTTCGATGCTCATCTTCTACTTGGAGTAGAATAGGGGGTGCTGTCAGGAGCTGACATGTCTCGATATCAAAAAATCTTAAGTTAAGAAAACATCTTTGAATGCCATATTCTGCAGATCTCTTGGGGTTTTTGAAGATGCCCTATCTATCTCTTATATTTAGATAAGCAAGCAATATCATTATTATATTGAACAAAATTAAAATAATTCTTCAATAACATCTAATATTTAACCTATAATTCATGGATTTCAGTGTTTTTCCTCAGAATAAGAACAATCTTCCATATATTCAATATCATTATTATATTGAACAAAATTTAAAATAATTCTTCAATAACATCTAATATTTAACCTATAATTCAAATTTCCCCTAATGTCTCCTAAAAGTCTTTTATAGTTTCTTTTAAATAATTACAGATCAAATAAAGGCTTACACATTACATGTGTTATATATCTTTATTTTAAGAATATTTTGAACTTGTTGATTTGCAATTCTGCACATATACAGTGCATCTCGATTGTATCCAACCCCAGGTTTCTCCTCAACTCCTTTAAGCCCTTCCCAAAACATTTCCTTCTTACTTCATGTCCCTTCTTAAAAAAAAAAAAAACCAACTAAGTCCAGTAAGTACTACCCATGTATGCATGAGCTTAAGACTCTCCACTGGAGAAAGAGCAATTTACTAGTGACCACACCCCTAAGAAAAATGACTCCCCTCTCCCAGCAACCACCAACAGCCAATAGCTCTGCAGCTGGGGTGGAGCTTTATGATCTCCTCCAACAACCATGCTGGAATGTTGACTGGTTTGATCTTGTGCAGGTCACTACAGCTGCTATGAGTTCATGAGTGAAGCAGCCATCTCAAAACCAGGAGACTGCATTTCTCGGCAGTCTCTACCATCATATGGTTTCTATATTATTTCCACCTTCTGTTCTGAGATGTCCCCTGGAACTTGGACATGGAGGGTGACATGGATGACCCATTTAGAACTGAGCATCCAATATTTACTTATTCTCAGCACTTTGATCAGTTATGAGTCTCTACATAGACTGCTACTCACTGAACAAAAGAAGCTTCTCTGACCAAGGTTGAGAACAGCACTAATCTATGGATATAAACATAAACATATGTTAAAAGATTTATTTATTTCTATTTTATGTATATGAGTGTTTTGTCTGCACGGACATGGCATGTGTGCCAAGTGCCCATGGAGGGCAAAAGAGGAGGAAACTATATTTTATGGAACTGTAGTTACAGACAGTTGTAAGATGACTTATGTGTGCTGGGAAACAAACCTGGTCAGGGGCTGAGATGGGGTATTGCAAATTGAAGGTTTAGTTTCATGAATGCAATGGTAACTATTGTAATCAAATGGTTACAAATGGAAATTATCTAAACACATTTCTTCTTTATTTATTAGCTGGCCTTTTTTTATTTTGTTCATTAATTTCAAAAGACGGACTAGACATGTGGTTCAGCAATTAAGGGCAGGTAATAATAATTTTACAGAGGACCTGAGTTGGGTCTCATGTCCTGTAACTCATAAATGACTGTAGTTGCAGTTCTAGGGAATCTGACACCCTCTTCTTGTCTCAAAAGGCATCCACATGCACAGGGGGCACATAAACTCATGCAGGGTAAACACATACACGTAAATAAAAATAATAAAAATGATATAGCTTTATGAATAGCTTTAGATATACTGAATTCCGTATTATAATTGCTATTATAATTGCTCTAATTTTATTGCTAAAATTGTCCTATGAAAACCCTTCAATATGCTTTCTATATTCAAACTACAAATCTCTCATACTTCAGGCACTTTCTTTCTGTCTGACACCATAATGTATTTGAGGTTCACTTTACATATGTTCTATCTCAGTTGTACAACTAACCATTTCCCCAAGAACTTTTGTTTCCTTTTACTGGGTAATAAATTTACATGTTTTCTCACTGTACATGTATATTATTTATAAATACATGTTTGTCAATGTACCCTGCTCTCCCCAAGGAAGCTAGTGTAAGAACAATAGGTAATTGAAGGGGAATTGTACACTTAGGGGGAAAACACCCAACTCCTTTTCTTAAGAATTGTTAAAGAATAGGCAGGGTTATCTCGTAGATAGTAGTAACTCTCAGTGAAACACAAGCCCACCATATGAAATGCATACCTTGTTGGGGGAAGTTCTAAAAACATTGTTTCTGATAGGCTGATTTCAATGCTGAGGGAAAATGGTTAGTTGTACAACTGAGATAGAACATGTGTAAAGTGAACCTCAAATACATTATGGTGTCTGGCAGAAAGAAAAGTGCCTGAAGTATGAGAGATTTGTAGTTTGAACATAGAAAGCATATTGAAGGGTTTTCTTAGGACAATTTTAGCAATAAAATGACACAACAACAACTGAGTCATATTGAAGAGTCAGACTAATGTTTTTTTCTTCTCTCCATTCCTTCTGTCATCTCCATTTACCTAACATCTCCTCCTATTTACTGATTCCTTCTTAATTGTTCTCCAATTTCCTTCTTTGTGTCTTTTTCTTTTTTTCTCAATCTTTTCCCTCCATCCAGCCATCTCCCTTCCTCTGCTTCTTGAGTAACTTGGTTATGGGCTGCACCACCCAATCAGACTGGAATTTATTCTGGGGATTCTGTTTTGATCACAGGCATATGTTATAAGTCAGAAGAAACTAGAGTGTATTAAGATGGGATGTTAAAAGAGCACTGGAGCTAATAACCTGGAGAAGAATTAGAAAAAGATGACTGTAATATGTCACATATTTAAAAGAGAATAGTTAGATGTGCTATAAGGATCACTAAGCTGTTTTCTGGGAAATAGCACAGAGGTGGATGTAAGAAGTATATGGGGGGGATTGGAGGGAGGAAATACATTATCAGAATATATTGTATAAATTTTAAAAAAAGATTCCACTGTTCTGTGCTCTGGTTATAAGCATCTTACAAATCAGTTAATAACAGCCTCATTTTTTTCAAGGGGGGGGGGTTATAGGTGCTATTCTCAAGGGAAAATAAATCCAGGGTTTTGTAGCTCTGTCAAAGTTTGCCTGTAGGACTCTAATTTAAATTCATGCAATATGTCAGTTACATCAGAAACTATTTTGTTCGTTTTTTTTTTTCCTAAACCAATCTTCTCTATATAGTAACCATTTGGATTGTACTGGGAGCTTTAAAGATGTTTAATAATTCCTACCAACTGCAGTAGCTAATCATAGACAACCAAGGACTGAACTGTTGAATAAAATAATGAAATAAAAGACTATTAGGTCAAAGTTTTCCAGTCTCAGACACAGGAGTCAATTAGATTGAGTCTTTGACACATTAATTTTGTGAAGACCATCCTTCATTTGTTCCAGTGTTGACACAAGAAAAATGAAGACGGGGTGTTTTTGGAAGAGAAAAAGAATTGTCTTGAGCCTTGTACTATCTTTCAGAGAAAATTTGCCCATCTTCAGAAGAATGATTCTTGCTAAATGTGTAATAGTGAAGCCTCTCTCTCTCACTTTTGAGAACTTGGGAATAAGAGACTTGCCTGCAAGTTGTATGTCGGCAACCAATAACAAGTGTTTGCTGAGGTTCTACTTAAATGTGTGTAGAACAAAGGACTTGAGATATTTTGCATGATATAGAAAGAAATGGAGAGAAGAAGCCAGAATCCTCAAACCTCAGGAAACTGATGAAAAAGTCAGTTTTCATCATACCAATAAAACCAGTTTTATTTCATACCAATAAAAAAATTGAAAACAATAAATTCAAGTCTAGCTGGGTGGACCAGCCCATAATCCAAGTTACTCAGGAGGCAGAGGCACAAGAGTTGCCAAGTTCAAGGCTTACCTGGGCTGCACAGTATGTTCAAAATAAACTTATGGCATTTGTAAGGACTGTCTCAAAGTGAAAAGTAAAAAGAAATCTTGCCTAGTTCGCATGAGCAAGGTCTTGGTACCTAAGTAATTAACTAAAGATAGTACATGGTAAGTATAAAATGATAAGAGCTGATAACCCTATCAAAAATGTTGATAAGTTAGGAGAATTAGAGTGTTTAAGGCTTCGATTAGTCTGCAAAATCTACAAGATGATACTTAAACTGGGATTCAGAAGGATTGGATTCAGATGTATGCAGACTGTGGGATTGAGCATGAGGAGAAAGAGGAAAGCAGGGGCATATTGGAGACTTAGGAACTTGCGTATCTATCCCCTGAGTACAATTTAATGAGGCCATTTACTCTTTTAAGGGTTTGGAAATGACACATGGGAAACGGTGCTGGGAATAAATATGGTGACAACTTCAAATGACCATTGTAGTTAACTGTTTCATATAAGGCTCTTTTGGTCACAAAGAACAGAAGCCATTCAAAGTAACTCAAGTGAAAAAGCAGTGAAACAATATTCAGGATTATAACATGAGACTACATGCTCAAAAGTAGCACATAGACCACAAAACAAGAAAGAACCCTCTATGACTTAGGATCACATTGTCTCTGTTTCTCCTACTTCATTTTTTCTTCTGATCCATCTACTCTGTTTATGTATATTTTCCAGAGTTAAAACACAGCTGCCCTGATCACTTTGACATCAAAATCTTTTCTTTTCAGCATCAATCATTAACTAGCTCTATTTTCTGGTTAAATGTTTGAGAGCTGGTTCAGCTCAGGTATCCACCCCAATAAACCTTTGTACCTTTAACTTCAGGCCTGTGTCTGCTTCCCAGAGTCTTTAACCCAAGGCAGCAATGGCCGGGTACCTCACAATTCAGTAGGGAGGTAGGGAAGAAGAAAGAGGGTAAGAAGGTGGAGCAAAGATTAGTTCGTTAATTACCGGCCTCCTTCTGGGTGTAGCATTTTCTGTGGCCTATTCATTCCCATTTTTTGAAAGAAAAAAGAAATTTTTGAAAATATTCAATGACTTCAGGTTCCCAGAACTGCATGTGAATATTGAAAAAGGAGATTTTTACAAAATAAAAACAAGCTCCTTGTCTCTGTATTTTTCTTTTAGTAGCAATTTGATTTGTTATTCATGTCTGCAATTTATTAGGAAACATGAAAGGAACATCAGCTTTTCTGAGAAACACTCTTAGAATCAAGAGAAAGGGTGAACTGTGCTGCACAGTGACTGTGGTTATTAACAGTGTGTCACATTTGAGAATCGCTGAGTCTATTTTAATTGGCTTCACAGAAACAAAAACCAGTTATCTACAAGAGATAATGCATATGCTAATTACTCAATCTAGCCTTTGTATAATGTACACATATTTTGAAACATAATATTGTACACAATAAATAAATATGAATAATCCTTAAAAGGGAAATCTCATGGGCTCCCACATATAGACAAAGAATTCCAAGCATCTAAGGAATACTAGAGGGGGGAGAATAGTCTTCCCCAGTCTAGTTGGTTATTCAATACCAAATGATCAGTGACAAAATTTTATACATACAAGTAACACTAAATGAACTGAGCACATTGTACTATATATTTAGGGGTGTGTGTATGTGGAGGGAGGGGGAAGAGAGATAAAGAGAGAGAGAGAGAGAGAGAGAGAGAGAGAGAGAACAGAATGCTACTTCTCAAGGCATATGTTATAGACCAGCTAGAATGAGTTCAGGGGCATGCTCAGGGTGTCAAATTTCAGATGGCACTCACTTTTGGGGTCATGAGAATTCAGAGTGAACATTTTCATGAACTTAAGGGGGAGTACCTCCTTAAAATTTGCACCTCAGTTGCCTAACTTGTCTCATTCTGGTTCTGGCTGTGGTATCATCTATGATGTTGAACAACTTACATCGAACCATTCCCTTTTTGCTGTCCCAGGTACAAAGCCATTGTCCGGCCAATGGATATCCAGGCATCACATGCCCTGATGAAGATCTGTCTGAAAGCTACCTTGATCTGGATCGTCTCTATGCTACTGGCAATCCCCGAGGCTGTGTTTTCTGACCTCCATCCTTTCCATGTGAAAGATACCAACCAAACCTTCATTAGTTGTACCCCATATCCACATTCTAATGAGCTACACCCCAAAATTCACTCTATGGCTTCCTTTCTGGTCTTCTACATTATCCCATTGTCAATCATATCTGTCTACTACTTCTTCATTGCCCGAAATCTTATTCAGAGTGCCTACAATCTTCCTGTGGAAGGCAATATACATGTCAAGAAGCAGGTGAGTACTTACTGTGGATTCATTTTCCTCCTTAGGCACTTGGCTCCTTGCGTGAATTTTGAATCTCAGTGATAAGTATTGTGTGTAAGTGGCCACATCACTTCATTTTGAGATGCTAGGAGGTGAGTAATGCTTCATTAATGTTTACTTCAGTGATAGTGTACTTGCCTAGCATCCACAAGGACCTAGGTTCAGTTCCCAGAGCTGTGAAAAGGAAAAGGACTTCAGGAACTCCAACGCTTTCTTATAGATGCTCCTTTTTAACCTAATCATGTTGTTTGTCCAGAGAGTTACCACACAGATAAAGCAAAGGAAGTAGAAAAATAAGACTGGGTAAAGAAAATGACATAACCTGGTTAAGAAAGACTCATCCTGGAGGGTGACTGAAAGATGACTAAGGTCAAAGGACATGACATGCTTGAAGAACAATGTCTTCATGAAACCCATCTCTATGTATGATGAATGTGTACTAATGGGAAAAAAGAGAGGTTTACAAAATGACCGGCTTAAATATAGATGTGATTTTCCCTCTTGAGGCCTTAATTTTTTTATCATTGTTATAATGGTAATAGCTTCTATTTTGTAAGGTTATTAGAAAATTATGAGAGCATATGTTAGATATACAGGTCACAGCATGCAGGATCATCTCATATGTTCCTCCTCCTCCTCCTTTTATCTTCCATTAACTCCTGCAATTTTATCCTACACAAAGAGTAGAAACTAAGGGCTCTGGCTTACCTTTCCTTGTCAGTTTTTTTTAATTTAGATTTATGTTTTTAATTTTATGTATATGAGTGTTTGTCTCCAATGTGTGTGCATCACAAGTGTGCCTAATATCCACAGAAGTCAGAAGAGGGCACCAACTCCTATGGGTCTAGACTTACCATGTGGGTTCTGGGAATTGAACCCAGGTCCTCTGCAAGCCATCTCTCCAGCCCCAGTCAGTTCTTCTTGCCTCCTAGGCCAAATACAGAGCTTTAATTATATAAACAAAATAGACCCCCCCAACTTGATGGAAACGAATAGCTGACCCTAATTGGAGTGATTTTCTTTCAAAGCTTTTTCCTGCCAAGGAAAAATGGCAGTTGACAGGGTAAATGACTGCCTATTTGAAAAGCCCTTTAGTAAGCAAACACCCACTGTACCCCAAATTGTTTAATGAGAAAGGAGGTCCCCCTGAAGTCACAGAGGGAGTAACACACAAAAATAGATGTTCACTCTATATTCTGTAATCACCTTCCTCACTGTGTCGTCCAGAAATAGCTAGAGATTAAAAAATAATAAAACAGACTTATCTCAGCTTGGCAAATGAGGAAGAATAAAGCTGGCTTGTGTTTTGAGCTTCAGAGGGGATAAGAAATAATTAACTGTAGAGCAAAGAAAGGCATGAAATAGAATGGCTGATAAACTGCCCCAATGCTCTCTGGAGGAAAAAGAGGGCAGTCACTAGAATTTCATTGTGCGATCTGTTCAAGCATGTAATCAACTTTGTTTAAAGATCTGTTCTCAGCAGCATGTTCCAACTATTTTACCTCATGGGTTTCTGCTTCCCGCCTTGTCAATCTGTGTTTCTGATTCTTTTTTTCCTTCCTTTTCCTCTCTGTCTCTGTCTCTCTCTCTGTCTCTCTCTGTCTCTGTCTGTCTCTCTCTCTCTCAGCTTCATCTCCAATTGTACTCTTCCTATGACTCTGCTCCTTCATCCATTTCCCTGTCTTTGTTAGTCTTGATACTTCTAACACTGGATCCCTTCTACCTCTCTCTCTGCTCAGATCGAATCCCGGAAGCGGCTTGCCAAAACAGTACTGGTGTTTGTGGGCCTCTTTGCCTTCTGCTGGCTCCCCAACCATGTTATCTACTTGTATCGCTCATATCACTACTCTGAGGTGGACACTTCCATGCTCCACTTTGTCACTAGCATCTGTGCCCGCCTCCTGGCCTTCACCAACTCTTGTGTGAACCCCTTTGCCCTGTATCTGCTGAGCAAGAGCTTCAGGAAGCAGTTCAACACTCAGCTTCTCTGCTGCCACCCCAGGTTGATGAACCGGTCCCGCAGCACAGGTAGAAGTACCACCTGCATGACCTCCTTCAAGAGCACCAACCCCTCGGCCACCTTCAGCCTCATCAATGGAAATATCTGTCATGAGGGGTACGTCTAGTCTAACCCTCAACCTTGCCTCCTAAGGGACTCCAGGTTTTGTTTTATGGATGTCCAGGAGCCCTGGAATTGATTGTTGTCTCTGTACCTTCCGAAAACCCTTCAGGGGGCTGAGTGATGTAGATGGGTGGGAGAGATGTCCAAATGCATCAATCATTGTATCTCAAAGTAAGCCAGCAGACTTCATTTGCCATCTCAACTTGTGAGGGCTTCTTCTGATGGAGATCAAAATTTCCTTTTAAAAAACAAGGAACAAATTTGAAATTATTATTCAAAGCACCAAGCCCTGCTATGCGAGTATAAGTCAGTTAAGTCTTAGAAATTATATGAACCAAGAGAGCAGAGAAACCATGCATTGCATATCTGGTGTGTGAAAGACTTTCTTTAAACAGAAGCTGATTGCTTTCAAAACATGGCTTGACTCTTTTTTTCCATAAATATCTATAATATGTAAACCAAGGGACAACTTTAATTTACATTCCTAAAATGAAAAGCCAACTCTAAAAAAGAGCCCCATGTGTGAGGAAGAAACTTCATTTATAACATTGGAAGCCAGTGTAATCTAAAACAAACCTCTAAATATTGACTTTTTCAAAGATGTTGCTGAGGGCACAGGAGAAACACTCAATATAAAATGTTCAGGCAAAATATGAGCAAACACATAGATCCATGTATGGCTATAGAGCAATGACTTATGCTATACTTCTCATTTCATAGACATTATGATTCTTGTTCACCCAATTTTGGCCATTATAGTGTTATTCTATCATAGAAGAGAAATCCTTTTGTGGGAAAAGTGTTCATTTTATTAAAGTAACAACTATTTATAAATGCATAAAGGATGGCATTTATTCTTGGTATACATGTTTTGAATCAAGTGTATTTGCTTAAGTTTAATTGCCCTTGCTGTGGTAAAACAGTAGCTTTAATACAAGAAAGACTATCTGCGGAGAAATAAAATCGTGTTTATATTGAATATATAGTTACTCTACAGTGTGTGAAGAAAATTAATATAATTTTAGTAACATGATCTTGTGTCTGAACATGTGTAAAAAAAGCCTCAGCTTAAATTTTTGAACTGACCAAAAAGGATACATATTTGTTTCCACTTAAAAATGTGTATGTTTCCATGTAAAGCATGTATGAAGTAGCCCACGTGCAGAAGAAGACTGGACTGATAGCTCCATCTCTTTCTAAATTCATAGAAATGGCTCTGTAGTAAAGTTTGGGCAATCTTATTTAAGAAATACCGCTTTGACTTTTTCTGGGCTTAAATTCTAAAGCAATTTTTAGTTTAAGCTTTCTCGGCCTGGGTGAGATATAAACAGCAAGCACATAGCACATATAAAAAACCTTTCTGTTGCCTGATGTGGGGAAGTACTGGCTGGCTGTGGAGCTTTGGGTATTAGGACCAAGACAGTGTAAGGCTCTGTGCTTATAGTTGTACCAGCTAGAACAAAACCTCTTCACTCCCACTTTCTCTGGGTACTTATATATTAGAAACAATAGCTTTCCTGGTAGTCACTAATTACATTACACTTTTTGAAAACCAAGACAGACAGAGGAGGTAAAGAACCGAGATGTGTTGAAAACCCAACCCCACCCTTAGCTATACTCTGGCTATCTGGTTCCTCCTCCATGCTCCTTTTTCATGTTTAGAATGAGAAGACAGAGTCCTTTTATTGCTAAGGTTCTCTGAGCTTCTCCAACTCCTCCAGTTCTGTCTTGAGAGTGCAGGTGTGGCCCTCCTCCTTACAGTTAGTGTGCTTCTGCTTCTCTTACAACTGTAAAGTTTTGAAGACCCCCCCCCAACCACTCTTCCATACTCCTGTGCACATGGCTAATGAAAGAAGCTAGGTTGTTCTGCTACCTGGGGACTACTTGGCATCATTAACATTAATGTTCTATGATTAAAGTTCCATGAGCTTGCAGTGTTTTAGAATTAAAACAGAAAGATATATAAGAAAACATGTGCCTCAGTCTTCTCAATATTCAAAAGGGAACTCTTCCTCTTCACTCTTCTTCAGCTTCCACATGCCTATTCTCTTGAAATACTGTGTAATGACTTTGCTCTTTTGCCTCAAACCTTCAAAGTCTTTGAACATAAATGGTTCTGGGTCTAGATAGCTGCTAACATAGAGCATTCTGGATTCCTAGAATTCTGGCATATGGAATTTAGGGTAGTTTTAGCATCTCTGATATAACTGCTTCTAGAGATGGTTTAGGAACAGGATTCAGTTTCCTGTCTCCTTCAGTTAATGTCAGGGCAGTGATGGTGTGTCTCCTTACTAGCTACTAGACAAACAGTGAGAAGATCAAGGTCTGAGTGTTGCTGTGTGTCCTAAGGCAAATCTTGTTACATCCTTGTGACTTATAAATGAAAGGGTTGGAGGAAGTTTCTCCCAGCCAGTGACCAAAACTGATAAAACATGTAGTGAATTAAATAATGGGTTGAACTAGACCTTCATATTAGGAAAAATTTAATTGGTCCATCTCTTCTCTAAGGAAGTAGAAGTTTTATTTTAAAATTAAGAAACCAAAATCATATGAGAAACCTGAGACCCATGTGGTGTCCTTTCTTTGTCAGGGCAGAACACACAGAGGTTGGAGCCAAGTCGTTTCATGCCTGGCTTCCAAAGATAATCACGTTTAGCCCTTATGTCTTTGGCGAAGGAAAAAAATCAATTTTTGCTGTGGAAGACCATCTGTGTTTATTCAATTGACAGATACTACCTTTCAATCTATCTTAAATTGGGCCTCCCTGAGGCAGGCAGCTCAACAGTGATAGATTAAGCAATAAACAAAGCAGTCTCCCCAGCAAAGGCTGCTCCTGGCAAGGAGGGTCCAGCTGCCATTGGGAGTGATATTCAACAGCAAGATGATCCCCCCACTTAAGTGCAGACAAGGCCCCTCCCTGTTGATGATTTTATGGTTCCCCATAAATGTGGATGACTCAACCCAGTTCTTCTGGCTGCTCTCACTTCCCCACTGAATCTGGCTTTCTGCCTCATTAGCAAAGCCTCTTTACACTACTAATAATTTGGTTCTTCAGCTTAGAAGATGGAGAGCCTGCAAGGAAACAGTTCAGAAGCTGCTATAGGTGAAGCAACCTTGTCTTGTTCTGAAAGTGCACACTGAACAGAAATAAATGAACTTTACTGTAGGACATGGGAGAACTTGTGTAATAAAGTTCTTGCCTCTGTCAAGAGTAGCAGTTGGTTGGTTATTGGTTTCTGAGCTCCATCATATGTCAGATGGTTTCTAGTAAAAGCGATTATCTTTGTTTGGAGATTATCTTTGCAAGGAGGGTCCAGCTGCCATTGGGAGTGATATTCAACAGCAAGATGATCCCCCCACTTAAGTGCAGACAAGGCCCCTCCCTGTTGATGATTTTGTTTGGAGAATGATGTGTTGAATGGCACCCTCATCTGTGAGCTAAAAGGTGGTTAAGTCACTTTCCCCAGAAGCCAGATAGAAACAATTGCCCTGAGGACCTGACTGTATGAGGATTGAATGAACAGTGTGCCTTAAGTCATGGTAATATGGGGAAGATACACACTTTCTTGCTATCCTCTCTCTTTCCATCTGTACTAGGAGGGAGTTGTTGTGAGAGAATGGATGAGAATTAGCCCTAAGGTTCTGGGAGGAACAGAGCATATTTTACAAAATTCATCTACCTTTGGCCCCATTTTCATGAAATGAACTAACAACTGAAAGGAAGGAGGAATTCTTTACTTTTATGGGACCAATCTCTCTCTCTCTCTCTCTCTCTCTCTCTCTCTCTCTCTCTCTCTCTCTCTCTGTCTGTCTGTCTCTTCCTCTCTCTCATGCTAACTTTTGCCCTCTCTCACGTTCTCTTCTCTCTCTTTGTCTCTCTATATACACATGCGTGCACACATGCTGTTCAGTGAAAACATGCCACCCTAAACTCAGCTTCCTTCTGTGCCTGGATTACTATGCTTCCCATCCACCCCTCTACAGCAGCACACAAACACAGAAGCTTTAACACTGTTCTATTCTTATTATAACTTTGGCCTTCATGGTTGTGAGATAGATAGCTCAGCTGGTAAAGACACTTACCACAAGTCAGACAAGCTGAGTTCCACCCAGAGAACCCATATAGGTAGAAGGGGAGAACTAGCTACCCTGAAAATTGTCTTCTGACCTCCACACATACACCGTGGATTGTGCATGCCCCAATATAACCCTCCCACTCACACACACACACACACACACACACACACACACACACACGGTGGGGGGAGGGATAAGGAGAGAGAGAGAAGTAATAAAAAGAAGTTTTAAAAAATTATCATTTGGACCTTCAAAGACATTCTTTGTTAGATAAAGGAGGATCAAGAGTTTCCTCCAAGAGAATATATATCTAGAGCAGTCAACAAATAGCACATGAAGAACAAACTTCCCTCTTATAAAACCTCATGTTAGAAATGCACTCTTGATGGACTTTAAATATTTTCTTAAAGTTTCAAGGTTGCACATGTATCCAATTTAGGAACCTTGGGTTAGACTATTGCAGTCCGTGATTAATTCAAAAGAACATTGCATTTACCTCATGTTCATGGTCTATAAAGTATTCTTATACTCGTTACCTCATTAAACTGAAGCCTTTCCCACTGGCCAAAGAGCCCATTTACATCCTTTATTATGGGAATTTAGAAGTATTAAACTCACTTGCTTGTGACCATCTAGCACTAAATTAAAATCTCCATGGAACCACGGGATTGAAACATGAGCTGTCAAAATTAGACCACATTTGACCCACGAAAAGGCTGCTTCATCCACACTGCAATTTAATCTGGTTTCATTTTGCTCTGACCTGAATTAACCATGCTTTATTCTTGTGGTTCATTCTGTGAAAATGGCAATAATTGCTTCTATGACTTCCAGGACATTTTGGTATCCCTAAACAGAGTCTGCTTACCTTGGTGAAAAAGAGTTAGTAAGGTTATTGTTGGCAGAATAGAAGTGGGAATAACTTCCCATGTTATAAGTAAGTGGAAGGCAGAGAAACAGGACAAGATGCTTAGGAAAATACAATGGCCATGAAATGTGTAGCTTTTAAACAAAATCTGAATGGAGTCCTGTGACTTTGAAAGTGCTGGAAGGCAAGGAACATAATGTCACCAAGCATTCATAAGTGAACTGCTAGCCTCGGTACATGAAGTCATGATTCAAGACCATTACTTAATAATCCCAAGGTTACACAGAAGAGTGAAGTGGCAGACTATACATATAGAACAGAATTTTTCTTGATTCCACACCTCTACCCAGCATTACTTCCCAAATCCAGGCTGTGTGAGAAATGTAGCTCACAGGACTTAATACAAAGCCCTGTTGCTACTCTAGATATTGTCCAAAGGCCTGACGTAATGATAGAATTAAAGGGGATCAAAATACACCAGTAAAGGACTCACTGAAGGCCAAGGCTGGGATGCTGAACAAACTGAGGGAGCAGGAAAGTCCCTTAGTTTACACCCTCATCCCAACGCAGATATACTTCAGTTGCAAACACCAACTAAGTTACATGGTTGTAATCTCAACACTCAAGAGACTGAGACCCAAGAATTGCTACAAGTCCTAGGCCAGCCAGGGCTATATAGTGATACTGTCTCAAAACAACAACAAACAAACCAAAAACCAACCCAACAACACAAAACTCAACAACAAACAAAGTCAGAGAAGAGGAGCCAAGTAAGAACTATTAAGTCTTCCTTGAATCAGGATACACTAGAGAAGGGTATCAGGAAAGAGGCAGAACTACTTACTCACTCTTCTTCCTCACTAAATATGCTGATGGATAGTTTCTGGGAGCCTGGGGACATAGGCTACGTGAATGGCCTGTAATAGAAAAAATATTTCATGGACTAAGAGACTGGGCCAGGAACTCAAATAACTTTATCAGTAGTTGGGATGCCTAGCTCTGGATGCCCTGCTGAAATCCCAGATCCCACCAACACTGTGCTCTCTCTGAGATCATACATTTCTAGGAGATTGGATCTATATTTCCTCAAATTCAAACTTCACTCCCAGAGTAACAGAATATGGAAAGACTTTCAAAACTTTATGGTTTCTTAAGAGAATCATTTTAATGGATGATAAAACTTCATACATTCAAGACTTCATTAACTCCCAGACAAGCTTGAATTTTTCAGTATAACTCAGAATCTCAATATTTAAGTCACACAGCATAACTCAAAGTTTTCTTTGTGTTGGCCTTTTCTATTGGCATTGATATGCTTGTGACAATGAAAAAGTAAAATTGTTTTCCCTAAATAATATTTTGTTCTGTAACCTGACATTTACCAATTTGTAATGACCCTTCTTGTATTCAGGACAACAGGGTTTAAGATGATACAGTCCAGTGAGTTGTGAAACAACATGGCACAAGCTTCTTTAGTGTTATTTTATGCTTTGTTTTAAATACTAGGCACATGTTTTGTAAATTATAACTGTACTTGTTAATATTAGCATAAATATTTATTGCTTTGAAAAATATACTCCGTTTTAAATAACTCAGAATGAGTTCCAGGTATAGTACTTAGTGTAAATAATGTCATATTTTGGTTTTGTCTCGAGTCTTTGGATGAATAAACTATGTATAAGAAATTTACAATGTAAATGTGGCTGACTCAGATCCTTCTAACTTTGCCATGTGTGTAACTGTGTGGCTGGATGAAACTTGCTCTATAGAAAGTATGATCTGCAATTGAATTTGTATTTCTTCAGAAATGTTTTCAATACTAATATCTGATCATGTGTGTTCTATGTGACAGTAGCTTGAATCCAGTGTAGAAAACTGAGTGTTCAAAGTTGTAGAAAATAAGTAGTTGCTGTTGTTTTGTGACACAATAAAGCATAATTTATGAACTGGACGGATGCATGTATCCAATGTTCAATAAAAATAGTTGTTGCATGACTGCACTCTGTGGCTCTAAGTCCCTTTTATTATTAATATAACATTATTGTTATTATTATTATTATTGTTGTTGTTGTTGTAGCAGAGCATTACACCAGGGCACACGCAGGAGATCAGAGAACATCTTGTGGGAGTCAGTTTCTTCTCCATATGGGCCGTGGGGATCAAACTCAGGCTTAATGGCAAGCACCTTTTACCTGCTGAGCTATCTCACCAGCACTGTCCTTTAGATAGTTGGTTCCTCAGACTTACATAAGAACCAGTCAGGCTTATTTGTTGCAAAATGCTGAGTTTCTAATATTTTATTGAGATTGAACACTGCATTGACAAACAAGTATTTCAGGTAACTCCCCATAACTACAGCTTTATTGAATTTTTACTAATACACTTAAAAATTTAAAACATATTTTATTAATTGTTTGAGAATTTCACAAATGTGTTTTGATCTTATTCATTCTTTCTTTACTCCTCCCATAACTCTTCCCAGACCCACTCCCACCTCCCTATGCACCCAGAGCTCCATAGAGTTGTTGTTGTTGTTGTTGTTGTTGTTGTTGTTGTTCTTCTTCTTCTTCTTCTTCTTCTTCTTCTTCTTCTTCTTCGTCTTCTTCTTCTTCCTCCTCCTCCTCCTCCTCATCCTCTTCTTCTTCTTCATATTATTTTCCCTTTTTCTTCTTTCTTCACTTAGTATCTCCTTGACTCGTAATTTGTGTTGTCCATATACTCCTGAATGATCTGGCAGAACTCAACTATCACTCCCCCAGAAACCATCAATTATCCATAACTCTTCAGTTAAGGGTGGGAGCTTGTGAACCTCTTCGCCTTCCATGCTAGAATATTGACTGTCTTGGTTTTGTGTTGTTCTTCTACTGGCAACCACCATTGCTGTGAGTTTGAGTGCAGTGGTCTTATCATGTCCAGAGGACATTGGTTTGCTCTGATCTTCCCTAATCTCTGTCTCATGATTCAGAACTAAAAGCATAGAAAATGGTATCCAGTGTAAAGTTATTCAGCTGTCACTGTCCCTGGTCCTCAACATCCATCCCCTAAAACCTACAGTTGGGGAAGTTTCTTTATATGTTTACTGCAGTGTTTACACATATATACAAATAAACAACAAAATGTTTTCAACTTTCCATCCTCAATTTATACAAATGGTAGCACATTGGTTGTATACTCCCTTGTTTACTCATGACACACAAAATCTGGAAGATCTTGAAGATCTTTCTCTACCAGTACCTAAAATGCTCCCCCATCTTTTATTTTACCTACACAGCATAGCCTCTTTATTTATCCTGTCTCATTTGAAAAAATATTTGCAGTTTCCCAATATATTTTATCATCAACAATGACATAATATCTAATAAACGTTTTATATTTGTATTTATGCATGTGTAAGTGTTTCTGCAGGAAAAATTCTAGAATGAAAAATTGCAGAAACAAAGAGTAGAAGCTTTTATAACTGTGGCAGTTATTCCAAATTGCTCTCCTTATGACTTGGATGCTAAGTTTTAAGGACCCTTGCTTTTTGGAATTATTCTAGATAACATAGGACAGAAAAGCTCTTAAAATTTATGGCTTAAACCAGACCAAAGTATAGAGAGGAGCGGTGGGCATGAAGTCCCACCCCTAGTCAAGGAGATATCGGCAAGTATTAGCTGCTGGAAGAAGGCGAGTCAGTTTTCTCTGAGAGGAGCCCCTAGTAATTCCACAATGGTCCAATGGAAGGCCACACATCTAAGAATATTTGGGCAGCATAAATTGGATTTTATAGGCTTTATTTTAAAAAGGACACAGGCTTATTTTGGTGGTGAAGTCAGATCTGGGAGACAGTTGAGAGAGGGGGAATAAAGTAATCAAAATTTGATATGTGAAATTTTCAAGTAATTAATAAAAATATTAAAAAGAAAAGGTAAATGTGCATGAGAATGTCTCCTATTATTTTATACAGTGAATATATGCTAATGAAAGAAACATATTAATAAAAATATGTGAAAGATTGCAATGTAAGTGTGTGTGTGTGGGGGGGGTAGAATCCTTATGAACCAAAGTAAGGAAATCTAGCTAAAGATCCAAAATAGTTAACACATTGCCTTTCTGGGTCCCACTCTTCTTTCTTTCCATCTAACCAGTGACTGATTGTGAAGAAAAATGAACAAATTATAAGCTGGTATTTCCAAAGATGAGGCTATCTGGCATTCAGTTCATTAATTGTTTCATTCATTTCTACAGGGCCAATAACCAGAAAGCCAATTATTTCACCTTTTATCATCAGCTCACTTACATGAAATATACGTGTGCAATGGATTCCACTGGGATAAGTTTTTTGAGATATTTAAAACACTCAACAATAGCTATGGCTGGATATGGTTTGATTATCTCCCAGGGTTTCACTCTTGAGCTATAGTCCCTGGTGTGAGGTAACAACAGGATCAAATTTAATCTACGATATTTTAAGGTGGGGTCTTCAGATGATGAGGATTAAATAAGGTCCCCATGATTAAATCCTGATGACTTTATCAAAAGAGAGGAATAAATCAGAAAGAAGAATATGATACATATTTTTCTCATTTGCAGTTACTAGGTTTTATATAGCATATGAAATTATGTATGCATATGTAAAATGAAAGTAGAAGTGAAACTGCCTAGGGATACAAGGAGAACAAAAGGGAGGAGAGAGGGGCAAGAAAAAGGAGGGCAAGATTGGAGCTAATACGCTTTATGTATAATATAAATGTACACTATATTTAAATGTAAATTTAGTTTAAACATTTAAAAAATAAAATAAAATTTAAAATTGAAACTAAATGGAAACACGCACATCCACACTGCACCTGACTCTTGTCATGTGATGCCCTGCACTGATGTAAAGAAAGCCATCTAGCCTTGGTAGCATGAGAATGCTGTAATATGGGCATTTGGAAGTCAGAGACAGGAAGCTAATTGAAAGTTTGAGGCCAGCCTTGGCTATTTAGTGAGTTCCAGGTCAGCCAGGGCTACAGAGGGTGACTATGTTTCAAAACAAAACAAAATAATCAAGGAAAAAATAGACAAAAGAAGATCACCAGCCCTGACCCCTTGATCTTGGCCTTCCAGAGCTGGAATAAATAGATTTCCTTATAAATCTGTCTTCTTCACTTTGCCCTAGTGGTGCTGCCTTGTAGGCCCCCAGTGTATGAGGAGGCTCTTGGCCAACATATGACTGCTGTACTGGGGCAGTGGACTGTTATGTAGGAACACTCCACTCCAGAGGAGTGGGATGGAAGGGATAGGGGGTAGAGGGTGGGAGGGCTGGACTGGGAAGGGTGGAAAGAGGGCACTGTGATGGAGATGTAACCTGAAGTAATAAATAAATATTTAAAAATTTGTCTTCTTGGTAACAGAAAATGGGCTAATGCAAGGAAGTTGACAACAAAGGAATGACACAGTTACAGTGGGTATAAATATGGCCCACCCAAACTCCATACCTTGGTGATAAGAGATGGTACTAGATGTGCCTATCAAATGTAGTCAGCAAATTTCTTGAAGGACACACTGGTCACCATGCCAAGGAGCTTCCAGAGGGTGGGCCTTTGAATTCATTTGATAGGAAGTTCCTTCATTTTCCACATTCCCTGCCATGCACTCCACCCTCTTGATATGTAGTGTGTACAGTCCACAATTAAGTTGTAAATGCTTTATGAAAGTGTCAATACTTACATATATCATAACTCTGCTAAAGTAGTGCTTGAGTCTCTGTTGTGTGGGTTGTATGGGAAGATAGCCCAGCTAAAACCTTTTGGGATATCCAGACAATGAAATGCTGGAGTGAATGAAAAGTTGTTCAATCTCTAATTGCTCAGAGCTTCATCCAAAGCAATGGAAATTCCATAGCATCTAGGAAGGTTATATTAGTAAAGACTACTAGTAATGGGGAACCAGAGCCTGAATTGGCCATCTTCTATAACCAGGCAAGGCCCCAAGTGGAGGATTAGGACACCAACCTAGCCACAGAACCTCCAACCTACAGGTTGTCCTGCATGAAGGATGTGCTGGACAGGAGCCTAACATAATAGTCATCAGAAAGACCAGCAGCTGATGGGAGCAGATGCAGAGTCCCACAGACAAATATTAGGTGGAGCTCTAGTAGTCCTGTGGAGCAGGAGGAAGGATGGAAGGAACCAGAGGGATCAAGGACACCACAAGAGCACAGACCACTGTCCCTGACAGGGACTCAAGAAGGCTCACAGAGATCAAGAAGCCTTATGGGTCTGACCTAGGTTCTCTACATATATGTTATAGTTATGTAGCTAAGTCTTCTTGTGAGACTCCTAACAGTGGGAGCAGGAGCTGTCTTCGACTCTTTTGCCTGCCTTTGAGTCCCTTTTCCTCCTACTCTGTTGTCTCATTCAGCCTTGATGTGAGACTATGTGCCTGGTCTTATTGTAGCTTGTTATGCCGTATTTAGTTGGGGTCCCTGGAAGGCCTGCTCTTGTCTGAGGGGCTAGGTAAAGAGATGGTGGAAAGGGGAGGTAGTGTGGAGAGATGGGGGGCTATGGGAGGGAGGGAAAACCGCAATCTAAATGTAATATATGAGAAGAATAAACTTTTAAAAAGTCTGAATTCTTTGTAAGCATTCTACTACCATGTCAGAAAAGAAAACATTACTAATCCAGAGATTGTAATATAGAGTTTAATACTCTCTCAGAAGCATGGAGTATTAGCATTGGAAGACACCCCAGAGAATGCCATACATAGCCCTCTAATTTTACAAATGAAGAAGTTGAAGAAAAGTGTCAAAATTTATGCTTCACTTAGTCATTGGATTTTGGAAAAATGAAAACTAATGGGCTTGGAGATGATGTAGATGAAGCAGGCTAGTTTTATCAGTCCCTTTCGCTAGAGAAAGGCAAATCTGTATAGCACTACATTGTAACACACCAAGTTTATTCATTAAGTTCAACACTGATAAGTGATGATTTCTAATACAAGAAAGATGAGATAATTTCTCAAGGAAACAACACAAAACCATAACTCCTATCCTTTATATATGGACTGCATTGTGCTTTCTATTATAAAACTGAATTTCTGAAAGTACAACCCTGTTTTGGAGATGAAGTCAGGAAAAGGCTTGCTCCAAACTACAGGCTAACTTGAACTTCTCCCAGACGTGTTAGGCTTTTCAGAGGGGTGGTAATAGTTCTAGCTGGTTATCTCTTTACTCGGATAGTCTAGTTTGGATTGTTCACCCTATACACTGAAAGTTAGTGTATGATTTATGAACCATCACCTAGGAGCTGCTTAAAATGCAGATTTGCACATCCTACCTCAGATCAACTGTATCCAAATTGGCTTTTTAATAGAGCCCAAAGCAATTTCATTCTTTGTGGTCCCAGAGAATAATCTAGGATAGCTAAATTCTAGGTTGGAAATAAATGAATTTATGAAGTATATAACATATAAAAATAAAAAAAATAGCAACCAATAGATAGCTAGTAAATACCACAAAATGAGTGTGGGAAACATCCAGTAGAAATCATGCAGAAATGGTACATGCCTTTACTCCCAGCACTTGGGAAGATCTCGAGGCCAGCCTGTGTAATAGAAGTTTTAATTTCTCTTAAAACATGGTTGTGTTAAGTAAATGTGTTTCTTGTTTTGGTCCCAAGTGTGGGATGTGGAAGTGTTTGATCCACCACTGAAAGCAAACTCATGAAAGGGCACATGATGTTTGTCAGTTGGAAACTGCCTTGTTCAGGGGATGTTCCTTTTGCCCACTGGAAAACATCCTTTGATAAACAGACTCCTTAGAGAGCACATGATCTTAACAGGAAACTGACTCATAGGGTGGGATATGAGGTTGGCCAATTGGAAAACATCCTTGTGCAGTCCTGAGAGAATATAAAGAGAAGCCCCCAAACAGAGAGGCATCACTTTTGTTTAGCTCCACTTCTCTTCACTTCACTTTGAAATACTCTAGGCAATGCTTCAGGACTTGCTGCTGCTGATGAGACTTTCTGCTGTTGATATTTCCATGGTTTGGCATTAAAAAGCAGGTAACAGGTTTAAAACACTGTAAATAAATTAAAGGTTACAGCTGTTCAACCTGGTTTTACAAACCTCCAAGAGTTGAAAAAACTTAGAGCTAAGGTAAAATACATGAAAGTTGTGGTGTTAGCCCATGCCTTTACATCCAGCAGAGACAGGAGGATCACTATAGAGTTAGTTGTCTTATACATTCTGGAGTTACAAGAAACAGGGTGGTGATGGTGCACACCCTTAGTCACATCACTGGGGAAGAATACACCCTTAATCCCAACACACTAGAGACAGAAACAGGCAGATCTCAGAGCTCAAGGTCAGCCTAATACAAAACAAGTTCTAAATAGAGAAAAACTACGATCCAGGGGTGGTGGAGCACATCTTTAATCCCATCAGTTGGGAACCACATGTCTTTGATCCCAATACTTAGAATACAGAGACAGACACATAGGATTTGGAAGGATTTAAGTTTAAAAGCTACTTACAAAAGGCATGCTGCAATTCAAACAAATTGTCCTTTGAGATCTCAAAATATATACACTAAAGGTTTAGTTTAGCTCCAAAATGTCAAAATAATTTCTTCTTTAATCAGGATTGAAAGGTAATACTTTATATATTGTAAAAAAAAAAAAAAAAACAAATTTGCTCCAGGTATTGATTTTTTAAAAGATTTATTTATCATGTATTCTGTCTGCAGTTATACATGCAGACCAAAAGAGGGCACCAGATCATATTATAGATGGTTGTGAGCCACCTTGTGGTTGCTGGGAATTGAACTCATGACCTCTGGAAGAGCAGTCAGTGCTCTTAACCTCTGAGCCATCTCTCCAGCTCATGAATAAAATGGTACAAGACCTAAAAATGGAAGCAATAAAGAAAACAAAATCTGAGGCAGTTTTGGAGCTAGAAAACCTAGGGAAGAAAACAGGAACTATAAACACAAGTATCACCAACAGATTAAAAGAGATGGAAGAGAGAATCTCAGGCCTAGAAGATAAAATTGAATAAATCAGTGCATTTTTCAAAGAAAATGTTAAATCCAAAAAGTTCCTGATATAAAATATTCAAGAAATCTGGGACACTATGAACAGGTCAAATCAAATAATAATAGGAGTAGAAGAAGAAGACTCCCTGCTCCAAGGTCCAGAAAATATTCTCAACAAAATCATAGAAGAAGACCCTACGAGATCACAGGTGTCAGCCCAAACTACTATACCCAGCAAAACTTTTAATCACCATAGATGGAGAAAACAGGATATTCCATGACAAAACTAAATTTAAATGATAAGTATCTACAAACCTGGTCCTACAGAAGAATACAAGAAATTAAACAGCAACAAACAAAACAATCAAATTAAGAAATGGAACACAGAGCTAAACAGAGAATTCACTATAAAGGAAACTCTAATGACTGAGAAGCACTTAAAGAAATGCTCCACATCCTTAGTAGTAAGAGAAATGCAAATCAAAATGACTATGAGATTCCATCTCACACCCATCAGATTGGTTAAGCTCAAAAACTCAAGTGGCTGCACATGCTGGTGAGGATGTGGAGAAAGGGGAACACTCCTCCATTGCTGGTGGCAGTACACACTTGTACAACCACTCTGGAAATCAGTCTGGTGCCTTCTAATAAAATTGGGAATAGTTCTACCTCAAGACCCAGCAATACCACACCTGGACATATACCCCAAATGTACATCACCAAATCACAAGGACATTTCCTCAACCATGTTCATAGCAGCTTTATTCATAATAGCCAGAAACTGGAAATAACCCAGATGTCCCTCAACCAAGGAATGGATAAAGAAATTATGGTACATCTACACAATGGAGTAGTACTCTGATATCAGAAACAAGGATATCATGAAATTTGCATGCAAATGGATAGAATCAGAAAAGATCATCCTGAGTGAGCTAATGCAGACCCAAAAAGACACACAGGGTATTTACTCACTCATAAGCAGACCTTAACTAATATGTACAGGATCACCATGCTTCAATCCACAGACCCAAAGAAACTAAGTATCAAGGAGGGTTTAAGGGATGATACTTGATAAAATAGAAGTTGGAAGTGGATGGAGAGAGGGATCTGGACAGGAACCCAATGTAACTACCACCCGAGAAGCCTTACCCAGCAGATAATGGAAGCAGATGCAGAGACCCACAGCCAAGCACTAGACAAAAATTAGGGAGTCTTGAGGAAAGTTAGGGGAAGGTTTGAGGAAGCTGGAGGGATCAAGGACTTTACAAGAAGAGCCACATAGTCAATTAACTCGGACACAAGGGGGCTCAAAGAGACTGAACCACCAAGCAAAGAGCTTGAAAGGACTGTTCCTAGGCCCATTACATATATAAAGTTGACAGTTGCTTGGTCCCTAACAATTTGAAAGGGGTGTATCCTGGACTTAGATGATGTTGCCTCCTTCTGGAGCTTATTTTCCTAGCATAGCTACTTTATCTTGCCTTAATGGAAGAAGTGGCACTTAGTCCTAATGTGGTTTGATGTGCCAGAGTGGGTTGGTATTGGGTGGAGGGGAGGGTATGGGGGAAGTGGGTGGGAGGTTGGTACTGGCAGGAGGGGAAGGAAGAGGGTGGGGATTGGAATGTAAAATAAAAACAAAAAATTCTTAAATAAAAAAAATGTAAAAAAATTAACAACAAATAATTAGTTTAAAAATACATCTTCAAGCCTGTTCTGCAGGGCAAGTTATAAGACAGCTAAGGAAATCTTGTGTTGGAAAAACAAAGAACAATAAACAATCAAACAAACATCCAATAGAGGCAACTGGAGTAGACTAAATGAGAGAGCAAACAAAAAGTATCATCACCAAATGCAGGATTACAAATATTCAACAGAAATTTACTAGAGAAGCCCCATTGAGACCTTAAGACCATCAGCTGGAATTCCCAATAGAAAGAATCTTAGGAAGAACAAAATGTCCCCCCAGGTGAGGCTTCCAAGTGAAAGAATAGGACTGCATGAAGATAACATTATCAAATCAAGCACTGGCAACATTCAATAGAAATCAACTGAAAAAGTGGAGGGAGTCAGATGGAGTTCCCAACTGATTAAACTTTCTTTCCATGAATGAACTTCCCATGGATGACTTCTGGCTTCTCTTTCCCATAGTGGACACTTTTGTATGATGGGATAAACAATAGTGACCTCTGTTGGAGATGCTTCACCTTCTAGCTGTTCTCATGGACACAGTGGTTTTACTTTGGGCCTGTATTATTGTTCTCTCCTTCCTGTCACAGTGCTAGGAAGAGACAGCCCATCATTTCACCAGGGTTTCGAGGACACTTTGAAAGAAACATGCTTGGGTTTGAAATGGAGGGTGGCAACTGTTGGCTCGGTTTTGTTTTGGTTTCATTTGGTTTTGGCCATTTTATTGAATTCTTACACCTCTACTTCCCTTCAAACCCTTATCTACCCTAATCCCTTCCAAACCCCCAATACTAGGTAGAAGAGAAAGAAGGATAGAGGGGAAGGGGACATAGATCTTTTTTTAGACTACTTCCTGTTGATTAAGGTCATCGGGTTCTTTGTGGCATGTCCAGTCTTCATTGTCAGAATATCCAGCAATCCAGAAAACCAGCAATAGCAAACAGCAGCAGGACAAACCAGCAGGAGCATTGGGGAGGGGGAACAGCAGGGAGAGCTGCAGAAGCCTGCCTTCTTCTTCTTAGGAGAATCCCTTGCCCTCTCTCTTGGGGCTCTGGCATTTATTTCTTCTCCAAAGTCTCCAGAATTCCAAACATAAACTCTCTGAAGCTGACAAAACCACACCTTTGCTAGCGCATGAGACAATCATAATTAACTGCTGTGGTTAATCTGAAGCAGCCTGATATCCCACTCGTGGGATTAAAACAAAAACATCATCATAAAACAAAGCTGGGTCTTTAAAGAAATTGAAATTCTCACTGCAGGTAATCCCAGTCCAAGTTTCAACTTCTTAGTGATTTCAAGCAGTACATGGCCATTTACCAATATAATGTAAGGCACAAGTTTCTATGCATATTAAAGTCTATGTCACTGGCCAAGAACATCATTTACCATGAAGAAATGTATGTTGAACATGGTACATCTGGTGCCTATTCGCTCATCAACACTTTCCTTTCCTGTGGAATGTAGATGAGGCTATTGTCCACAGAACTCAAGTCACACTTTGCTCTCAATACCCAGTTTCCTCATATAGTAACTGTGGTTGCTAAAATAGGGATGGCCCCCATAGACTCATGTGTTTCAATGCTTGGCCATAGGAAGTGGCACTGTTAGGAGCTGTGGCCTTGTTGTAGTAGGTGTGGCCTTGTTGGAGGAAGTATGTCACTGTGGGGATGGGTTTTAAGGTCTCCTATGCTTAAACCACATGCAGCGTGGAACACAGACTCCTTCTGCTGCCTACAGATCAAGATGCAGAACTCTGGGCTTCTCCAGCACCATGTCTGCCTGCATGCCACCATGTTTCCTACCATGATGATAATGGACTAAACCTCTGAACTGTAAGCCAGCCCCAATTCAATGTTTTGCTTTATTACAGTTGCCTTAGCCATTGTGTCTCTTGACCCTAAGATAGCAGCTAATTGACATATGGACATATGTTATGTGTCCAAAATTCCCATGAGAATTTTTTGAGGAAATAATAATGAAAACTTGCATCTGTTGGAGATGTAACTTGAAGTAAAAAATAAATGTTTTTGTTTTGTTTTAAGAAAAAAACCTTGCATCTGGAGGCTGAAGAGAAAGCTCTTTCTAGTCTTAGAGCTCTTCTAGAGGACTCGGGTTCAATTCACAGTACCCACATAGCTACCTGACCATTAAACCCACCTTAAATACTGTCTTTCTGATTAGACATTATCACTCCAATTTTATTAGTTAGAGGAGATTATTTAAAGGACTACTGTACCTATCTGCTCACAAGCATATTCCTGATTCCAGCCAAGCCTTTTTTTGCCTCACTTTTCCTAAGAATATGTGACCAAGACAGGATGATGCTAACTTAAAATAATAATAATAATAATAATAATAATAATAATAATAATAATAACAATAATAATTTCATCCAAGCCCATGCTGGTGAATGAAATGAATTTATTGAGATTACTTACAGGAGTTTAAGTGACTCAAAATCAGATGTACCACTAAAAAGTCCTGCTCCATCTATCTTAAGCCTCTTGGCCCAGTAATTCTGACAGACATTAATTGTAAAGCAGGAATTATGAAGGATTTGCCTACTCTCGCTTGGCAGAGCTAGGCTCTCAATACTCTAATGCATAGAGAGGAATTGGGGACTGTCCAGGCAGCCACTTGTCTGTCATTTCTTAGTTTTGGAAGCTGCTGGCTCTGCACTTCCTGTTTATTCAGATATATTTATCCTTCTCAGGTCTCTGATGTGGTTGAAGACTAGATAGTTATAGTCTCACAGTTAAATTTTAAGTTGTTTAGGAATTAATAGGATGTTCTAGGTCTAAGAAGATGTTTTTAAGTTGGTAATGCAATTTAGGATGGAAAATGGTTAGGTATAGAACTTTAATCTCATGGAGATAGATGGATAATAGAATATTAATATCAGTTGCCAAATATGTATGGACTGGACATTGGGAATGTGTGTTATACCTTATAATTTTCATAATTGTAGCCTAATTATTCAAAAAAGAATTATGAGTTCTGGGAGAAGGGGGAGAGGGTGGGAAGGTGGGACCGGGAGAGGTGGAGGGAGGGGACTATGATGGAGATGTAACTTGAAGTAACAAATTATCATTAAAGTCCTGCTCCAGCATGAGTGGGAACTTCTCAAAATTTGGATAGATGAATTCTCACCCTCAGTCAACTTTTCACCTTGTAGTGGTGAAAAATTCTCTAGTACCCCTTCAAGACCATATGCAGCTGAGAAACAGAAGTGAGTGGGAGATGGAATCTCAGGAGAGGGCCTGGTGATTGTCTCCCTTTCCTCCTATACTGAATATTGAAAGCCCCCTTACTATTACCATGGATCTAGCTACTGATGTAAGATTTTAGTGCTGGATCAAGGTATTCTGTAGGTCAGAATAGGAGTCTTGGCTCCAGGATAGTCAATGTTACTGTCAGGCCTGAAGGAAAAGGCTCTACTACATCTTTCTTTGCTGTCTCATTACAGTAGGATACTATTCTTCTTTGACACATAAAAGGGGGGGAAATATCTCACAAGCCAAGGACTAAAATCAGTTGGGTTCTATCGGAATTCAGTCAAGATAACAAAGGAAACAAGTCCCTTACTGATCTCTAGGTGTCATAGTGCCTTAAAACATCTTTTTTTGCACATTTTAAGAAAATATAAAAGTTTCTCTCAATTCTGTAGGTTCCCAATAATAAAAGCCAGTGCCACACTGATGCCCAACCTGTTCAATTGTTCAAAATCAGTATCACTCTCCCTTAAGATCTATCACCACTTTTCTGTGCCTTCCATTGTAAAGGCTATCAAGATTTCCTTTCCTTGGTCACCAAACCTCTGACGTTTATCATCATTTCTGACTCCTTCCACTTTGATCACTCACATCAACCAGCACCAAGATTTACAAATGTCCTTCTAAAATATCTCAAGCAAAATGCCCATCTCCTAAGGGCTGCAGTTCAGCAATATGATCCTAGTCCAAAGGTCCAAGAGTTCCCAATAGCCTTATCTTCTGTAGGACCCTATATTTCTATTTCTCCATCATGCAGAAAGTAAACGGTTGGGCCTCCAGAGCAGAGGTCTAGACTAGACTGAATGGTGAAGACTCTTCTGGTGGACTGTTCCTGTAGTATGCCTAAGTTACTATCATTTTGCTCCCTACTTTTAAATCTGCCTAGCCACATGTCAGCATCCTAGATGTGTTCCTTGTGCCAAAGCCCTCTCAATCTCTAACAAGCTCTAGTTTTTGACCTGGGACAGTTCATCCCTTCTTGGCAATGTGGTGGTCCCGCATGCCTGGAGGTCATCATATTAAGTAATGCATAGCTCAGTACAGCCCAGAACTCCTGATCCTCCTGCATCAGTCTCCTGAGTAGCTGGGACTACAGGTGTGCAACCACCATGCCTACCTAGGCTCTTATTTCTGTTTCCTCTTCACATTATTTTCTATGTTGCTTCTTTTTATACACCTCTGATTATGGTGTTCCCACCCCCACATTCAGTGGTTAGCCCCTTTTCCGAAGACAAAGTCCACTCAAGTAGATACAAACTCCCTACCACCCCCAGCTTATCTCTTTCTTACTGTCTTATGACTTTCCCCCTCCATACCCAGAATATCTATCTTAGTCAAGGCTCTATTTCTATGATAAAACCCCATGACGAAAAGTAATTTGGAGAAGAGTTTATTTTATTTTTATCTTCCAGATAAAATAATAATAATTGAGGGAAGCCAGGGAAGAAACTCAAGTAGGGCAGAAACCTGGAGGCAGTAACTGAAACAGAGGCCATACCAGAGTTCTGCTTATTGGCTTGCTCCTTCTGGCTTGCTCAGCCTACTTTCTTATACAACCAAGAACCAACTGTCTAGGGATGGAACCATCTCCACTCCCATGGGCTGGGACCACCCACATTAATCTTTAAGCAAGAAAATTCCTTAAAGACATACCTTCAGACAATCTGATGGAGGCATTTTGACAACTGAGGTTCCTTTTCCCAGATAATTATAGCTTGTGTCAAATTCAACAACAACCAGGACAACTGACCCTTTGTTAATTTGGCACATCAATACATTACTATTAAACCATAACCCTTCCTTTCTTATTTATCCCCAAGTTCTCATATGGCTATTAATATCACAACATAAAACTTTCCAAAGTACCACGATTTTTAAAACTCCAAATACTTTAAAAGTTCATTCTCTTTAAAATATCCAAAGTCTCTTTCAAAGTTCAAAGCCTCTCTAAAATGCCAAAATCTTTCTAAAATATTAAAAGTCTGTCTAAAATTTCAATGTCTCTGTAAAATTCTAGTCTCACTTTTGAGAGCTCCTGTTTAAAAAAAAAAAGTTATATACTTTTTTACTCTAACAGGGAAGAGCTTGGGCACAGTTAGATTCAAATCGAAGCAGAACTGAAGTCCAACAGTTTAAAGCTCCATGTCAGACTTCTGGAGTTCACAATCTTCTGGGCTTCAGAGGGCTCCATTTCTCCAGCTCTAATTACCAGCACACACAGTCCACCTCTTAGGTGCAGGCCAGTTCCACTCCACAGCTGCTGCAGTCACTAGCAATCATTCCCATGGTACGAACATCTCTAAAATGCTGGGGTCTCTGCTACAACTGAGCTACGCCTTCATCAATAGTCTCCACTGGGCTCTCTTCAGGGACTCAAACTTTGCCACTTGGTGCCAGCCAGGCCTCAACTTCTTACCACAACCTGGCCTCTCATGATGCCAAGCCTCATATTTTTCAATGCCTTTTTAATGCCTTCCAAACCTGTATCACCTGAGAAACTCTTACACATTACTCATATAGGTATGGCTACCAGCACAAGATACAGACTTGGTTCCCTCTGGACTATAGTTTATGCCTGCTGACTCTGTGGAAATGCTTTCCAGAAGATTTGGCTTCAGTGATGGTCTCTTCTTCTTTTTTTATTTTATTAAAATAGAATTTTTTCTTAGACAGTTTATCCTGATTATAATTACCTCCCCCCACTACTTCAATTCCTCCTCACCTCCAGTCCCCTACATATCTACACTCTTTCTGTCTATTAGAAAAGAACAGGCTTCCAAGAGATAACAACCAAACGTGGAAAAATAAAATATAATAAGTAAGATTAAGCAAAAATTTTCATATTGAAGTTGGACAGGGCAACCCAACGAAAAGAAAAGAGACTCAAGAGAATCACAAGAGTCAGAGACCCACTGAGTCTCACAGTCAGGAATCCCATAAAATATTAAGCTAATAACTATAAAATAAACAAAGGTGATCTGTTGCTGATTCATGTAGACCCCAGGCTTGCTGCTTCAGTCTCTGTGAGCTCATATGCACCTTGCTTAGTTGATTCAGAGGGCCATGTTCTCCTGGTGTCCTCCATCCCCTCTGGCTGTTACACTCTTTCCACTTCCTCTTATATGGAATTCTTGGAGCTCTAAGGGGAGGGATTTGATAGAGACCTCCGACTTACACTCTTTCTGTATAATGTCTGCCTGTGGATCTTCGCATCTGTTCCTGTCTACTGCAGGAGGAAGCCTCTCTGATGATGACAGCATAAGGCACTGATTTATAAGTATAGCAGAATATCATTAACAGTCATTTTATTGTTTTTTTTTCCTAGACCAGCAATTTTGGCTTTACCCTAGGTCTGTGGCCTATCTAGTCTCTGGTTCTTGGTTACCCAAGCAGTGCCAGGCATGAATTCCCTCTTGTGCAATGGGCTTTAAGACAAATAAGACATTGGTTGCCTACTCCATCAAGTTCTGTGCTACCATTGCCCTAGCATGTATTTCAGTCAGGGCAGATTGCAGGTTACAGATTTTGTGGCTGGGTTGTTGTCAACATCTCTCCTTTGGTAGTTTGCAGAGTATTTTCCAGTATCAAAGAGACTAAAACAAAGGAGTGATGGCTTCAAGTAGGCACCAGCTTGACTTCTCCATACTCAATGATTTTAATGGATGTTGTCCTCACCAATGGGGACACACTGTTGGTTTACAGAGATCAATTCTTTGTCTTATCAACAGCCTGGGTTGTTTGGAAATTTCCATGGAACCCCCTTGGCCAACAACTCAATTGAATGCAGCCCAGTCCTGCCACTGAAAGTCTCACCTGGTGACAAGAGATAGCCAGTTGAGAATCCATATCCTTCATTACTAGGAGTCTTCATTTGGATCACCTACATACATTTGTGCCGCCCCCCAAGACTCCTTCTATTTACTTGACCTCCCTGAATGTATGGATTGTAATTTGGTTATCTTTTACTTAACAACTAATATCCACTAAAAAATAATAGCATATTTATCTTTCTAGGTCTGGGTTACCTCACTCACTATGATTTTTTTTTCTAGTTCCATTCAGTATGATTCTTTTTCTAGTTCCATTCATTTGCCTGAAAATTTCATGATGTCACTTTTTTTTGGTTGTGAGCCTAGCCTTTAATGGCTGAGCCATCTCTCCAGCCCAATGTCACTTTTTTTTTAAATAGAGTAATAATACTCCATTGTATAAATATAGCACATTTTCTTTTTATTATTAATTAATTTATTTTTTCTAGATACATGTCGATCAAAGGCCCCTCCCTCCTCCCCTCAAATCCTTCCCTCTCTCCCTCCCTCCCTCATCCCCATCTCCATCCATCTTCATTTCTCCTCAGATAGGGAGCCAAGGATATATAACATCCCCTCAGTTCATCAGTCACATGAGGGCTAAGAGCTTCCTCTTGTCCCGGGGCCTGATATGGCCACACAGATAGGGTAAAGTGTTTCACTAACAAGCAACAGGGTCCATGATTTGCTGCTGGGTGGAGTTTTTCATCGGAGAGTTATGCTATATATCTGTCTGTTTGGATCTGTGGGTTGTAGGATGGTTGTCCTGTGCTATATGGTTAATATCTACTTATGAGTATATGCCATGTGCATCATTCTGAGTCTGGGTTAGCTCACTCAGGATGAGCTTTTCTAGTTCCATCCATTTGGCTGCAAATTACATGATGTTCTTGTTTCTGATAGCTGAGTAGTGTTTCATTGTGTAAATGTACCACAGGTTTTTTTGTTGTTTATTTTTTATCCATTCTTCAGTTGAAGGACATCTGGGTTGTTTCCAGTTCCTGGCTATTATGAATAAAGATGCTAGGCAGATTGTTGAGGAAATGTCCTTGTGATTTATTGGAGTATATTTTGGATATATGCCCAGGAGCAGTATGATTGGATCTTGAGGTAGAACTGTTCCCAATTTTCTAAGATAATGCCAGATTGATTTCTGAAGTGGTTGTACAAGTTTGCACACTCAGCAGCAATGGAAGACTGTTCCTCTATCTCCACATCCTTGCCAGCATGTGGTATGGCCGGGTCTTAAAGTAGGGCTATTCCAAGCTTTCTAAGATATCACCAGACAGATTTCCTGGTGGTTGTACAAGTTTGCACTCCCACCAGAAATGGAGGAGTATTCTCCTTTCTCCAAAACCACACCAGCATGTGCTGTCATTTGAGTTTTTGATCTTAGCCATTCTGACAGGTGTGAGATGGAATCTCCGAGTCACTTTGAGTTGCATCTCTCTGATGATTAAGGATGTTGAGCATTTCTTCAAATGCCTTACTGCCATTAGAGATTCATCCTTTGTGAATTTTAAGTTTAGGTCTGTTTCCCATTTTCTGATTGAATTATTTGGTTTCTTGGTGTTTACTTTCTTGAGTTCTTTAGAAATTTTGGATATTAGCCCTATGTCTGAAGTGGGGTTGGTAAAGATCTTTTCCCAATCGATAGGTTACCGTTTTGTTCTACTAACAGTGTCCTTTGCTGTACAGAAGCTTTTCAATTTCATGTGGTCCCATTTATTGATTGCTGGTCTTAGAGCCTGAGCTATTGGTGTTCTGTTCAGGAAGTTGTCTCCTGTGCCAATGAGTTCGAGGCTTTTTCTCACTTTCTCTTCTATTTGATTTAGTGTGTCGGGCTTTATGTTAAGGTTTTGATCCACTTGGACTTAAGTTTTGTGCAAGGTGATAAGTATGGGTCTAATTTCATTTTTTTTACATGTCGACATCCAATTAGACCAGCACCATTTGTTGAAGATGCTGCCATTTTTCCATTGTACAGTTTTGGCTCCATTGTCAAACATTAAGTGACCATATGTGTGTGGGTTCATTTCTGGGTCTTCAATTCGATTCCATTGTTCCACTTGTCTGTTTCTATATCAGTACCATGCTGTTTTTATTACTATTGCTCTGTAGTACAGCATGAAATCTGGGATAGTGATACACCCAGATTTTTTTTTTTTTTTGTACAGGATTGATTTAGCTATTCTGGGATTTTTGTTATTCCATATGAAGTTGAGAATTGCTTTTTCCAGGTCTACAAATAATTCTGTTGGTATTTTGATAAGAATTGCATTGAATCTGTATATAGCTTTTGGTAGGATGACCATTTTTATTATGTTGATCCTACCTATCCATGAGCATGGGAGATCTTTCCATCTTCTGATGTCCTCTTCAATTTCTTTCTTCAAGGACTTGAAGTTCTTGTCACTTGCTTGGTTAGAGTTACCCCCAGGTATTTTATACTGTTTGTGGCTATTGTGAAGGGTGTTGTTTCCCTAATTTCTTTCTCAGCAAATTTATCTTTTGTATAAAGAAGGGCTTCTGATTTTTAGAATTAATTTTGTATCCAGCCACCTTGCTGAAGGTGTTTATCAGCTGTAAGAGTTCTCTGGTGGAATTTTGGGGGTCACTTATGTATACTATCATATTGTCTGCAGGTAGGGATTATTTGAATTTTTCCTTTCCAATTTGTATCCCCTTGATCTCCTTTAGCTGTCTTATTGCTCTAGCAAGAACTTCAAGTACGATGTTGAAGAGATATGGTGAAAGTGGACATCCCTGTCTTGTCCCTGAGTTTAGAGGAAATGCTTTAAGTTTCTCTCCGTTTAATTTGATATTGGCTACTGGATTGCTGTATATTGCCTTTATTATTTTTATGTGTGGTCCTTGTATGGCTGATCTCTCCAAGACTTTTAACATGAAGGGGTGTTGGATTTTGTCAAATGCTTTTTCAGCATCTGGAGAGATGATCATGTGGTTTTTTTTCTTTCAGCTTGCTTATATGGTGAATTACATTGATGGATTTTTGTATGTTGAACCATCCCTACATTCCTGGGATGAAGCCTACTTGATCATGGTGTATGATATTTTTGATGTGTTCTTGGATTCCATTTGCCCGTATTTTATTATTTTTGTATCTATGTTCATGAAGGAAATTGATCTGAAGTTCTCTTTCTTTGTTGGGTCTTTGTGTGGTTTCGGAATCAGGGTGACTGTGGCCTCATAGAATGAGTTTGGCAGTGTTCCTTCTGTTTCTATTTTGTGGAATAGTTTGAAGAGTATTGGTATTAGCTCTTCTTTGAAGGTCTGATAGAATTCAGTGCTGAAACCATCTGGCCCTGGGTTTTTTGGTTGGGAGACTTTTAATGACTGGTTCTATATTCCTTAGGGGCCTGTTTAATCTGTTAACCTGATCTTGATTTAACTTTTGTAGCTGGAATCTATCAAGAAAGTTGTCCATTTCGCTTAGGTTTTCAAGGTAGAATACAGTTGTTATTTCTTCCTTTTCATTTCTGATTTTGTTGATTTGGGTTTTTCCCCTCTCCCTTTTAGGTAACTTGGCTAAGGGTCTGCCTATTTTGTTGATTTTCTCAAAGAACCAACTCTTGGTTTCATTGATTCTTTGAATTGTTTTTTGTTTCTAAATTGTTAATTTCAGCCCTAAATATGATGATTTTCTGACTTCTACTCCTCTTGGGAGTGTTTGCTTCTTTTTTTGAGTTCTTCCAGTTCTGCTATTAATTTGCTAATATGAGCTGTCACAATTTTTATTTCAGCACCACACAGAATCTTCTCCAAAATTAACCATAGAGTCAGACGCATGCCTCAACAGATACAAGAAAATTGAAATAACCCCTCACATCTTATCAGACCACCATGGAATAAAGCTGGACTTCAACAACAACAGAAATAACAGAAAGACAGAAAGCCTACACATTCATGGAAACTGAGCAACTCTCTACTGAATGACTACTGAGTCAGGGAAGAAATAAAGAAGGAAATCAAAGACTGCTTAAAATCTAACAAAAATGAAGACACAACATATCCAAACCTATAGGACACAATGAAAGAAGTGTTATGAGGAAAGTTCTTAAGTTCTTTATATATTTCAGATATTAGCCCTCTGTCGAATGTAGAATTGGTGAAGAACTTTTCCCAATCTGTAGCCTGTCATTTAATTCTAATGACAGTGTCTTTTGCCTTACAGAAGATTTTCAGTTTCATAGGGTCTCATTTATTGATTGTTGTTCTTATGGCCTGAGCTATTAGTGTTCTATTCAGGAAGTTGTCACCTGTGCCAATGAGTTTGAGGCTTTTACCCCACTTTCTCTTCTATTAATTTAAGTTTGTCCAGTTTTATGTCAAGGTCTTTAATCTACTTGGACTTAAGTTTTGTGCAGGGTAATAGATATGGGTCTACTATTTGCATTCTTCTACATTTTGGCATCCAGTTAGACGAGCACTATTGATTGGAGATGCTTTCCTTTTTCCACTGTACAGTTTTGGCTCTTTTGTCAAAAATTAAGGGCCCATAGATATGTGGGTTTATTTTAGGGTCTTTGATTCAATTCCATTGATCAACTGGTCTGTTTCTATGCCAGTACCATGCTGGTTTTATTACTATTACTCTGTAGTACAGTTTGAAATCAGGGATGGTAATACCTTCAGTTATTCTTTTATTTTACAGGATTGATTTAGCTATTCTGGGTTTTTTGTTTTTTCATATGAAGTTGAGAATTGTTCTTTCAAGATCCATGAAGAATTGTGTTGGTATTTTGATAGGAATTGCATTGAATCTGTACATTGCTTTTGGTAGGCTGGCAATTTTTATTATGTTGATCCTACCTATCCATGAACATGAGAGATCTTTGCATCTTCTGATATCCACTTCAATTTCTTTCTTCAGAAATTTAAAGTTCCTGTCAAACAGGTCTTTCACTTGTTTGGCTAGAAATACCCCCAAACTACTTTATATTATTTGTGGCTATTGTGAAGTGTTGTTTCCCTAACTTTTTTATCAGCCCATTCATCTTTTATGTAAAGAAGGGCTACTGATTTTTATAATTCATTTTGTATCTATCCACTTTGCTGAAGAAGTTTATCATTTGTAGGAGTTCTCTGGTGGAATTTTTGGGGTCACTTTTGTATACTATAATATAATCTGAGAATAGGGATATTTTGACTTCTTCTTTTCCAATTTGTATCCCCTTGATCTCCTTTAGTTGTCTTATTACTCTAGCTACAACTTCAAGTACTATTTTGAAGAGATATGGGGAGAGTGGGCATCCTTGCCATGTCCCTCATTTTAGGGGAAAAGATTCAAGTTTTTCTCCATTTAATTTGATGTTGGCTACTGGCTTGTTGTATATGTCCTTCATTATGTTTAGGTATGGCCCTTGTATGCATGATCTCTCCAAGACTTTTAACATAAGCGGATATTGAACTTTGTCAAATACTTTTTCAACATCCAATGAGATCATCATGTGTTTTTTTTCCTTTCAGTTTGTTTATATTGTGGATGATGTTGATAGGTTTTCATATGTGGAACCACCCCTGCATCCCTGGGTTGAAGCCTATTTTGTGATGGTGATGGTACTTTTGATGTGTTCTTGGATTCTTGATTTGCAATTATTTTATTGAGTATTTTTGCATCCCAGTTCATAAGGGAAATTGGTCTGAAATTCTCTTTCTTTATTGGATCTTTGTGTGGTTTAGGAGGTGAATGTGGCCTCATAGAATGAGTTTGGCAGTGTTCCTTCTGTTTATATTTTGTGGAAGAGTTTGAAGAGTATTGGTGTTAGCTCTTCTTTGAAGGTTTTGTAGAATTCTGTGCTAAAACCATCTGGTCCTGGACTTTTTTTTTTGGTTGGGAGAATTTAATAACTGTCTATTTCCTTAGGGGTTATATGGCTGTTTAATTTGTTTATCTGATCTTGATTTAACCTTGGTACATGGAATCTATCAAGAAAATTGTCCATTTCTCTTAAGTTTTCCAATTTTGTTTAGTGTAGGTTTTTGAAGTAAGACCTAATGATTCTTTGGATTTCCTCAGTGTCTGTAGTCATTTCCCCCTTTTCATTTCTGATTTTGTTGATTTGAATATTTTCCCTCTGACTTTTGGTTAGTTTGGCTAATCGTTTGTCTATTTTGTTGATTTTCTCAAAGAATCAGCTCTTAGTTTCATCGATTCTTTCTACTGTTTTCTTTGTTTCTAATATATTGATTTTAGCCCAGAGTTTGATGATTTCCTGCTGTCTACTCTTCTTGGGTGTGTTTGTACTGCTTTCATTGTGTCCCATATACTTGGTGTGTTGTGCCTTCATTTTCATTGAATTCTATGAAGACTTTAATTTCTTTTTTTTTTATTTTTTCCCTGACCTAGAGATCATTGAGTAGGAAGTTATTTTGTTTCCATGAATTTACAGGATTTCTGGTGTTTCTGTTATTTTTGAAGTCTAGCTTTATTCCATGATGGTCTGATACATTACATGGGGTGACTTCAGTTTTTTTGTATCTGTTGAGACTTGCTTTGTGACTATGTGGCTGATTTTGGAGAAGGTTCCATGAGGTGCTGAGAAGAAAGTATATTCTTTTGTGTTTGGGTGAAATGTTGTGTATATAATAGTTAGGTCCATTTGATTCATGGTGCCTGTTAATTTCATTATTTCATTGTTTGATTTTTGCATCGTTGATCTGTCCAGTGGTGAGAGCAGTGTGTTGAAGTCTCCCATTATTAATGTGTGGGGTTCGATGTTATCACATTTTCTTTATCCATTCTTCTGTTGTGAAATATCTAGGCTATTTACAGTTTCTGGCTATTATGAATAAATTTGCTGTGAATATGCTTAAACAAGTGTCCTTGTGGTAGGATGGAGTGTCCTTTGGGTATATGCACAAGAGTAGTATAGCTGGATGTTGAGGTCGGCCAATTCCCATCTTTCTGAGAAACTGCCATGTTGATTTCCATAATGGCTGTACAAGCTTGCAATCTCACTAGCAATGGAGAAGTGTTCCTCTTGCTCCACATTCTAGCCAACATGAGCTGTCACTTGTATATTTGATCTTAGTCATCCTGACAGGTGTAAGATGGAATCTCAAAATCTTTTTGATTGCATGTCCCTGATGGCTAAGAATGATGAACATTTAAGTATTTCTCAACCATTTGTGTTTCCCTTATTGAAAGTTTTCTATTTAAATCTGTTCTCTGTTTTTTTCTCATTAATTTCTTTGTTCATTTTGCACCTCAATCCCAGCCACACTCCCTCCTCTCCTCTTAGTCCCACCCTCCCACCCACTGTCCCATCCCCCCTCCTCCTTAGAGAAGGGGAGATTCCCCCCCTGGGGTACGAACCCACCCTGGCACATCAAGTTGCATCAGGACTAAGTGCCTCCTCTTCCACTGAGGCCAGACAAGGCAGCCCTGATAGAAGAAAGGGATCCAAAGGCACAAAGAAATGTCTAAGTCAGAGACAGTCCCTGTTCCAATTGTTAGGGGATCCACTTGAAGACCAAGCAGTCCATTAGCTTCATATGTGTACGGGGCCTAGATTCAGTCCATGCATGCTTTTTGGTTGGTGGTTCAGTCTGTATGAGCCCTATGGGCCCAGGTTAGTTGGCTCTGTAGGTCTTCTTGTGGTGTCCTTGACTTAATCCTTCCCCTAATTCTTCCACAAGACTCCTTGAGATCTGTCTAATATTTGGCTGTGGGTCTTTGTATGTGTTCCATTATCTTCTGGATGAAGCCTCTCAGATAATGGTTATGCTAGGTTCCTGTCTGCAAGGATAACAGAGTATCATTAATAGTGTCAGGGTTTGGCTCTCTTCCATGGGGTGGGTCTCAAGTTGGGCCAGTCATTGGTTGGCCATTCCCTCAATCTCTGTTCCATCTTTATCCATGCACATCTTGTAGGCACAACAAATTTTGAGTACCTTATTTTTCAATTGAGTTATTTGGTTTTTTATATCTAGTTTCTCAAGTATAAATTTATGTATATATAATTATTATTATACTTTTGTAAGTACATAACTATATATAATTAGTATAAATATATAAGTATATTTCACATATATTTGATATTAGTTCGCTCTCAGATGTGGAGTTGGTGAAAATCTCTTTCCAATCTATAGGCTGCCATTCTGTTCTATTGACAGTGTCCTTTGCTGTGCAGAAGATTTCAGTTTCATGAGGTCCCATTTATTAATTGCTGATCTTAGTGTCTGTGCCAAAGGTATAATGTTCAGGAATTCATCTCCTGTACCAATGCATTCAAGACTTTCTCTTCTATCAGATTTAGTGTAACCAGTTTTATGTTGAGGTCTTTGATCCACTTGGACTTGAGTTTTGTGAAGGGTGATAGATATAGATATATTTGCATTCTTCTACATGTAGACATCCAGCAACATTTGTTAAAGATGCTTCCTTTCTTCCATTGTATAGTTTTGGCTTCTTTGTCAAAAATCAAGTATCCACAGGTGTGTGGGTTTTCTTCTGGGTCTTTGACTCAATTCTATTGATCAATTTATCTGTTTTTGTGATAATACCATGTCTTTTATTACTGTAGCTCTGTAGTAAAACTTGAAATCAGGAATAGTGAGACATTCAGCAGTTCCTTTGTTGTTCAGGATTGTTTTACTTATGCTGGCCTTTTGTTTTCCCATATGAAGTTGAGTATTATCCTTTCAAGATCTGTACATAATTGTATTGGAATTTTGATGGGGATTTTGTTAAATCTATAGATTGCTTTTGGTAGGATGGACATTTGTACTGTGCTAATCCTACCATGGCATAGGATCTTTCAATATTCTGATATCTTCTTCAATTTCTTCAAAGACTTGAAGTTTTTATCATAAAATTCTTTCACTTTCTTAATTAGAGTTACCCCAAGATATATTATATTATTTGAGGCTATTGTGAAAAGTATTGTTTCCCTGGTTTCTTGCTCCGTCCATTTGTTATTTGTATATAGGATGGTTCCTGATTTTTATGAGTTAATCTTGTATCCAGCTACTTTGATGGAAGTGTCTATCAGCTGTAGGAGCTCCACAGTGCAATTTTTAGGATCATTTACATATACTATCATATCATCTGCAAATACTTTGCTGAAGACTTTGACTTCTTCCTTTCAAATTTGTATCCCCTTGACCTCCTTCAGTTGTCTTACTGCTCTAAGATGTCAAGTACTTTATTGAATAGATATGGAGAGAGTGGACAACTCTGTATTGTTCCTGATTTTAGTGGAATTGCTTTGAGTTTTTCTCCATTTAATTTGATGTTGGCTATATATAGGCTTGCTATAAATTGCCTTTACTATGTTTAAGTATGTCCCTTGTATCCATGATTTTTCCAAGAGTTTTATCATGATAGGGTGTTGGATTTTGTCAAAGACCTTTTCTTTACCTAAAGAGATGATCCTGTGGTTTAGTTTGTTAATATGGTGGATTACATTTATTGGTTTTCATATACCGAACCATTCCTGCATAACTGGGATGAAGTCTACTTCATATGGTGGATGATCTTTCTGATGTGTTCTTGGATTTGGATTGTGAGTACTTTATTGAGTATTTTTACAGCTATTTTCTTAAGGGAAATTGGTGTATAATTTTCTTTCTTTGTTGAGTATTTATGTGGCTTGGGTATCAAGGTAACTTTGGTCTCAAAAATGAATTGAGGGATCTTACTTCTGTTTCTACTTTGTGAAATAATTTGAGGAGTATTGACATTAACTGTTCTTTGAAAGTATGATAGAATTTCGCACTAAAACCCTTCTGGCCCAGGACTTTTTTTTTTTTTTTTTTTTTGGATGTTTTAATGACTGCTCCTATTTCACTGGGGGTTGTAGATCTATTTTAATTGTTTATCTGATCTTGGTTTAACTTTGGTAAGTAGTACCTATAGAGAAAATTATCCATTTTTTATTTTTTTCCAATTTGGTGAAGTACAGGTTTTTAAAGTATGTCCTTATGATTCTCTTGATTTCCTCAGTGTCTGTTGTTATGTTCCCCTTTTCATTTCTAATTTTTTTATTTGGATATTCTTTCTCTGCCTTTTAGCTAATTTGGATAAGGGTTTGTCAATTTTATTGATTTTCCCAAAGAACCATCTCTTTGTTTCATTGACTCCTTATATTTTTTTTGTTTCTATTTTATTGATTTCAGCCTTGAGTTTCATAATTTCTCTCTGCCTACTCCTTTTGAGTGTGATTTATTCTTTTTGTTCTAGAGCTTTTAGTTATGCTATTAAGTTGCTAGTATGAGATATTTCTATTTTTTTATGTAGCTACCTCATGCTGTCAACTTGCCTTTTAGAACTGCCTTCATTGTGTTCCATAAGTTTGAGTATTTTGTTTATTCATTTTCATTCAATTCTACAAAGTATTTAGTTTCTGTCTTGACTCATTTTTTTATTTAGTAGAGACTTGTTCAGTTTCCATGCGTCTGTAAGGTTTCTGTTGTTTCAGTTGTTGTTTATATCCAGCTTTAATCTGTGGTGGTCAGATAGGATGTAGGGAGTTATTTCAATTTTCTTGCGTCTGTTGACACTTGCTTTGTGTGCAAATATGTGGTCAATTTTTTAGAAAGTTCCATAAGGTGCCAAGAAGAAGGTATTTGTTATATTTGGGTGGAATGTTGTCTAAATATATGTTAGGTCCATTTGGTTTATATATAATGTCTGTTAGCTCCAGTATTTCATATATTGCTTTGAATTATGTTTATTTGTATGAATGCTGCTCTCTCTCTCACTAGATCAAGGATTGGAAGACATTTTCTATAAAGAACCAGATAATCAATAAGTTAGGAATTACAGGACACAGAGCCTTTGTGGTGACAATTCAGTTGTACCACTGCAAGAATGAAAGCAGCCTTAGATGAAAATAAAAAAGAATGAGTGTGGTTGTGCCTCATAATCTAGTATTTTCAAAATCAATATGTGTCCTGAACACCCTATATTGATGATCCCTGCATGAGGCTAATACAGTTACTTTTGATAATAGACATACTTTTTTTAAATTCCCCCTCACCCCATCCCTTGTGTCTATTAGAGTGCCTGAACTACTTAATGAACAGCATAAATTTTCCTTTCTGGAACTCTGACTGGTCAGTTTCTCACAACCTTAGCCTAGAGCACAAGTGCTCAAAGTGAAGAATAAAAAATCTAAGTTCATCAGTTCTTCATTTTAGCCAAACACTAGTATTCACCTAACAATTTACAATAGAACTGACAAGCAACTACTCCTCACCAGTGAACTTCTTCTCATGCCAGAGTAAATTTTTCAGTTATACATGGATTCCAGTTGACCATGCTATGGGCTACTGTGTGTCTTGAGAAAGTTAGTGTGATACAAATGACTGGATAAAGGTTAATGTGTGTAAGAGGCAGTTGTCCAATTGGCAAAAACAGATTGTAGGTAAGCCCACTGACTGGCATCACCTAATAAGGCTTAAGTAACTCACCATTATTGCACACACACACACACACACACACACACACACACACACACACAATGGTATTCCAGATCTGTGAAAAGATCATCCACACATAACCAGTGCTTGCCTTCAAAAGATGTGTGATTTGCCCCTTCTCCAACCACTACCTGTGCCCCTCTAGTTCAATCCCTCACAAAACTGTGATACTGATTTTTGCCTGGAAGAGTCCAGGAATCCAAGGCTTGCTGTAAGGAGAATCCAGGCTCCAGAGAGTGAAGGGGACTTGAGCCTTGACAGCAGTGGGAGCCCCAGATACTAATGAGGGAACCTGTCCTCAAAAACCAGGCAAAGCCAAAGGTCTTACTACTGGACACCTACCAGGTGTAGATAGATACATTGTGCCTTAGACATTTCCTCTAGCAACTCAGAAGTGGAGGACTTTATCTGGGCTTGATTGGCTCAGGTCCAGGAAGCTAGGCGTTGCAAGTCCTACTAGGAATAAAGGTCAGATCCCCTGACATATCAAACCTAACAGCCTGGGTTCTATCCCCGGAACCCACATGGACTCCCACAAGTTATTCTCTGACCTCCATGTATACAGTGTGGCATCTGTGTAGACCCAATAAATAAATAAAGGAATGTCATAGAACTCATTCTTGCTGTCTAGCATTATAGGCCCTAGTCAGTATTGACAAGCTGTGCTGTACCCTGAATGCCCAACTGTTGATGTATTTAAGCAAGGGCCTTGATATGAAAGACAGTCTCAGGTCAGCTGAAAGCAGAGTCCCAGGACTGGGAAGGTACACAGGTAAAGATCTTGGGTTATGAAATGGGGACTATGAATCCTCCAATGAAGGACACTGTATTAAGCCCCTCCCATAGAAAGGACACAACAGATGAACTCAGGTCCCCTATGACTTCTTCCTGCAGGAATTTAGTAATATGGACCTTGGTTTAAGGACTTTCTTACCCAGTTCAGAAAGGAGAGGTGTCCCAGGCTCTGTTGTATATGAAGGTAAAAGTTCTATATGAGGAAGGAAGGCATAAAACAAGCAATCCAGAGGAGGCCGTTGAAAGTCTCACCTCAGCTGTAGTCACTGGGAATCCAGGAGCAAAGCAGTTCAAATGAAGTGAGCTCCTAGAGGTAGTATCCCTTACAAAAATGGATGCTAATTTGTACATACCAATGGAGAAAGCCCCATTCTTCAGAGGAAGATTTTGTCCTTGGTAAAGGGCAAGACAAGAACACTGTTTAAGATGAGGAAACTCTTCTCAGCAAGAAGCAGCTACATAGAGACCCGCTTTATATTCAGTTTCTCTCATAGCATTTGAGGGAGGGAAAGAATTCAAGGTTAAAGGGAATTGCCTCATGTCAGCTGTCAGAAGTCTCTAAGTTCCTGCCAAGGAGCCAGAGTGGAGACATTCAGGACTATGGGAACAACAAAAATATCTCTACTACTCTGAACCTTGGGAGATCAGGTATAGTTTGGGCCAGTTGAGATGAACATCAGTTCTTCCTAAAAGTAAGTGTTGAAAAAATTTGAGGGGCTAGAATGAGGGACTAGGGCTGGTTTCTAGATTGAGATTGGAGGAAACTGAATGGGAAATGAAGAGGGAATCTACTCAGAGCATGGCACCACACCAATCTCGCTTCCCTGTCAGCCTTGAGAATGCTAAGGAGAGGGTGTAAGATACATATCTTCATTCTTGTTCTGATAACTCCAAATTTTAAGGCTGGAAGAATTTGTGAGCTGAAAAGTGATGCCCACACCCTTCTTGGGTGAGGACTAACAGAGCCACCAACCTCAGAGCATCAGAAGTTCAGATAGTCCAGATCTTGCTACTAAAAAGTACAGGTGCTTCACAGATTGGACTAAGAGTTGCTATGAAGACCTTGAGCAATGTGAGGAGCATCCACTCTATATTAGCTGGGGCCCTGCTTATAGAATGCAAATAGCTCCATACTGATCACCTTGCACAAAACTCAACTGCAAATGAATCAAAGACCCGATACACGTTTGAACCTGATAGAAGAGAAAGTGAGCAATAGCCTTGAACTCAGAGGCACAGGAAAAGACTTTCTGAAAAGAGCACTGATACTGCAGGCACTAAGACTGACTAATAAATGGGACTTTATGAAAGTAAAAGAGACACTCATTCAGACAGAATGGCAGCCTACAGAATAGGAAAAGATTTTCACCAACTACACATTCAATAGAGGGCCAATATACAAATATATATATACATACATATATACAGAATTTTTAAAAAACAGGACATCAAGAAAACAAATTAGCCAATTAAAAATGGAGTACAGATATTAACAGAGAATTCCAATAGAGGAACATTTTTTTAAATGTTCAATATTCTTAGCCATCAGGAAAATATAAATCAAAACTACTTTGAGATTTCATTTTATACCCGTCAGAATGGCTAAGATCAATAACACAAATGACAGCTCATGCTGGATGTGTTAGAAAGGGGAACACTCTTCCACTGCTGGTGGGAGTGAAAACTTGTAAAGGCACTATGGGAATCTGTATGGCAGCTTCTAAGAAAGACAGGAATCAATCTACCTCAAGATCCAGCTATACCACTCTTGGGCATATACCTAAAGGATACTCCATCCTACCACAGGGACAGTTGCTCAAAGTTGTTCATAGCAGCTTTATTCATAATAGCTAGAAAATGGAACCAACCTAGATGTTTCTCAACAAAAGAATGGATAAAGAAAATATACATTTACACAATGGAGTATTGCTCCACTATTTTAAAAAGTGACATCATGAAATTTGCAGGCAAATGGATGGAGCTAGAAAAGAATCATACTGAGTAAGGTAACCCAGACCCAGAAAGATAAATATGCTATGTATTTTTATATGTGCATATTAGCTGTTAAATAAATGATAACCAAGCTACAATCCATAGAATCATATACATTAGGTATAGAGGAAGTTACTGGGGGAACAGATGGATATCACTGGGAGAAAAAAAATAGAACTTATTTTATGAGTGGACTGGGAGCAGGGCATTGAGAATGGGAGAATCAGGTGGTAAAAGTGAGGGGTTATGGGGTTGAGGGAGAGAATTGGGGAAAGACAGCTAGAATTGAGGGGCATTTGAGGGATGGTATGGAAAACTAATGAAGTGGAAACTTTCTAAAATATATGAAGGCTTTCCTAATGAAGTCTCCAAATATTGAGGGAAATGGAGTCCTAACTGGCCATCTCTTGTCACCAATTGAAGCTTCTAGTACCAGGACTAGGTTACATCCAATTGAGTTGTTGGTCAAAGGGTTCCCATGGAAATCCTCAAACATCCCAGACTGTTGCCAAGACTGACAGCAAGACCCTGTTGCTGAAGACAACATCTACACAACTTATTGAACATGAAGAAGGCAAGCTAGTGCTTACATAGAACCCTTACCTCTATAGTTTAGTGTCTTTGGTACAGAAATAGAGTCTGCAGGCTACCAAAAGAGAAATGTAGAACCAACCCAGCCACATAACCTTTGATTTATAATCTGTTCTGCCTGTAAAATATGCTAGGGCAGTGATGGCATAAAGTTTGTGGGAGTAATCAACTGATGTCTGATTTGATTTAAGGCCCACTCCATGAGATAGAACCCATAACCCAATGCTGTTTGGGTGACAAACAACCAGAGACTAGATAGCCCAGAGACCTAGGGTAAAACTAAATACTACTGGCCTAAACAACAACTACCACTACCACAACAAACGTAGTGATAAAATGACTCTTAATGACCTTCTGCTATACTTATAGATCAGTGCCTTGCTCAGCCATCATCAGAGAAGCTTCCTCCTACAGAAGATGGGAACAAATACAGAGACCCACAGCCAGACATTACACACACACACACACACACACACACACAGAGAGATAGAGAGAGACAGAGACAGAGACAGACAGAGAAAGAGACAGACAGAGACAGAGACAGACAGACAGACTTTGGAACACAAAGTTCTAAATGGGATGTGTCCATCAAATTCCTCCCCTCAGAACTCAGGGACTCCATTGGAAGAGGAAGAGGAGGCAGAGTGTAAGAGCCAGAAGGGTTACAGGACATCAGAAGAACAAAGTCCTATAAATCAACTGAGGAAAAACTCATATGAAATCACAGATATTGAAGCAAGCAAAGGGCCTGCACAGGTCTGTAGCAGATCATATATATGAGATGTAGCTTTCAGATTAGTATTTTTATGGGGCTTCTGTGTGTGTATGAATGAGTCTCTGATTCTTGTACCTCTTCTTGGGGCTCTTTTCCTTCTGTTGGTATGTCTTGTCCAGCCTTGATGTGATGGTTTTTATTTTATCTTACTATATTTTATTTTGTCATGTTTGATTGCTATCTCTTAGAAGCTTGTTATTTTTTTCTAATGGCAGACATAAAGGAAGTGGATCCAGATGAGAGGGCAGATGGGGAGGAACTAGGAGAAATAGAGGGAGTAGAAACTGTAATCAGGATATAATTTTTAATAGAAATGTTTAAAATTACCTACCCCCATTCAAAGAAGGCAGAAATTCTGAATCTTGTGAAAAAGTAGTATGAGAAAGACTTTCCAGAGATCTTCAGGAGAACCACTGAACATGCAGATCTGGTCTTTGGCCTTGAACTTCGGGAACTCAGCTCTGAGGGTGATTTCTTGTAGACTTGCCAAGCTCCACCTTCCCAATGATGGAATTCTGAGTGAAAACTGGCCCAGGAATGGCCTCTTTTAAGTCTGATCTTCATGAATGGTGACATTATCAACAAGGTGAAAATATGGGGATTCCTAAATATAGTGAGAATATATGATGATCAAGAGAACTTCCTCTTTGGGGATTCTGGGAAGCTCGTCACTGAAGACTGTACCTGAAGTACAACACAGTACCCACTGATCCTCCACAGTAGTGGTTCTCAAACTTCTTAATGCTGCAACACTTTAATACAGTTCCTCATGATGTCACAACCCCCAACACCACAAAATTGCTTCATTGCTATTTCATAACTGTAACTGCGCTAGTGTTATGAATCATAGTTTAAATATCTGATATGCAGGATAGTTTATATGTGACCACTGTGACATCCAAGGTGGTCTGGACCCATAGGTTGAGAAACAATGCTCTTCAGCATGAATTCATGTTGTGCCCAAAGGCCCATTTGAAAACAAGCAAGCTGCAAAATCTGGAGCAAGTGGCTAAGAGTAATGGTACGGCACTGTTCCTACTGCCTTCCTATTCCAGTAGGAGGAGGCTTTATAAGATGCAAAAGGGTGAGATCAAGCCAATGTTACAGCCAGGAGTGGCACTACCACCCATGTCAAGGACACATTTGACACTTTGTCCCAGATTTAGGGAACATAAGGATGTAGTGTTCACTTTGAGATTTAAAAAAGTCATCAGCTCTCGCCATAGTGGGGATCATTGTTGGGTGGGAGAAACCACTAAGTATGCCTTTTCTGTGTTCTTGGCCATAAGGAACCTGAGGGTTTATCTTCTTTTTCTGTTTGCCATTGTGTTCCTTTCAAAAAGAATTTATTTCTATTCAGAATATATGTTTATGAATGGCATTGGTTGGTTAGTTATTTTCATTTACCAAATTTTCTGTTTTGCTTTTTTAAATAATTTATTTTTTATTTCAAGTTACATCTCAATCACAATCCCCTCTCTACTCCCTCCTCCAGTCCCATCATTCGAGGTTGAAACTGATCCATATTTTTGATGCTGTGTATATGTTAGTTGCTGAAAGCCATCTCCAGGATATCTACTAAAAGAAGGTACTTTCATTACTCATTCAAAGTATTTAAGATCCTAAGTCGCAATTATATTACAGAATGCTACTCAGGAGTCACAGGTAATCAACAAATATTAGTATAACATAAAAGCTACATTTAAAAATTCTAACTCTGATAAGGATACTATGTCCACTAAGAATTTTCTTAATATAATTTTACAAAATAAAGACTCCAGTGAAATGCATTTTTAGTCCTTTTTGTTGCTTAGATTATGCTTTGTAACTGTTATCAACTATCAAAGAATTAAGAAGAAACTCACAATGGCGCTAACAAATTCAAAGATCTTGTCTTTTTTATTGTTGTCCAGTACAAGAAAAAGACACAACTTTGGACTACAGCTTTACTTTTAAAATGAGAAAGAATTTCATTGTAAAATAGTTGGGATCATGTAATGTGAAAGAAAGAAAAAAAAAGGTGGTCAGATCCTGGGTTTCCTTATTCCTATTCATTTCTTGGTAAATTTATCAACTCTTGGTAAAACTGAAAGCTATGTTCTTAGATTTGCTTAGCTTATTCAAGACCATGTAAGAAAATAAGTCACAAATGAGAACTTGTATTCACTGTCTCTTTTGTTTCCCAAAGTATCTGCTCTCTGAAAAGATTCACACTAGTTTTAGGGATATTTGGAAATAGAATACCCAGTCCCACCCATTAGCATTTTTGGGAGTCCGGAAATACCTATCACATAAGAAACATGGTGATCTTCCGTGTAAAACCTAAAGATAGTAGCAGGAAGACACAGGAACAGAAGTGATTCCGTAGCTCAGCAGCTCAGGCTCTGGGACAAGGCAAGTGGGCAAAATGAGAAACTACTAACCTTAATGGGAAAGAATTTTATTTATTTATTTACCCATATTGGGGCTTTGATCCAGTACTTCATGCATGCTAGGCAAGTGTTCTTCCCCTAAGTCATATCTCCAGGTCAGGGAAGAACATTTAAGTTATCTTGCAATAGGAGCTACATGAGACTGGTGAACAGGGACCAGATCCTCAGATGATTTTGTCTGAGATGAAGACATTACATCTGCATCAGAGAACTGCTCCCACTATTCTTTAGGAATGCTGCAAACCAGAGAAAACCCTCACTTGGAGAGGGATCAGAGGGATCCCTGTGCTCTGTCCCTGTATAAAAGTATCATGAACACTCTATGTTAGGGCGTTCTGAGAAGAAGAAAAACTTGCTTGAGGTGGGGTGCTCAACTCACCATTGGATGTTTTTCTTTGAACTGGTAGAGGAACTGGATTTCCCTCATTAAAAACCAATGTAGAATAGGTATGCTACACATATGGAAAACTCTAAGCAAAGTCTAAATTTTTGGTGATGAGTTAAAGAAGGAGAGCAGTAGATAAAATGCAGGATAGCTGAGAGGTAGGAAAGCTGTTGGTCCCTTGCAAAACACATTTATGGTACATCCACCTAAGGAAGCTTTCACCACACCCACGTCAAATGGTTGACTACCTAATGGAGAATTATCAGTTAATTTTAAGAATTAAGCAGAATTTGGGCATATTCAGTTTTCTTTGCTCTAGATATTGCATGCTTTCTGACATCCCATGGTGTAAAAGAAAATACCAGTGTGGAACACAATACAATCTGGAGTCAAGATAATCATAACAATATCTATAACTTTAAAGAGTCTCCACATTCACCAGGCATAGTGCAAGGGTCCTGGCATACATTCCACATACCCATCAGCCCCAGAAGACAAGATTTACCTAATCTGCTTCATTGATAGAGAACTTGAGGCTAATAGAGTTTGCTAATCTGAGTTCTCACTGATATAAAGTGGCTGAGCTGAAGATAGGACGTCTGTTGACTTTCCTCGTTGGAAGGGAAGATGTCCATGAAATCCACAACTCTAAACCCCAGGAACCACATGGCTCAGAGGTGTGAAGTGTCCCAAGGGAAGGGTATCCTGAGACATGGGAGCCCAGGAACCACACAGCTCTCAGGTGGTATTCAGGAGCCCATGGAGAGATGAACCCAGGAGAGGAGGGAAGAATCTGGGAGTGGCTGCCTCTATACCCAGGAGAGGACAGCCGAGAGCTGGGCAAACACAGCCTTTATATAGGATTTTTGAGGGGGTGGAGTTTTCTAGAGCAAAGATTTTCAGAGTGAGCATTGGTGTGATTTCAAGTCCTGAGCTTGGGGGAGCTTAGGGATTGGTGGGGTTTTGTTCAGACTTTTCACCTAATATTAGCATAAATCTGTGAGGGGTCCCACTGTGGGGCTGGAGATGGCCTTTGACACAGAGAATGAAACTGCCATTCTGACAGAGAGGTGTCAGGGAGGGGCATGTTAGAGGTTGAAACTGCCATTCTGACAGATAGAGAGGTGTAGGGAGAGGCCTATTAATCATGCCTTAGGGAGTTTAATACAACCTTGAACTCTAAGATAAAGAAAACAATGTTCCTTAACTAAACTATGAACTTATACTAAGGGGTCAAATTCCTTGTCTTGATCCCTGACTGGCAGTGCCAGACCATGTAAAGCTCCCTGCATTGGGGAATGGCTAGTTTATAGACTGTTGCCACACAGATGGTGATGAAACTCCTAGACTAGTTCCAGTTGGACACGCCTTCCTCCCCCTGAGTTCTGTGTCTGCAGCAGCCATAACTGAAGCTTCAGGTGCTGCGGGCTCCAGCTTCCCAGTGTTATTTTTTTCAGCCGTCTAATCTCAGGTCCCAGAGCTGTGGATATTCAACCTTAGGCACTCTGGAGTCCTGCAGTGTTGCTGTCCAGAGGTGTAGAAGATCCAAGCACCCCTTTCAGGGACCATAGGGGATGGCATCCAGAGGAGATGCAGAGCTGAAGAGGGAGCACCCAGAGAAAAAATGTAGGGGGAGCATAGCCTGGCTGCTAGAGCTCCTCAGGTGCAGGACTGGACACTTTCCTGCAAAGTACACAAAGTATACAAAGTTAATAAAGGGAGTCTATGGCAGGGAAGGCTTTCTCTGATGCTTGAGTCTTGTGAATAGCCTACAACCCACAATCTGAATACTGACTAGAAAGCCTGCATGACCCTAGTCCTCTAACCTGAGACACAGTTTCTGTGTTATAGTTCATATTTTTGCTTTCATGCTCCAAGATGTGCCCTAACTAGAGTTGAGGAGAAGAATCCAAGTTCTAATCAAGGAGCCCCTCTTCAGAATCAGGCAACATCTCTGATGTCACAATTGGGAACTCTAGGTCTTACAGATTGATACAATATTCCTTACTGGGTAAGGAAGGTGAGAGAGGAACCTCCCATGACCCAAGGAGAGATTATATCCCCACCAAGAAATAAAAACTAGGTATCTTCTAGTGGGGGTGGTGAGTTGATACATCTTCTGTCTCTTTTAGGGGATACCAGGGACATAGACAGCAAATTTGAAATGTCAACTTGAACACAGTAAAGGGAAGGTCACCAGTCCCTGTCAATAGTTGATATGTTGAATGAAAGATCTCCATTACCAGTTTTTCTATCACCTCACTCAACCCTATCAAAGGTTGACAGTCCTAATGAATATGGGGGTTGTGGGTGAGCCAGCTCTGATGGTATGAGAGTGGGAGAGTCAGCTCTGTCTTTTGTCTGCTATGTGGTGGTGTTGGCTGGGGAGAAATCCCCTCCCCTCCCTTTTGCCCTCACCGCCATTGGCCAACGGGAGATCTGGCCCAGATGGGGTCACAAGAACAGAAGAGCTGTCCCTGCCCCTCACATTCTGCAGCACTCAGGAAAGCAGGCCCTGCACTTCCCCTGGGCAGCAGAGTACAACTAGCCCTAGATGTGGGAGTTGCAGGTGAACCCAGCCCCAAGTGTGTGAGCCTAGGAGAGCTGGTCTTGTCTCTTCTCCACTGAGTAGTGGCATTGGCAAGGGAGAGATCCCCTACACTCCCTTTTGTGATTGCCACAGGTAGCAGGCAGGAGAGTTGACCATGATGGGGTCATCAGAGCAGGAGAGCAGGCCCTTCACCTTGCCTGGATAGCACAGTAGAACTGGCCCTGGGTGTAGGGGTTGTAGGCTCAAAGCCAGGGATTTGAGTTGGCCCACCCCAACATACACCCAATGGATGAACTGCTGGAGTGCATGAAGAGGCCAGTTCCACAAACTCAAAACTATAGGATCTCAATGATACAGGGCAACAACAAGATATCTGAGAGGATTCCCAGTGATGTTCCAGTAATGACAAAGTGGCAGAAGCCAGAGGCCTCATACCAGAACAAGGAATCATTATAATGAACATTTGCAAGCAGAAAAATTGTGGACAAAATGGAATACTGTGGAACACAATATAGCTTCCAAAATGAGATTTTTTTTTTCTATTGGGAGAGGTTGCAAGGGTGGAGGGCATGTCTGAGGGGAGGTAGTAGATGAGTGGGAACAGGGTGCATGATGTGAAGTTCACAAAATAAAAAAAAAATAAAAATATTTTTAAAACAACAAAACAAACAAACAAAAAGAATACTCCAATTTCCTCTACAGATATTTCAGGCACAGGAAGACAGAAGTTCTATGGGATCCTAGGACAGTGCCCAAGAGGACATCTGCTAGAGGCTTTAGTAAGCCTAAGGTAGTATCTCCGGGCTGAAATGGCTTTTCACTTTCTTCTTATCCTTCACATCCAGGTTCCCATGTCCTGTGTCCTCCTGCCACAGACCAGCCTACTATCCCTAGGCAGTCATTATGCCTCATGATGGCCAGAAGAGTAAGCTCATGAGAAATACTACTAACCCTAAGATGAATTGTGACCATCCCAGCAGTGGAGCAAAGCTCCCTGTCCTCATACTCTTCTGTTTGTTAGAATGTTTCCAGAGGCAAGCCAGGTCACCCAATATTCTTCAGGGGCCTTAGAGAACTTCATGTGTCAATACCCGCTGTACTTCATATACTGGGTCTTCAGAAGGCATTATTAGCACAGACAGGAAAGACCAGTTCCTTCCAGGTCAATGAGAGTATGTTGACATCATATTCATGTTCACACTAGAATAACATTCTTTTTTTTGATGTCTCTTTTTTATGTCATTTTTAAAAAATTATATTTTATTTCTTCAAGCTACATCTCAATCACAATCCCCTCCCTACTTCCCCCTCCAGTCCCACCCTCCTACCCTCTACCCCCTCAACCATCCCATCCTCTTCCCTTTTTTTAAGTTTAAGGTATATCTTCCCCCCCAACAGCTCCCCATTTCAGTCAAACAAATGGTTCTTTCTCTCTTTTTTTGCTATAAATTCAACTCAGCATTATGTATTATAGTCACAAATAGAAAAAAAATCCCAATGATAAAAACAACTGAAGTTTCAGTAAATTTAAACATTAGGATATCATGCATACCAATAGAATTAGTCATTGTAAACACTATGGAGTTTTAAACACTTAACAGCATCTAAGGTGCTAATGGCGTCAGTGATAAATTGACAACTCCTTATACTTTTGAAACAATTATGAAAATAAATTAATACAAAGTATGTGACTATTTTAAAAACCTATATTATTTGTACAGTTCTACAAAATAAGTATATATGTGTGGGAAAAGATGAACATAAATACCAAATGGCCTTAAATAAATACTTAAGCATATGGAGCTTGGTTTTTTCTCTTATAACAATAAATACAATACAAAACAACAGAAATAAATAGGCCACAATTATGAGAGTTATATGGCTTAGCATACATTCCCAGTGTCCAGTCCATACGTATTTGGCACCTGACTTTAACATTCTACTATCTAACCATCTCCATGAGTTTAAAGTTCTATATCCAACTCAGCTTTCATACTGACTTGCATAACAATTTTAAAAACATCTTCTAAGATCCAGAACACCCTCTTGATTCCTAAAAAACTCAAAATTTAACTATAAAACTCTAGCTATCTATTCTTCAACCACCTCAGAGACCTGAGAGGGATAAATATATCTGTTATATAGGAAGTGCAGGGCCCTCAGCTTCCAAAACTAACAAATGACATACCAGTGGCTGCCTGAACAGTTCCAATTTTCTCTCCATACATTACAGCATCAATCTTCAGCCATTTGGCCCCATTTCTCTGACAGATATTGATTGTAGAGCAGGAATTATGAAGGACTTGCCTACCCTGTCTTGGCAGAGCTAGGCTGTCGACTTACCTGCTTCCAAGTTTTGTCCTTTTTGGACAGCATTCTGTCTACAGTTGAAGCAAGGGGTTTTCTTGCCAAAAGATAGGCTTGCCTCTAATTCAGCCATCTCCAATTGGAGATTCTTCGATGCTCATCTTCTACTTGGAGTAGAATAGGGGGTTCTGTCAGGAGCTGACATGATTCGATATCAAAAAATCTTAAGAAAACATCTTTGAATGCCATATTCTGCAGATCTCTTGAGGTTTTTTTAAGACCCCCTATCTATCTCTTATATTTCGATAAGCAAATGTTGCTTGTCTCTTAGCAACTTGATTTCTAATTAGTTTAGAAAATAACTGTGATAGACTGTCCTATCACCTAACAAAATGACAAGCTTGAATGACTATTAGTTTGAATTTCTTAATTATTCTAAACAGTTTATGACAGTTGTTAATAAAAGGCCAAAACTTCACATTTCATTTTTAAGCATTACCTAGGAACAATACCTTAAAAAGACTTAAGCTTAATTTTGTTTCAATATACAAAGATCAGTACCAATGTAGCCAAATATAATCTTAACTTTGTATCAATATACAAAGATCAGTACCAATGTAGCCAAATATAATCTTAACTTTGTATCAATATACAAAGATCAGTACCATGTAGCCAAGTATAATATTAATTTTGTATCAATATACAAAGATCAGTGCCGCTGTAGCCAAATACCATCTTAATTTTGTATCAGTATACAAAGATCAGTACCAATGTAGCCAAATATCATCTTAATTTTGTATCAATATACAAAGATCAGTACCAATGTAGCCAAATATAATCGTAATTTTGTATCAATATACAAAGATCAATACCAATGTAGCCAAATATAATCTTAATTTTGTATCAATATACAAAGATCAGTACCATGTAGCCAAATATAATCTTAATTTTGTATCAATATACAAGGGTCAATACCAATTTAGCCAAATATAATCTTAATTTTTTATCAATAGGCAAAGATATAAGGGCATTTTCCATAATCCGACCCTTTTTCTGGATCATTCCTATATTATGTCTATGTCCCACTTTTTTCTCTAGTCTGTTCACCCATACATAGGAGAGAAAGAAGGATACAGAAAAGAAAAAGAGAGAAGTCCCTGGGTCTAACCTCCAAAACTTATTTAACAAGACCATTTAACAGCTTGTAGCAGGGAAGTCGACAGCCTAACTCTGCCAAGACAGGGTAGGTAAGTCCTTCATAATCCCTGCTCTACAACAAATATCTGTCAGAGAAACAGGACCCAAAGGCTGAAGACTGATGCAGGAATGTATGGAGAGAAAATGGGAACTGTCCAGGCAGTAATTGGTACGTCATTTCTTAGTTTTGGAAGCTGCAGGCCCTGAACTTCCTATATAAGCAGATATATTTATCCCTCTCAGGTCTCTGAGGTGGTTGAGGAATAAACAGCTAGAGTCTCATAGTTAAATGTTGAGTTGTTTAGGAATCAAGAGGGTGTTATAGATCTAAGAAGATACTCTTAAAAGTGTGTTGCAAGTTAGTATGAAAGTTGAGTCAGATATAGACCTTTAAACTCATGGAGATGGTTAGATAGTAGAATGCTACAGTCAGGGGCCAAATGTGTATAAACTGGACATTGGGAAGGTATACTGGGCCATTTAACTCTCGTAAATGTAGCATATTTATATCTGTTGTTTTGTATAATATTTACTGTTGTGGGAGAAGGAGCCATCTGTTGGACTGAAAGGGGAAACTTCTGGGGGGAAGAGGGTAGAAAGGCGGGATAGGAAGGGGGAATAGGGAGGGGTTTGTGACTGAGATGTAACTTGAAGAAAAAAAATAAAGTATTTATTAAAAAAAGAGAAAGAAAGAAACGCCTGGATCATAGGAAAAATATTAGCCATAGTGACCCAGACCCGACCGGTTTTTCCTTAAGCCTTCTGTACCTGACCTAACATTTACACATGACATATATAGGATGAATGTACCTAAAATTCAGATCAAATCACCAAGATCGTAGTTTGTCCTAAAGGAGGGAAGGTACCAGATAAAGGAACATATATTTTAAATAGAAAAGACTTGTATATTTTATTTATTTACATACATACATACATTTATTCTTTTTACATCCAGATTGCTGCCCCCTCCCTCTTCTCCACCTGGTCCCACCCTCCCACACTCTTCCCCCTCTCCCTCTTCTCCTTTTTTCCTTAGTTAAGGGGAGGCCCCACCCCCACCCCCTGCCTCAACCTGCCCTGGCTCATCAAGTCACATCCACATCAGGACTAAGAGCATCCTCCTCCCCTGAGGCCAGACAAAAGGCAAATCCAGCTATAGTAAAGTGTAAAGTGTTCCCAAAGCAGAGTGACTATGTGTCTCCACTGTATTCACGGTTATCTGTGCTCTGTGAACCACCTTACTTATGTTTAAAGGGTTAGAAATGGAAATGAAACTCTGGAAGCAGTCATTGTGGTGTTGTCCATTTTTAAATTGCTGAAAGACAGATATTGTTTGATGAATTTTGTAGGACATTTAGATAGCAAGTCAGAAAGCCTCATATTTAATGCATGAAACATCATGAACACCGCTGTTATTAGACATTGACATCTTTCGCACGATTTGTATAAGAAGACTTAACCCAAATCTCAGGGTATTTCTAGCTAGAGTAAATGGAGTTAAAGTTTGATTAGAAAGCTAGATATTTCTTGATAACTATTAAAAACAACAACAACAACAGAATCTATGCTCTGCCCAGTGATTTACAGAGACTCAAGTTTTGTGCTAAGAGTCCACATGTAAGTATATTTTGAAGCTCTGTGTGGTTCCACTGGCTTATGTGTTCATCTCTGAGCCCATGCTGTGCTCCTGTAATCACTATAATCTTAAAAATAAGCTCCCATATCAGAGAAATTTCATCTCTTCAACCCACTCTATTTTTGTAAAACTTTCTTTCTTCTTATTAGCCTTTTACACTCTTGAAAAGAAAATTTCCAATCAGCTTGTCAGTTTCCAGAGTTGTCATAATTTCATTGCTACAAATTAAGCTATAAATTTCAAAAGCTACCAAGCTGTCCAATCCACAAACGTGTCAAAGTTTCCTACTGTCTCAGTCTTTTCATTAAAATTTTATAATGTATTCCACATTGTTAATTAGATTGCATTTGAGGTGCATATTTCTGATGCTATTATACACAGGAATTCTGTTCCTTACCCATTTGTAAATTGATATAAAGCAATGTAATATATATAACATATATACATAGCAATATATAACACATATAGAAGAATTATATATTACTTTTATTTTTAACAATTATCAATTGAGGAGAGAGGCACAAAATTTAATGGCTACTTGATTAGGTATATTAAACACACACACACGCACATGATACTAAATACTCCTATTATTTTTTCATTTATATATATATGGCTTAGGCTTTTATATAAATGTAACCAGAACCCTTATGAGTAATTATGTTTTCTGTCGTCCTTTCCAATTATGTTTATTTTCATTGCCCAACCCAGAACATCAGTAAAATGTTGAGTGAAAGGAATAAGCGAACCTGTCACCTTACGATTGAACTCAGGGGGAGGATTTTCAACTGGCCTCATATACACATTTATTGTAACTTTTGTATTAGGTTGAAAACATAAAAAATGAATGACTTTTAAATTATCAAATAGCAATTTAATACTTTACTTTTTTCGATGTTCTAGCCATATCAATGGAGTTCCTCTACATTCTGATGGTTTAATAATTTGGGGGTAATTTTAAGATTATGAATCATGTCAATTTCTTTCAAATATTTTTCTACCTCACAGGGTTAATATATGTAAATATTTACCTATTTGTGGAATTGATTACAATGGTTGATATGAAGATAATAAGGCTATCTTGTGTTTCTATGTAAAAACAACATTACTTTTTTTGTTTTTGTTTTCTTACATTTCTCTCTTCAAGTTACATCTCAATCATAGTTCCCTCCCTCTTCCCCCTCCCAGTTCCACTCTCCTACCCTCTTCCTCCTCACCCTCCTATCTGCTTTTTTTTTAAATTTAAGATGTATCTCCCCCCAACAGCTCCCCTTATTTTTCTTATAACAATAAATACAATACAAAACAATAAGAACAATTATGCCACAATTATGAAAATTTAAGGTATAACATACATTCCCAATGTCCAGTCCATATGTATTGGGCAAGTGATATTAATATTCTATTATCTATCTATCTTCATGAGTTAAAAGGTCTAAGATGTTTTTAAGTTGGTAAAACAACATTTCTTTTAACAGAAGATTTAGCTCTTCAAACAGAGGTGAATTATCAAGTCTTTTCAAGAGCACTCTCATAAAATGCTAAACTCATTCCTTGAAAGTTTTATTTTGTATTTTACAGAGGCCTGGGTATGCCTATATACACAATCAGGAGGCTGTGGAGGGGGAATTCTTTAGTTCCTTTACATAGAAAATAAACAGAAACACTATTTCACATTGCAAAAACAACCTTGTAATTACTCTTTAACTACATTGTAAATACATGGCTGTGCCATGCTGGTGCACAAGAACTACCTGCTTAATAATTTGAAGTGATACCCTAAAACAAACTAATTGCATATTAATTTTTTGAGATGCGTAGTAACTCCCAACTACAATCCCATGTAATCTGAAGGGCATATAATCACAAAGTTTGAAGTAAAGTTAGTCATTGTTTATTTCCTGTAAAGAACTGGAACCAAATCATCTGTAAGCTCATTTGTCATACAATCACAAGTAAATATTAGGAGACTAGCAGTTTCTCACATTAATCATAAACACTAACATTACAAACATGTCCTGTGGCAGGCAATTTTATTTTATTACAGAATTTAAAAGAACAAACATCTCTGAATCAAGCATGCAATATTAATGAGTTAAGATTAAAATGGTTAAGCAGTCACCAAAAAGTCTGCATTTTATGAATAACTTTTAAAACTTAATAAGAATCTGTAGACAATTTTATTATTTTAAATTTCTACCCTATACCTATTCATTTGATTTTGTTTAGGAACTGCAGTGTTATCTTGTCATTTTCATATGAATTTTTTCATTAATTTGTGATTTTACATAGACTTTCTTTTTTAATTAAAAAAAATTTCAGGTTACATCTCCATCAAAGTTCTCTCCTTCCTACCCCTCCAGATCCTACTCTCCCTCTCTTTTCCCCATCTCCATCCTCTTCTACTCTCCTTCTCCTGGGATGGGGGGATCCCCCACTTATCAACCCCCCCTAAGTTCATCAGTCACATGAGGCCTTGTACTGGGACCTGATATGGCAGCTCAGCTAGGGTAAGGTGTTCCACTAACAGGCAACAGGGTCCATGACTCACTGCTGGATGGAGTTTTTCATTCAATAGTTATGTTAGGTTCCTGTCTGTTTGGGTCTTTGGATGTCCTGTATTATATGGTTAATATCCACTTATAAGAGAGTACATACCATGTGTAACTTTCTGGGTCTGGGTAAGCTGATTTGGGATGAGCTTTTCTAGATCCATCGATTTGGCTGCAAATTGCATGATTTCCTTGTTTCTGATAGCTGAGTAGTATTCCATTGTGTAAATGTACCACAATTTTTTTTATCTTTTAGATATTCTTTTTTTACTTTTTATAATTTATTTTTTATTTCTTCAAGTTACATCTCAATCACAATCCCCAACCTACTCCCCCCTCCAGTCCCACCCTCCCACCCTCTTCCCCCTCAACCCCCATCCTTTTCCCTCTTTTTTTTTAAGTTTAAGGTATATCTTTTTCCCCCAAGAGCTCCCCCTTTCAGTCCAACAAATGGTTCTTACTCTTATAACAATAAAAAACAACAGAAATAAATAGGCCACAATTATGAGAATTATATGGCTTAGCAAACATTCCCAATGTACAGTCCATATGTATTTGGCACCTGATTTTAACATTCTACTATCTAACCATCTCCATGAGTTTAAAGTTCTATATCTAACTCAGCTTTCATACTAACTTGCATCACAATTTTAAAAACATCTTCATAGATCCAGAACACCCTCTTGATTCCTAAACAACTCAAAATTTAACTATGAGACTCTAGCTATCTATTCTTCAACCACCTCAGAGACCTGAGAGGGATAAATATATCTGATCCATTCTTCAGTTGAGGGACATCTGGGTTGTTTCCAGTTTCTGGCTATTATGAATAAAGCTGCTATAAGCATAGCTGAGGCAATATCCTTTTGGTTTGATGAGGGATCTTTTGGATATGTGCCCAGGATTGGTATGGCTGGGTCTTGAGGTAGAACTATTCCCAATTTTCTAAGGTGTTGTCAGACTGATTTCCAAAGTGGTTGTACAAGTTTGCACTCCCACCAGCAATGGAGGGGTGTTGCTCTTTCTCCACAACCTTGCTAGCATGTGCTGTCATTTGAGTTTTTGATCTTAGTCATTCTGATGGGTGTGAGATGGAATTTCATAGTTGTTTTGGGTTGCATTTCTCTGATGACTAAGGATGTTGAGCATTTCTTCAAGTGCCTCTCAGTAATTAGAGATTCCTCTTTTGTAAATAATTGGTTTAGCTCTGTACCCCATTTTTGATTGGCTTATTTGGTTTTTTGGTATTTAATTTCTTGATTTCTTTATATATTTTGGATATTAGCCCTCTGTCGGATGTTGGGCATAGACTGTTTCTTAAATTATAGATATACCAATAGCTGGTGCTGGAGAAGTATGTTTAAGTAACATGCTTTCTCCTCTCTGAAGACTATCAAATAGCATTTCCAGTGCACATCGTTCACAATTTAAAATGTATGCAGAGCACCAAAATGTATAAAAAGCAGAATAGGAGAAAATAAAATGTATTAAAATTATTTCTATTAAAAATGAAGTACATAAAGGTCTCTCAATAAAAGTACAAAAGCTCACTCATTGCAATATGAAAGTCTGAGATATTGCATAAAGACATATCCCATCAGTGAACAGTGTGCCTAAAAATGTTCAAAACAAGAAACAAAGAGCAGTGCCTAACAAATAAACATCACATGCTTGACCAAATAAATTAGCTACAAAACACTCTGCTGAAATTCAACAGCTCATGTAAAAAGTGAAAACGGTTGATCAAAGCAGCGTATCCAACTGTTATTTCTTGTTAACACATCACACCTGTTTCCTTAGTAGGACCAGCACAACAGCACATCCTAATTCACCTACAAGCATTTAAAAGAAAAAGGAAAAGAAAATGAATATCCCAATTAGAATCATGCAGTTCAGGAGAAAAGAAAAAACTGACCAACTACATGGGAGCATCCTCCATGCCTCCGTTGACATGTCTGCAGGGAATTCTTTGAAAGTGGCTTCCTTGCAGTAACTGAACTTAGTGCTGTGGGAAAGATTGGATAATTCACCCTATTTGTTTTGAAGGATTGAATCTCCTGTTAAAAGATGATTTAAAAGTTGAATGTGATAAATTGTGACAATCCCACTCCAATAATGTGCAATTCTTATCTAACACTCTGAAAGATCTTTGCCATGTAATTCTTTGTTTTTAAATGCAGATATTTTAAAATGTCTTTTTCTACTGCTCAGAGTAATCTTTCTTGCTGGTATTTCTAAAGAAAAGAATCAGAAATCAATCTTTCTACTAATATTAATTTGAGGTTAGTTTTAAAGTGTAGCAAAAGGGGTTTTTGGTCATTTGCTGTATTTTATTAACTTATTTTAAAGTTACTGTGAGTGAGCATTGCAACAATTGGGACAATACAGTATTCAACTTTTTAAAATATATTTTTAAATTTTTTACATAAAATGAGTTTTTATAGTTTCATCAGATTTTTTTGCCTAGTGAAGTGTTTAGCAAAGGATGTCTAGTTTGTAGTAATCCCTAATGTTTTACACTGTATTACTCATATTATCAGCAAGAAATATTAAAAGTGTGTCAGTTAACTGTACTACTTGGCTGAATTTCCATATAGTTTTTTTACCATGTGTGAGAAGGTTGTAGTTGTATTCTAGCATTTTAAATAAGGGTAATTATTTTTTATTAAACTCATTTTTATGGTAAATTTTTTGCATGTTCTATTCTTAAGTTATATAACGCAATTTTTTTAAAGTTCTTTTGTTGAAATGTTAGTGGAAATTAAATAGCTTGCAAATGACTTTATACCAACATTCATATACTTTAAAAATATTTATAATATGAAATGGTGATGAATAAAACATTTAACTCAGAAAGAAATCCATTATTTCTGTAAATATTGTAATCCTTTGCTATTTTATATCATGACTATCATGAAATTTTTCTAAGTATGTTTCTTCCTTTTCTATAGATAATTGTCACTTCTGGACTTTTATCTTCTTGTACTTTCATTTCATTTACTATTGTTTATATTCCTATTATGTTCTGTTAGTATTTTCTACCACCCTTGGATTTGTTGCTAGTGCAGAGAAAATTGGCTTTTGCTTTTAACTTAGCTGTAAGCCTTGTCAAACTTGTGTAAAACAATAGATTGCTGGTATCAGGTTTTTGCTGAATCCTCCAGATCTGTGAATTTGAGCTGCCAAATCCCTAAACAGCCAACCTGCAGATACAGCTTCTGGTGAGCATCAGTCCCCTATCTTCTCCATGAGAAGGTAGCGATCTTTTCTAGAAAAAAAAAAAAATTCTCAGAGAGCAATTTTCTTTGCAGTCCCCTGAGACATTAGTGCTTTGTACTACTGTGTACTACCAGGGCTTTTGCTAGATATAGTGGGCAGGACGTTTGTTCTTCTTCTACATTCATATCACAAATCGGGGACACTGAAGTTTAAGTTGCTGTCAGTTTGGCGTAGCTGCCAGTGTCCAGTGCTGATGTGTTACTCTGGTTTGCTGTTATGCATTTCCATTTTCAGTCATTCTCTCACCTCTGGGTTCCTTTCTTGACCCATATCAGCTCACGCTGTAATTTTCAATCCAGCAGTTCAAATGGTTTTCTGAATGAGAGTCAAGTTAGAAACCTCTCATGCCGTGCTAGCAAAAAGCAAAAGAAAAAATTTGATCTAATTACTTTGTAACTGGTCATTTTTCCATTTTAATGCCAATCCTACAGTAGGTGAATTTAATTAGCAATGCTCAGGCTCAGACAAACCTCCCTGGAGAAGCTGAAATGAAGAATCCCGGTTTCTAGTACTTGAGAAAAGAGGGGCCTGCAGGTATAATTTAGTTGCTAGAACACTTACTTGCCTGGCATATGCAGGCCCTGGGTTTGGTCCTGAATACTTGAAAAGAGTATCATCCTATATGTTAATGGAGGTTCTACGTTTGACTTAGTTCCCCATACTATAGAGCTCCTATTGTCTGCTTATTCTCTTTCCTGAAAAATATTGAGCAGTATTTAGATTGTGCAAATCATAACTTAAGCATTCTACTCATGAGATTTGTTCTCCTCCCAGCCTGTGTTCAGATTTAACTAAATCCTTCATTGCTCTTTCACTAGCCAAAGTTAAATGACAACAGCCTTTATCAAGGGGTTGTTTTTCCAGCCTTCACTCCTCAGAAGGCATGTGTCCATGTCAAGACTTACTTGCTTGTTTATTTTTGAAATGCTGGGGGAGGTTGAGCCTAGCACCTTGGGCATGCTTCATGTACTAGTTAATTTTCCATTGATGCACTAAAACTCCATGACCAAGGCAACGTATAGAACAAAGAGTTTTTTTGAGCTTACAGTTCCAAAGGAATAAGAGTCCATGATGGTGGGGTAGAGGCAGACATGGTGGCTAGAGCTGGAAGCTGAGCCCTTACATATTGAACCACAACCAAGGAATAGAAAGAATAAATTTGAAATGGCATCAGTCCTTAAACTATTAAACTCCACCTCTAGTGACATATTTCCTCCAATAAATCCAAACCTCCTAAAAACTTCCAAATAGTATCAACTGAAGATCAAGTGTTCAAATGCCTGAGACTATGGGGAACATCTCATTCAAACCACTACACTTGGTAAGTGTTTTACCACTAATTTTGTGCCTGGCCAAGATGCTTTTTTTAAATCATCACACTAGCCATAAGGCAGTTATTGGGATATAGAAGGTAGATGTCTGGGATGCCACTAAACAGTGTCTTGGCAAAGAATTATCTGCCTCTAAGTGGCTATAATGCTGAGGTTGGCATATGCCAGAAAGTGATAGATGCAAAAGTTTTTTCCCATGGAAGGATTATTCCCTCAAATAATGTAAATTTGGGCTTGATTGTGAAGCAAATGCAACTCTATTTTTTGTAGTTGTGGATTTTAAGATAGGGACTCTGTAGCCAAGGCTGGCTTTGAAGTATGGCAATACTCCGGTTTCAGTGCTGGGATTCCAGACATGAGTCATCATGATTGGCTTGAATGCAATGTCTAAATGTTGGTCCATCCCTGATGTAAAATCAACATGATTACATCAAATTGGCACTATTCTATGGGCTGAGAGAAGCCTTTCCCAGGAATATTTAAGGAGTATGTGTTTCATTCATTGGTGTGTGTGTGTGTGTGTGTGTGTGTGTGTGTGTGTGTGTGCATCTGTGTGTTGGGGATATGTACACAGTATGACTTAGATAAATATGAGACCAAAAGTTCCACCTCTCATCACATTTGCTTTCCATAAGAAGTAGAAAATCAATAATGTGTACTACGTGCTAAGACAAATCAGAGCAATTCAGGACAATTTAAACTACCTCAAGAGGGAATCTGATCAGGAGGCTTTCTGGAAAGGAATGTACTAATTTAACTTATATTAGATTATTAGAGCTACTTAATCAATATACATCACCAACAATTTTAGGAAACCACTTTTCTTCAGAAAAAAATAATTCACTAACACTTGAGAATCAAGATTCTCTTCAAGCTGACTTAGGTCAGAGTTTAAGATTGAATTAACTTCTGGTAGAAAATGTATAAAATGTCAATATTTCTGTATCCAAAAGTTTTATACCAATGTAGTTGCTAAAGTTAGCAATGAGTTGAAAAGAATATCTGAATGGGTCCTGAGAGAAGCAGAAACTAAAGCCTGATGTGTAGTGTTGGATTTCTTACAGATAGACGTTATGGTGTTTTAAGGGGAGTCAGTAGTCCATGGAATGCTCTTTGCTTCTGTCTGCATCTGATGTCACCAGCCAGAGCAAGAACTAGAAAGGGCAGAAACAAACACAATCCAAAATTTACATCTCTTAATACCTCCAACATCAGCATCAATGGCTAACTTCAGCTAGCATTGCCATGGCAGTCACAGGTTTGGGCCAGAAAAATCTAAAGAGGAGACCTGCTAGAATCTGTGAGAACCATATGTCCAAGCAGTGCCCTATGTCAACATCTATTGCTGATTTAAAGGAACTATTAGCTTGTGGTAGTAGGGCATGCCTCAGCACTTAGGAGGCTGAGATTCAAGGACTGCTGTCAGCTGAAAGCTAGCCTGAGCTACATATCAAATCCAGGTCAACTAGGCCTTGTCTTGAAAATATATTAAAATTAAATTACCAACTGTTATGAATAAAAATCGTTTAATTTACTTCCTTATCATAATAAAATATAACAATAAACAAACCATCACTATAAAATGTGGTGAAATGTTGGATGCATCACCCTTAAAATTAGACCCAGATAGGAGTAGTTGTTATTACTATATTTTTTGTTATTACTTTACATTAAAAAAAATTTAAGTTCATTTATTTATTCATTTTACATCCAAGTCGTAGCACCTCCCTCCCCTCCTCTGGGTCCTAACTTTCACCTTCCTGGCCAACTTCTCCCATGCTCCGCCCTCTTCTCCTCAGAAAAGGGGAGCTCCCTGACACCCCCCTGCCCTGTACCATCCCACCACAGCACATCAAGTAGCATCAGGACTGGGGGATTCCTCTTCCATTGAGGCCAGGCAACCACACCCCCTTTAGGAGGAGGGGCTCACAGAGACTACACCACAAATCAAAGAACATGCATTAACGGGATCTAGGCCTCCTATACATATGTAACTGATGGCCAGCTTGGTCATCATGTAAGTCCCATAGCAAGCATTGCAGGAGCTGTCTGGTACATAAAATTTTTGAGCCAAAGCAATTTAAGAAGCAAGTGAAAAGTTTTAAAAATTGAGAAAGTCAAGTTACCATTGTTTGTGGATAAAATGACTTTTTAGTAGAAAATCCAACATAGCATTTAGTTTAGGAAATCAAATATTTTTATAAATAATAGAGAATTTTAGTACACTTCAATGCTTAATATCATTATGAAAAAAGTAATATGTTTTGCAGTGTGTTGAATATAAAATGTTCCCAAATTGCTCTTGTTTTGAATACATTGTTCCTAACTGGGGGTCCTTTTGTAACAGGTTGTGGGAACTTTATGAGACCTAGCTAGAAAAGGATGTTACTAAAGAAAAATCCATGGAGTACATTATTTTCTGGCCGCTTTCTGTTTATCCCTCTGCTTCCTGATGCATCATGAAGTGAGCATCTCCCCTCTGCAGCAGGCTCCCACTACTGTACTCTGCCCAGACACATGGTACTAAGTAATCATTGACTGAGCCTTCTGAAGTCATGAGCCAGAATATTTTTTTCTTTTATTTCTGATAAGTACTTTACCACAGCAATGCTGAAGTATGTAATACAGTTTTCCTCCAATTGAACAACAGCCAATTTCAAGACAGATGTTACCTACAATATCCACAACTACTGAAAACAAATCCTAAAAATAAACTTAGTAAGAACTGTGAACATTTTCTTAGATTTGTTCTTATTTTACTATTTGTACATTATTTAGTGTACATACAGATATTTGTGTGATGTGGTGTGTGTGTGTGTGTGTGTGTGTGTGTGTGTGTGTGTGTTTTACATGTACTCAGGTGCCCTCGAAACCAGAAAAAAATATCGGATCAGTTGTAGCTGAAATCATTGGTGGTTGTGAACATCTGATTGTGGATACTGTGTACAGAACTCCAGTCTTCTAAAAGAGCAGGAAGCACTCTTAACTACTGAGCCATCTCTCCAGCCCAGAATTTTAAATAAAGAAAAAATATAAGGCTTGATGGACAAAAAAATATATACCTAATCTTTGGATATAATAACTCAATATCATAAAATATTAGTTTTCTCTAAATTAAACTATTATAGAGTCTCAATAAAATTCCATGTACTTTGGGGGAAAAATATGAGCTGAATGTAAAGTTCACACACAAAATTTACCAACACAATGATCCAGTAAATCTAATATGTGAGTTATAAACAGGGTTGTAGTCTTATTAAATGTTAAAATATTGTGGAACTATGGGTTTAAAAGTAGTACATGAATATAGAGATCAATTAAGCTCATGAAAAATTTCATGAGTACATCTAAGTGCACATGGGTGTTTAGGATATCATAAAGACATAAGTTCTAGGCCTTTTGATAGCAACTATCACAAGCCATTTAGGATAATTAAGAGGAAGGGAGGGGCCAGGAGGGGAGGAGGGAGGAAACTATGTTCTAGAAGTAAATAATACTTTTTTAAGAAAAGAATTAATAAGCTTAAAAATATAATAAAAATACAATATAAAATTTTCTTTTTTTTAATACTTTATTTTTTTTTCTTCAAGTTACATCTCAGTAACAAACCCCTCCCTATTCCCCCTTCCTATCCCGCCCTTCCACCCTCTTCCCCCCAGAAGTTTCCCCTTTCAGTCCAACAGATGGTTCCTTCTCTTATAACAGTAAGTATTATACAAAACAACAGACTATCAATTTGTGTATTCTATGTGGTCACCTGCAGTCTAACATTCTAATCTGAAATTAAGGCAATTTTCCTTTCATGCAGGTGACCACATAGAATACACAAATTGATAGCTTAAAAGTTCTTTTTTTTTTTTTTGTAGAGGTATAGGATATTTCCATGGTTTGGCATTAAAAAAGCAGGTAACAGGTTTAAAACACTGTAAATAAATTAAAGGTTACAGCTGTTCAACCTGGTTTTGCAAACCTCCAAGAGTTGAAAAAACTTAGAGCTAAGGTAAAATACATGAAAGGCGTGTGGTTAGCCCATGCCTTTACCTCCAGCAGAGACAGGAGGATCACTATAGAGTTAGTTGTCTTATAAATTCTAGAGTTACAAGGAACAGGGTGGTGATGGTGCACACCCTTAATCCCATCATTGGAGAAGAATACACCCTTAATCCCAACACACTATAGACAGAAACAGGCAGATCTCAGAGCTCAAGGTCAGCCTGATACAAAACAAGCTCTAAATAGAGAAAAACTTCGATCCAGGGGTGATGGAGCACATCTTTAATCCCATCAGTTGGGAACCACATGTCTTTGATCCCAATACTTAGGATAATTAAGAAATGCAAACTATTAGTCATCAAAATTGTGGTTTTGTTAGGTACTAGTTTAGTGTATCACAGATGTTTTCTAAGTTAATCAGATATTATGTTGCTAAGAGACAAGCAATATTTGATTATTCAAATATACTGATGTAGATAGGTGGTCTTCAAAAACCTCAAGAGATGTGTAGAATATGGCATTCAAAGATGTTTTCTTAACTGAAAATTCTTTTTGATATTGAGAAATGTCAGCTCCTGACAACACCTCCCATTCTACTCCAAGTAGATGATGAGCATCGAAAAATCTCCATTTGGAGATGGCTGTATTAGTGGCAAGCTAGCCACTGGGCAAGAAAAATCCCTTGCTTCAAATTGTAGACAGAATGCTGTCCAAAATGGACAAAACTTTGAAGCAGGTAAGTTGACAGTCTAGCTCTCCCAAGACAGGGTGGGAAAGTCCTTCATAATTCCTGCTTTACAATTAATGTCTGTCAGAGATACTGGGCCAAAAGGCTGAAGATAGATGCTCCAATGTATTGACAGAAACTGGCAGCCAGTTGTCTGTCATCTATTGGTTTTGGAAGCTGCTGGCTCTGCACTTCCTGTATAATTAGAAATATTTATCCTTGTCAGGTCTCTGATGTGGTTGAAGACTAGATAGTTATAGTCTCACAGTTAAGTTTTAAATTGTTTAGAAATTGAAAGGATGTTTTAGATGTAAGAAGATGTTTTTAAGTCGGTAATGCAAGTTAGGATGGAAATTGAGTTAGGTATACAACTTTAAACTTATCAAGATAGACAGATAACAGAATATTCTTATTGGTTGCCAAATACATATGGACTGGACATTGGGAATATATGTCATACCTTATATTTTTCATAATCGTTTCCTAATTGTTCTTTGTTTTGCATTGTATTTATTGTTGCAAGAAAAAGAGCCTTTTATTGGACTAAAAGGGGGAGATGTTGGGGAAAGATATAATTAAAAAGAAAAGAACATAGAAAACAAAAAAGTTGCTAGACCTACTGAACAATATCATTTTAATTCTTTTACATTTATTTATTTACCATGTGTGTGATCTCCAGTTCCATTCATTTTCTTGTTGATTCCATGATTTCAGTTTTCTCTTTTTAATCTTAAAAAACTTTTTGTTGATTCTTTGTGAGTCTCACATCATGCACCCCAGTCCCACTCATCTTCCCATCCCTTAGTTTCCACCCTTTGTCCTTGTAACCTCTCCCTCAAAATAAAAAATACACAAGCAAACAAGCAAATATCAACAACACACCATAGAAAATATCTCATCATGGAAGCAGTAGTTTGTCTCAGTGTGTGTTCTATAGTATATCCCTCTCTCAACACATCTTCTCTTCCAAATGTTCATTATAATAAGTCATTGGTCCGGTTTGAGATCTCTGGCTTCTGTGACACCATCAATATTGGATACTCCCAGTTATCCTGTTGTCGTCCTGTGTCGTGGAGATCCTTCAGCTTTGGGTCAGCAGGACTGGCCCTTTCACATGTCACAACCATTTGCAGATAATATAGCTTTTGGGGTGGGCCAACTCAGACCCTTGGATCTGGGCCTGGGTGGTAGCTGAGCTGGACAGAAACCAGGTCTTCCTTCTCTGTACCACTCTCCAGCACTGCTCTGGCTAGGCTACCCAATGCCACCATCAGCAGGAGGCAGGGTCAGCTCTCTCACTCTCACACCCTCCACCCTCATGGCTGGCTCACCTGTGCCTTTGCCATCAGGGACAGTTCCATTGTGTTACCCAGAGAAGGTGCAGGGCCTACTCTCTCAATTGCTGCAGCCCGAAAGGGGCAGGGTCAGCTCACCTACTCTTGTGACTCCAGGGCCAGTTCCACTGTGCTGCCTGGGTGAGGCACAGGGCCTGCTCCCAAGTGCTGCAGCTGGTGAGAGATGGGCTAGCTCTCCAAAATGCTGCATCCAGTGATGGGCAGGGCCAATTCTGCACAGCCCTTAGACATCCGTTAATTTCCCAGCAGCTGTCCCAACCAGACATATCCCCATGTTCTCTAACGATAATATAAGCCATGGACACCAACCCCTGCTGCTACATAGACATGGACCCAAACATTGCCCTCAGTGGCAGCTTGGGCTGTGACCTCACCATGCCCCAGGTGGCAGGGTTGGCCACTCATAACAGTCTATTCCTCTCCACCCTCGAGTCTCTAGTTCCATCTCTTTTAATGCTCAAGCTTCTCCACTTCTCTTTCTCTCCCTGACCACCACATACTCTCATATTGTGGGGGCTCCTGCTGCAGGCTGGCTAAACATCTGGAGGGCTCCTGAGTGACAACTTCTGTCTGTGCTGCATGGCATATTTAAAAATCTGGTGTGAACTAGACTACAGACATACCAGGTGATAATGATTGCCTTAAAAAGATGATATTTGGACTCAGAAACCTGAGCCTGCAGTCACTGCAGAATCCAGAGGAATCCAGAGACCTGTCTTCAGTGATCAGATAGGGAGCCTTCTTACTGAAGACCTTACAGGATGAGTGTTCAGGCCCCACCCACACTCCGGAAGCTGGCAGGGCAGGCTCTGCTGAGAGATGAAGCCTTGGCCATGTCTGCTCTGGAGGAACTGCTTGGGGAACTCTTTCCACCACTGTTAAAGGAGGCCTTCACTGGCAGACAGACTAAGGTTGTGAAGGCAATGGCTGAAGCCTGGCCTTTCCCCTGCCTCCCTGTGGGGACATTGATGATGACCCCCAACTTGAAAATTTTGAAAGTTGTGCTAGCAGGAGTAGACATGAAGATGACAAGAAAATCTCACCTCAGGAGGGGAAAGCTTCAGGTTCTTGATCTAAGAAATAAGCACCACGACTTCTGGAACATATGGGCTGGAGCAGAGGATGGTGGCTTCTCAGCAGAGACCTTGGATGAGAGGCAAGTAGTGAAGCCCCATCCTAGATATGCGCTGAGGAGACCTCTGAAGGTGGTAGCTGATCTTTTCCTCAGGTCCCGTCTGCAGGAAGAAGAAGCATGCTTCTTAAGGTGGGCAGGGCAGAGAATGGGCTCCATACAGCTCTGCTGTGCAAAGAGGAAGATCTGGGCTCTGCCTGTCCAGGTTATCAGAGACACCTTGAAAGTTTTTCATCCAGAGCACATAGAGGAATTAGAACTGTACACAGAGTGGAAAGTGTTCGATCTGGCCCAATTTGCTCCCTGCTTGGGCCAGATGAGAAATCTTCGAAAATTCTCCCTGGCACCCATCTACAAGAATGTCTTCCAGATTGACAACAGGACAAGGGACAAAGAAAAGAAGCGTGCCATCAAGTTCATTTCTCAGTTCTCCAAACTCAACTGTCTCCAGCATCTCTCAGTGAAAAGCACCCACGTTCTCAGAGACCACATGCATCAGGTCCTCGGGTACCTGAAAAAGCCCTTGGAGACCCTCTCCCTTATTCACTGCCAAATTTCAAAGTCAGATTTTAATTACTTCTCCTCATGTCAGAGACTCTTTCAACTAAAACATCTGTACCTGAGAAGGATGATCTTATTGGATTTGGATCTTATGCCTTTGCGGGTTCTCCTGGATAATGTGGAAGACACTTTGCAGTCTTTGGTCTTGAAGGGTTGTAGGATGAAGGACTCTCAATTCACTGTCCTCATACCTGCCCTCAGTCAGTGCTGCCAGCTCACCATTGTCTGTTTCTATGACAATGAGTTCTCCATGTCCATGCTGGAGGAACTTTTGCATCACACAACGAACTTTAACAACATAGATGTGGAATACTACCCTGTCCCTCTAGATGCTATGATACATGGGGTGATGTCTCCATAGTGAGATTTTTCCCTACTTTGTGCTGAGCTCATGGCTACACTCAAAGCCATAAGGCAGCCCAGGAAATTCTCCTTTGCTACATATATATATCATACATGCTTTTTTGTGCTGTGTCTATGACCTGGGGCCCAACCTTGTTTGTGCCTGTGGCAGTAAATGGAGAAATAGGAGTTTTGAATTTGAAGAAATGGAAGGCTTTGGACACATTCCTCATTATGGGGGCTCAGAACTTGTGGCTTCAGACACTATTGAGATTGTTGAGAACAAAATGATGTGCCCTGAGTTGCATTTTTTTTTCTTGCCTTGGTGAGAATACTACCATGAACCATGATAACCACCCTGCATGCCACATGTTTATAGGGCCATTCTCCTCTGGACTTCCAAGCCCTATGAAGTAGTCATAAAGTGTATAAAGTTGTCCAATAATACACAAGTCCCTCTATATCTTATAATATTTACTTTGCAAAAGAATTTTATTTTAGTCTTCTGTTGTGGTCTCTGTATTAATTTCCTTAAAGAAAATGTCCCCAGGACTAGCCACTATATCCCTCCTTTTTTGTGTAGTAAGATATCAATAAAATAATTTATGATTTCATTGTAAAAAAAAGATGATATTTGAAAGGCCAAGGTCATAGGGAGTCTCACTCCCTACAATTTCATCTCTAATATTCTGTATGTTTATGCATGTATTACCAATTCACAAAAGAAAAAAAGAGTTATCAAGAAAAAGACTATTAACATTAGATGTACTAAGCAGCAATATTTTTTAAATATTAGTCTAAAGTAAGTAAGAGTTTGGAAAATGAGTTTTGTTATAAAAATTAGTTGTTAACTACAAGGAAAACTGTGAATTGATGATAAACTGTATACACATGATCGTAGGACAATAAATAGGGCCATATTATTTATTACAAATATATTAGTGATTAACTTATTATATGTTGTAGAACAAGAATGAGTTCATAGCAATTATAACTCCTAAATCGTGTTTGTGTAAAAAAAACAATAAGCACTTCAATGTTTTAAACCATGTTAAGAAAATAAATACATGTTCTCTTATAGCTGGTAGGTAGCTAACAGCTTATGTGACAACTGACTGTGTTTACTTTCACATGCAGTAAGCATGGAGAAAAACTAAATTGACTAGTTAGGTAACATACATATCTAATAAGCATTTTCATGGGTCTAATACATGATAAGTGATAGTACACTGCATTTGTACTTTTTATATTTTTTAATCCTTTGAGAGTTTCATATATTGATCATATTTATTCCCCTTCCCATATCCTCCCAGATAGCCTTATTCCGTACCCACTAACTCATGTCCTCATTAAAAAAAAAAAAAAACTATCCATCAAGTCCCATTAGTACTGACCATCCATGGGAGCACATTAGACCTTCCAGGGACCACATCCTTAAAGAAAACTGACTTTTCGTTTCCTAGTAGCTATCAACTACCTCAGCTAGGGATGGAATTTCAAGCCTTCCTCACCTTCTATGTTGCTATTTTCAGTATGGCTAATATCATGCTGATATTTTTCACAAAGTGATCAAGTTAAACATATTAATTTGATATCAAGTTAAGCATATAAACATATAATATGCTTAATTTGATAAAAGAAAACACCATATGTATGCACACATACATATGATTGTGTTTGACGAATTTTCACATTGTATCTGGAGGAGTATGGAGATATAAATTTCAAAATCATTTTTTATTATAGCTGCACTTGTAAACCATATTTTAAAACTCAATATGAGCAGGTGAAACTATTATCTTCAGGCCACACTAGCCAGAGAAACAAGTAAGCTAATTGCAGATCATCACCTTTCCCTTCTCTCTAAATGCATTCTCCCAGGGTCAACCCAGTTCTGTAGCAGAACACTTGCTGAGCCCCTCTCCCTGCTCCTATCTCCACTGGATCACACAGATCTCCTACAAACTTCCTCCCAACTTATCCCATTGTTCCAGCCCCTAGCTCCAGCAGGCATTGCCTAGGAACCCACCAGCCAAGTCTGCCAGAAGAAGCAAGTAGGCCAGCGAAGCAGGTAGGCAAAGTTTCAGCTCTTCACTCTCCCTCTCTCCAAATCTAATCCCAGTTTCATCACCAGCTCTGAAATAGACTACATGATTTGGCCTCTCTTCATTATCTGCCTACATTCCCAGGGGACAAAGCAGATCCTAGAGGAACACCCTGCTTTCCTTTCTCCTGTGAACACCCTCCACCCTCACCCCCCACCAACTTAGCCCATCCCTATTCCTAAGTGTCAGCTACCAATACTCAGAAACACATTTTATTTAAAAACCACTAGTAGCTACATCACAGTATGATTTCCTACCAGGCAACACATAGCCACCACACTCTCCTAAAAACCAGAGAGGACAACAGAAATCAAACACCCACCCAACAAACACAAGACCAGATGTCAGCATCTAGAATTACAGTCTTCCCAACACAGATGTCTAGAAACCAGCATAAAAACACAATCAAAACAGCTAGGACAGAACATCTCCACTAGAGCCCAGCAACCCTACCACATCAGACCCTGAAAGATCCAACATAGATGTAGCACAAGAAAAAGACCTTAAAACAGCTTTTGTGAATATGATAGAAGTCCTGAAAGAGGAAATGAATAAATAATTCTATAAAAATATAAATAAGTAATGGAAAGAAATTAATAAAACAGTCCAAGACCTGAAAATGGAAATAGAATCAATAAATAAAACCCAAACTGAGGGAAATATGGAAATGAAAATTTTAAGAACTCAATTAGAAACATTAGAAGCAAGCCTTACCAATAGAATACAAAAGATGGAAGAAAAAAATCTCATGCATTGAAGACATTGAGAAAATGCACACCTCAGTCAAATGTTGCATCTAAACAGCTGCTGGCACAAAGCATCCAGGAGATCTGCTACACTATGAAAAGATCAAATCTAAGAATAATGGGAATAGAGGAATGACAAGAAACCAAGGTCAAAGGCACAGAAAATATTTTCAACAAAATCATGGAAGAAAATTTCCACAACTTAAAAGAAAGAGTTTCCTATAAAGATATAAGAAGCTTATATAACACCAAATAGACTGTTCCAGTAAACAAAGTCCCCCCTGCCACATAATAATTAAAAACTAAATTTACAGAGCAAAGAAAGAATATTAAAAATTATAAGGGAAAAAGACCAAGTACTATATAAAGGCAGACCCAATAGAAATACACCTGAATTCTCTATGGATACCTAAAAGTCAGAAGGACAAGAACAGATATTCTACAAACTATGAGACCATAGATGTCAGCCAGACTACTATAACTAGAAAAATTTCAATCAGAATAGGTAGAGAAAAAAACATTCCACGACAAAACCAAATTTAAACAGTATCTCTCTCTACAAACCTAGCCTTACAGAAAGTGTTAGAAGGAAAATTTCAACCTGAAGAGGTTAACTTCACCCAAGAAAACACAAAGAATAAATAATAACAGACCTGCAAATCAAAGGGGAAACACACACAATAACAAAATAACAGGAGTCAACAAACACTGCTCATCAATAACTCAACATCAAGACGTTCAATTAAAAAAAAACTAAAAAAAAAAAAAACTCACAAACTAACAGAATGGACACAAAAGTCAGAATTCATCCTACTGCTGCATCCAAGAAACATACTTTAACATCAAGGATAGACATCACCACAGAAAAAAAGGTTAGAAAAAGATATTCGAAGAAACAAGCCAGTGTATCTATTTTAATAACTGCCAAATTAGACTTCAAACCAAAACTAAATAGAAAAAATATGGAAGAACACTACTTACTCATCAAGGGAAAATTCTACCAAGAGAATACTTCAATTCTTATATCTCTGCACCAAACATAAGAATAACAAAACTCATAAAAGAAACACTACTATAGCTTAAGTCACATAATGACCATCACACACTGATAGTGGGAGAATTCGGTATCGCACTCTCTCCAATAGACAGGTCATCCAGACAAAAAATAAACAGAGAAATGCTGGAGATAATTGGCATTATAAACCAAATGAACCTAACAAATATTTATAGACTATTTCATCCAAACAAAAAAATATACCTTATTCTCTGTACCACATGGAACTTTCTCCTAAATTGACACATACTCAGACACAAAGCAAGTCTCAACAGATGCAAGAAAACTGAAATAACTTCATGTATCCTACTTTACCATCACAGGTTAAGCTGGATATCAACAATAACAGAAACAACAATCAACAGAAAGCTTACAAATTCATGGAAACTAAAGTAGTCTCTAATGAAAGAAAACTGGGTCAAGACATAAAAAAAAATAATTACACACTTTCTAGAATTCAATGAGAATAAGTACACAACGAACCCAAACTTATGGGACACAATGAAGGAAGTTATAAGAGGCAAGTTCATGGGAATGTATGCTAAGCCATATAACTCACATAATTGTGGCCTATTTATTTCTGTTGTTTTGTATTGTATTTATAGTTATAAGAAAAAGATCCATTTGTTGGACTGAAAGGGAGAGCTATTGGGGGGAAAAGAAATACCTTTGTAGGGGTTAGAAAAATTAGATTTAGAAAATATATAGGAGTTTCTGACACTGTCTCTTAATTCGGGGCATGCAGAGCATTATCAGCATGAAGTCAGGAAAAACAGGAAAGATTTAATAGGCTGAAAAACAAGGTTGAAGTCAGAAAAAACAGGAAAGACTTAATGGATTTGAAGAAACAAAGTATCTGGCCTGACATTGTTTCAGCTGCTAAGTGGGCAGAGCCCAAATTAAGCTGAAACAGAGTTCCTCCTATTTAAGGACAGTTCATGGAGCCCAGAAAAAGAAGAGGCCCCTGATGCTAGAGAGCTCCAAGAGTCCTGCTGAAAAAAGGGCTGGTCATTGATGGCCAGCTCTCTCCCTGAAGCAGAAAGAAGCTGGTGAGCAAAGAGAGCCTGAGCAAGACACCAAAAGGCCAAGGACTAAACCCTGTGGCTCAGCTTTTGCCTAGAGGGGATTGAACTGTCCGAAAAGAGGCCTAAAGGAAACTGTGCCTGGCTTTAAGGACTGAGGCAGAGCAGCTGAGTTCCTGATTCAAAAGAAGTAATTTGGCCTGCAGACGGCTGGGGTCTCCCACAGAGAAGAAAGCATGAAGCCTTATTTAAGGTGAGACTGCAATAACCAACTTACCCTGATGAACCTGCATCTGAGAGATCCAGAAAAAGGACTGCTAAGTGCGGTAAAGAATCTACAACAAAGACTGTGTTCCTGACGACTGAGGACCTGCCCCAGAGACTGTATCATTCTAAAAGGTTATGAAAGTAGTTGTTATAATTATCAATAGGTTTAGTGGATAGGTTAAAGGGGTTGTAAGAATTTATAGGATTAATAGTTAAGAAATTGTTGGTGTTTGTTATAATTGAATTTAGTAATAAATAAATAAGTGTTAAATAATAATTTAAACGTTCAGTTACATACCTTGAACTAAAAAAAAAGGGAAAAGGATGGGGGGTTGAGGGGAAGGAAGGTGGAAGGGCAGGACTGGAGGGGGGAGTAGGGAGGGATTGTGATTAAGATGTAACTTGAAGAAATAAAAAATAAATTATTAAAAAAGAGGCAAGTTCATAGCACTAAATGGCTACATAAAAAATAATTGGAGTGGGGGGCCAAGATGGCGGCGACCTACACTGACGCATTTTGAACGTGGGAAAAAAGAGCCATAAAAACACAGAGTTATTGGGCACTGTGCAAAAACCGGAGGGGTTAGAACCCCCCCCCCCAGGAACATTCACAGCTCCCAAGGGACTGTTAAAAGTCCCAGGGTAAGGCTGTTCCCCCATCTCTCGCAGACACGGAAGCCACTAAAACTGGCATTCGGGAACTCCCATTTGGAGAGGTGCCTGGTAAGATCGACCCCAACTCACAGCAGGCAGAATCAGAGGCCACCTGGCGATCGCCCACTAGCCTACTGGGCTACCCACACCTCAGGAAGAACTTATAGCCACTGAATTAACTTTGTGGGATAGTAGAAGTCTTAGCAAGGAAGAAACAGGGCGCACGGCAGGTGGTTCGCAGCTGCTCGAGACGTGGAGGTTCCGAGAGAGCGGGAAGCCGCCGGCGGGAAAAGTAATCAGGTTGGGAAGTAGGCTGAGGCGGGCAAGGGGACGAATCCCCACGCACTCACGGCAGCGCAGCTGGGGAGGGAGCCAGGCGAGGGCGGGACCAGGGATCCGGGAACCCACGGCTGAGCTGCTGGGGCAAGAGGCCCACTCAGGTGGCCAGAGGATCCGGGCTCGGTTCACCCACGGCCGAGCAGCTAGGGAGGGAGACCCGTGGCTGGGCAGACAGGGAGGGAATCAGGCACAGGGGTCAGGCCTGTGGCGAGAAGCCTAGTGAGAAACCAGAAGTCAGGGGACCATAGCTGTATTCTGGAAAATCCAGACATATTAGGTGTGGAGCCAGACACTGTCAGCCTCCGTGAGGACAAACAAAGCCCACAGAATCTGTGCCTGGGAAAACAGGTCCATATCATCAGAACAATTACAGGCTGATAACTCAGAGTGCAACATAGAGAAGTCTGAATTGGGAGCAGTGAAACAATCCCGGTCCATTACTCACAACCTAGGAATAGGTTTCACCAGCACACAGTGCTGCAGGCGATTAAAACCACAGTGACCCTGAAATTCACCTGTAAGCAACGACAGATAGACAAGTAACTCGTCCCCTGCACCAAAACATCCCCTGTGGAACCAAGCACGGAAAATGACAAGAACAGACAGCTAAACGCTTCCAATGGCCAAAGGTCCAAGAAAAAATAGAAATCAAGGAAATATGAGTCCAACAAAGCAGAATTATCCTAGCTCATCCAATTCGGATGAACTCACACCAACAGAAACACATGAAAATGTTGACAATTCTGCATTATGGAAAGTGATAGAGTCCCTTCAAGAAGAACTTAAATCTATGAAGGTATTCAAAGAAGCTACAATTTTACAAGTCAAAACAACAAACAACACCATTAAAGAGCTCCAAGCCAAGGTGACAGAGCTTGAAGAGGAAAAGGACAAAGCAATGAAAGATTTTCATACAAAAACAAGCAAGCTGGACAAGGAAATGTACAAAACGAACAAAACCATACAAGACATGAAAATAGAAATAGAAACCATAAAGAAACCACAGTCAGAGTTAAAAGAGGAAGTGGAGAATCAAGGGAAGAGAACAGGAACTACGGATGTGAGTATCAACAATAGGTTGGAAGAGATGGAAGACAGGATCTCAGGCATGGAAGATTCGATGGAAGAAATCAGTACAACATCCAAAGAAAATAAGAAGACTAAAAAATCTCTCACCCACAACAACCAAGAACTCAGGGACACAATGAAAAGATGGAACCTAAGAATTATAGGTATAGAGGAAAGAGAGGACTCCCGACTCCAAGGTACAGGAAATATATTCAACAAAATCATAGAGGAAAACTTCCCAAACCTAAAAAAAAAGAGATGCCAATAAAAATCCAAGAGGCTTACAGAACACCAAACAGATTAGATCAGAAAAGGACCTCCTCTAGCCACATAATAATTGAAACACCAAATGTACAGAACAAAGAAGGAATATTAAAAGCTGTAAGAGAAAAAGGTCAAGTCACATACAATGGCAGACCCATCAGAATTACACCTGACTCCTCCTCAGAAACTTTAAAAGCTAGAAGGGCCTGGACAGATATACTACAAGTCCTGAGAGATCATAGGTGCCCAGCCAGACTACTTTACCCAGCAAAACTCTCTATCAACATAGATGGAGAAAACAAGATATTCCATGACAAAATCAAATTTAAACAATATCTCCCCACAAACCCAGCCCTACAGAAAATCCTAGAAGGAAAATTCGATCCCAGAGAAGAAAACTTCACCCAAGAAAACAAAGGGCATAGAAAACCCCTCAGCAACTAAACCAAAAGAGGCACAGGACCATCACCTATACCAAACTAATTGGAAACAACAACCCCAGGTCACTAATATCCATCAACATCAATGGACTCAACTCCCCAATAAAAAGACACAGGTTTACAGAGTGGATCCGCAAGCAAGGCCCTTCCTTTTGCTGTATACAAGAGACATATCTCACTACCAAAGATAGACACTACCTCAGAGTAAATGGCTGGGAAAAGGTTTTCCAAGCAAATGGACCCAGGAAGCAAGCTGGAGTAGCCATCCTAATATCAAACAAAACAGACTTCCAACTGAAGTTAATGAAGAAAGACAAAGAAGGGCACTATATACTCATT
>CAJQZJ010000406.1:2586884-2643997 GCA_907164525.1 Lophiomys imhausi
AGGAAGGAAGGAAGGAAGGAAGGAAGGAAGGAAGGAAGGAAGGAAGGGGTAAGGCAAGGCCAGGTGAGGTGAGGCGAGGAGAATTCACCCAAGGGTGAATTCCTAAAATAAAATTCTAAGTTACTGTCCTTACTTTCTTATGAAGCCAGCAGAATGTTTAAGGATGTGTGCTGTGGGACTAGTCGGCCTAGGATGGAATTCTAGTTCCATTATTTACCAGTTGTGTGACCTTGGACATGCCACAATTCTTTGTCCTAGTAAAATTATACTAATGGGACCTACCTCGTGGACTCTTGTGAGAGTTGATATAATTCTATGAATGGCAGCCAGTCATGGTAGCATCCACCTGTAGTCCCAACAACTCAGAAGACTGAAGTGGAAGGATTGCTTGAGGCTGGAGTTTGACACCAACCTGTCACAGCAAGACCCATCTTAAGGGAACAAGAGAGATGGCTCAGAGGGCTAAGAGCTCCTCTTCCAGAGGACAGGACTTGAGTCCCAGCAAATACATGGTGACTCACAATCATCTGTAACTTCAGATCCAGAATATCCTACACCCTCTGCTGGGCTCCCCAGACACTGGATGTAAATGGTACACAGACATACATGCAGGCAAAACATCCACACACATAAAAAATAAAAATAAAGGAATGTTTATTTTTTAAAAGACCCCATCTTAAACAAACAAGAACAAATAGTGGTTGGCATGCCATCGTCATACTCTTGTATTAATCCTTATTATTAGATAGTTACCAATCTTCAAACAAGAAATCCCAACCTACAGATCAACATCTTCAAACTCTCTGATGCTCTGAAATGCCTTTCTCAGACATGAAGCTTCTTTTGACCTCAGTTTCTGAATGAACATTCCAGGGCCTTTCCCCAAGGTATAATACATTATTTTTCTATTAATCTTCTTACTAGTTATTAGGTTTTTTCTCCTACTTCATTGACCACATAGAGAGCAGCAAGTGAGGATCTCATCAACTTTTAATTCACACCAGCCTCCTTCTCCAACACCGCCACTCTTGATCTCTTAAAGTGTCAGAAGAAATGAGTCTCTTTTAATACAATTATGTGTTTGCATGCTAGATCACATACATATTCATTTTCTCAAAGAATATTAACCCAGTATTTGCTTCCATTAGATAGCTATTCCATCCTATAGGGAGGAAGGAGATTCACAAACTCAGAATGTTACAACACACAAGTTTCCTCCTCCAAGCTATATAAGCAAAATACAATTGATGAGGTGGCAGGGACAATGGAGATGCCTGCAAGTTACCTGGGAGAGTTCACTAATTCAGCGTTATGAGTCATCACCCTTGCTGGGGGTCAATTCTCAGTGATGTAACTACTACCTTTGTGTCTACTCTTGTAACTCCTCACCTGTATTCCTGTGACTCTTCACCCATGAGTAGCCCCTCACCCATGGTCCTATGAGTAACCTGTACCCATGCTCCTATAAACAACCACTCATCCATGCTCCTGTAACCTTCATCCATGCTCCTATAAGTAATCCTTCACTCTTTAAGTGATGCCTCACACATGTCCCTCTGAGTAAATCCTCACTCAGCACTCCTGTATATAACCACTCACCCATTCTCCTACAATAACCCACTATTCATGACTTCTGTAAGTGACTCCTCACCTATGAGTAACCCCTTACCCATACCCCCATGTATATAGCATTGTTGGGGAAGGTCTAATAGGTTTGCTTCTGATAGACTGATTTCAATGCTGAGATAGTGTCACCACCCATTCTGAGGCATTCTCTTGATTGGTTAATAAAAGTCGCTGATAGACAATTAGCTGGGAAGAAAGAGTATAGGAAGGTGGGACTTCCTGAGATTAAAACAGGAACCCTGCGTTTTACACAGAGGATTTGCTCTTTCTGCCAGGAGACACAGAAGCAGAAAGACATGTTTGAGAACTCTGGAAGGTATTAACAGGCACAGGGCAGTTTGGGATTTTGTGATCTGGGTTAACTTAGATTAGCTAATTGAGAGTCTTCCCAGCTAAGGGTTAAGCTTTGAAACATTAAAAGGTCTTGGTGTAATTAATTATTGGGGAAAGGACCTGTGTCTCTTTTCAAGTGTCATCTCTCCCAGGAATATTTCCATTCTTCCAGCCTGAGTTCCCCTTCTCTACCTATGCTTATTCATACCAAATTCTAGGTGATACTTTGACAGTTTCTGTACTCATAGTTACTGTTACTCACACAGTGCCTAGCACACAGAAAGACATCAGGAAAGAGCTGATGGATGAGTGATTGAGGTGGCTGTCTTTTTTTTTTTTTTTCCTGGATGTGGTTTTGGTGTACTTGCTCCATCCTCACCGCCAATATTTTCATTAAAAGAGGAGAAATTTGAGGAATGGACAAAATGAAATTCATTATAAAGTGTTACATACTGGGAAGAACTGACTGTGGGAAACTGAGTGTGGTTTTCTTTCTCCCAGGGGGAAGGCCTATAAATCCTCACTCTAGTGAACATCCGGGAGGCCATAAGGCTTGCATCTGCTCACAAAATATACAGGGAAAATGTACAAATCACATCCAAACAGAATCTTTGAAAAGAAAATCATGTGTTGTACCCGTTTTTTTTTTTTTGTTTTTTGTTTTTTTTTTGGTTGGGTTTGTTGTGTTGTTGTTCCTGTCAATGGTCATACCTGATGGATAAGGGTCATTTTGCAACCTTGGCAAAATGCCTTCTCCTTCAGTCTTGGTTCCATGACAAATACAGCATGTAGCAGAATCAATAGTAACAACAACAACAACAAAAAAACAAACATGTAACATGAGCCAGAGAGACCTAACTTTTGCTGATATAATCCATTGTGCCTTGACGATTTGAAGGCTTACTTTCTACCCCAAATACAACATAATCTAAACTTGGAGGTCAGCTTCTCAGCCCCTCTGTTGTGCATGATTATAGTTAACTCAGCTCGTACTATCATTTCTTACTGGGCACTTTGTGCATTTGTGTGTGGAGGATGAGCCTATGTGTGCTTGCACCTCTCTTCATATGCAGGGATCAGATAAGAACTTCAGCTGTCCTCATTACCTATCACTCTTTACCTTACCCTTGGAAACAGGTCTCTCACTGACCCCTGGAGCCAACAGGATCCAACAATCCTTCCTTCTCTCTGCATCTATTGTTTTCCTAGTACTGGGGTTATAGGCACATGTGTGACCACATCTGGTTTTTGTTTTACATTTATATATATTCTAGGAATTTGAGTTCAGGTCCTCATGCTTATGTAGCAAATGCTCTTGTCCATTGAGCCATCTCCCCCAGCCTAATTAACCTAAAAATTAACCCTTGCTCTTAAGTGACTTTAAAAGTGTGTAAGTAAGGCAGAAGCTGCCAGTCGTCTACTAAAATATGTATTCATAGCAACAATATTCCTAGAGCCTCCATGTTAACAGGGACTGTATCCTAGAGCCTAAATATTTACAGGAACAATACTTTAGAGCCTCAATATTAACAGCGACAATACCTTAGAGCCTCATTGTTAATAGAGACAAAATCCCAGCACCTCAATGTTAACAGGAGCAATATCTTAGAGCCTCAGTGTTTACAGGAGTACTGTTCCTAGCAAAATCTTTAACTTTCACAGACTCCCTTGCACAAAACTCAATTCTGTCTAATAAGAAAGAAAACCAGCTTAATTCTTCCAAGTAGAGATTCTGGGAAATTGTTTTTCTGACAAGTGGGACAGACTTCTGCTTCATGTCATTTGCTCTCCCTAATTATTCTTGGGAATGTCTGGAGACTCAGCAGCCACCTTGTGTTCAGGAAGTAGTCAGCTGTTACAGATGGAGGGTAAGAAGCTAGGACACATCTTGAAATAATTTCTTGAAAGAAACTCCAGATGTAGGCTAGCTACTTCTAGACTTTTTGTTACTAGAAAAATAAAACCCATAAATGCCTCCTATGTCAAACCCACTCTTTCAGAGTTGTCTACCATGTGGTAGCAAAAATATTTAGCTAATTCAGTAGATCTGCATAAGTCAAGATTTCCCAATGTCAGTAGGCATGACTTTTTTCAGACTACCAATTCTTCACTGAAAAGAGCTGATGCCTTGTAGAATGGTAGGCATTATCCTTAGCTTCTACCTACTACTGCATGATAGCAACTGCTCCAGCTGTGTATTTACTTTCTATCACTGCATTAAAGCCAGGAGAGAATTAACATATTAAGAGCAAGGTTTCCAGACTGGGTGGTGGTGGCACACACCTTTAATCTCAGCACTGGGGAGGGGCAGAGGCAGGTGGATCTCTGTGAGTTCCAGGCCAGGCTGACCTACAAAGTAAGTTCCAGGATGTCCAGGGCTCTTACACAGAAAAACTCTATATCAAAAAAGCATCCCCCCCCAAAAAAATGGTAGGAATATTTGGGAGAGAAAAACTACTCACCTCACAGCAAAAAGCAAAAGGAGTCCAGTAGCCCCCAGTGTAATTCAAGAACACAACTTCAAAGGTCTGAAGTCCTCCCACTAGTCCCTACCCTCAGATTCTGCTACTTGCCAATGGCAGCACTCTGGCGATAAGTCTTTGTCATTTGGGCATTTTGGAAATAATCAAGATCTTAAATAGAGTAAATTGTAGAAATGAAAATGTCTCCAGGATATTGCTCAATGTTCCCTGAACAGTATTTGCTGTATACCATCCAGAAACAACTTTAAATGCCATCATTGATAGAGGCCTCCTTTTCTTCTCAAGTCCTGTTCTTTGTTTTTACCTGCTAAAGGGATAATATGGATAGAGGAGAAAAGACCTTCAACCAAGCTTAAAATGTGATTGACTCAGACCTTTGATACATAAGACACTTAAGGAAAACTGATTAATTAATGAATAACATCCTGACTCACACTGAACACTTCATTTACATCTTCAAGATACTTCACAGAAATTGCAACATTTGTGACACTTTTGTGTCCAGAGAAGGTGCTGTTTTTGAATGGGAAAGAAATCTTTCCCAGATGTCCTCAAATAACACCACAGAGGACATTCTTCTAAAACCAGTGATGCCCCAGGCAGGAACCTGTTCTACTTTCTGTGGCGTGATAAAACACCCTGACCAAAAAGCAATACAGAGAGAGGAGAGGTAAGGATTTCCTTGACTTACTATTCTAACTTACAGTCCATTAGTGTAGAGAGGTCAACACAGCTAGTCACATCACAGTCACAGTCAAGAGAATAAACACATCTTTGCTTGCTGCTTCATGGTCAGCTATCTTTCTCTACTCTTTCACAGTTCAGGGCCCAGCCCATGAAAATATACTGCCATTCAGGGTGGGTCTTTCCATGTCAATTAACAGTCAAGACAACCCAACAGATGTCCACAGGCTAACCTAGGTAAGTTCTCAGAAAGCCTCTTCATTGATGATACGGGTTGTACCAAATTGACATTTAAAAGTAGCCCAAGTCCAGGCCACACTGTGGACTTGTAAGTGCAGGAAAACTGATGTTTTCCAGCTCCCTTCCTCTTCTCCCCTCTCAACTGAGAGATACAGGGAAGAGAATGTTCCTTTATCCTTTAGCTAGGAAATGTCCTTAGCATCTGTTTATAGGACCCAAAAGAGAATTCTGAAAAGTGGAGTTAGCACACTGAGAGCTTAGACATGGACTTGGGCATTGTATAAAAGATTGTTAGCACTCCTCTTGGCAAGGATGGAAGAGGTTCTCAGTACTAACAGCACACATATAATTAAGGCATTCCCACCTATTTTGTACCACCTCATCAAGATATTTCAGCTGGCTTCTGCATCCCAAAGTTAAGGCCCCCTTTCAGGCTCCTCCTAACACCTCTACCTTCAGAATCCTCTCCCAGATCCTAATTTATTCTGCTAATCCTGGTGCACCACAATGTGCTCCAACCAACATAACTGCTGAGAAGAATAAACTAACTTCAGACCAGGTGAAGCTCCCCTTCCTAATGCACCTAAAACCAATGACATGCCATGGAGGCTTGGAGAAAGGCCATCCTACTACCCATGATCATCCTGAGCCAGCTCTTTGGTCCTTATCGCCCAGCTCCCTGAAAAGGTGGTTTACCTACCTAGTCTATCCTGTGTCTACACTTCAGAAAGCAACAGGTAGGTTGAACAAGACCCAGTTCCATTTCTTGATTCAAGTGTCTATAGCATCCTGAAGCCCAGAGCACTTATCTAGATTCAGGTTAGCCTGTGGACAGCTGTTGAGTTGTCTTGATTGTTAATTGACATGGAAAGACCCACCCTGAATGGCAGTATCTTTTCATGGGCTGGGCCCTGAACTGTGTAAGAGTAGAGAAAGGTAGCTGACCACGAAGCAGCAAGCAAAGATGTATTTATTCTCTTGACTGTGACTGTGATGTGACTAGCTGTGTCAGTAAGGCTTTGACACAGTCATCCAGTGCCCCTTACCTTATTGGTCCATTTGCACACCAGGCTCCCTTACCAGAGGACCAGTCGTACCATTATTACTGGAGAGGTAGCCATGTAATTTTTATGCCCATTCCATGCTGGGAAATGCAAGGACAGGCCCTGACAACATTAGGATCAAGGCAGGCAACTCCAGAACAGCAATTGGACTCCTCCCCAGATAAGAATTTTTTTTGTAGCGAGGTCTTCCATTGAAGCCCAGGCTTGCTTGTAATTTCCCTGTTTGGCCTCTAAAGTACTGGGATTACAGATATACAACAGAACACTCAACTTTCTCATAACTGTTTAAGCCAAAATACCCCCTTGCCCTCTGGAGGCCTCCATTCTCCTGGAGTAGACATGATAATAATAATATAAATTAGACGGAGTCAGGTAGTAGAATACATGAAAGCAGAAGAGAAAGCCATCTGGGAGAGGGAAAGGAAATCAGCCAAAGGGACACATATTATGTATGAAAAGACCACACTGGAACCCACTATTTTGTGTGTTACTTTAAAATATTAATTAAAAAATAAGTTATATGATTTGCAAGTTGATTGAAGCCATTTCGTTTAGTGTTGAATATCTTTCATTGGCAGAGCTGGAGAGATAGCTCAGTTGGTAAATTTCTTGTCATTGCAAGCATGACAAGTTGAGTTTAATCTCTAAAACCAAGCTTTAAAAAAAAAAAAAAAAAAAACCAGAGCACGGTGGAATGTGTTTACTATCCCAGCACTGGGGAGGGGAACGCAGCAGGATCCCTGGGACTCACTGGCCAGTCAACCTGACCAAAATGGTAGCTTCAAGGCTAAGTGAGAGAACCTGTCTCAAAAATCAAAGTAGAAAGCTCCTGGGGAATAACATGGAAGTTGGCCTCTAGTCACAAACACATGCACCCACACAAACATGGGCCTGTATGTCCCTGCATATGTGCATACAAGTACACAAAAAACAATCATCTAAGTACCAGATAACAATAACAACAAACAAAGGACAAGAAGAGAAAATACCCACTACCTGCCTGGGTTGCGAGTTGCCTAGATTTCAGTCCTCTCTCCAATCAGATGGTTATTTTGAACTTCAAAAACATTGAACTTTTGTCCTTAGTCCTTTATAAAAGTCCTTTAGTCCTTGTATATGGTGGGTTGTATTTATTGATTTACGTGCATTGAACTGTCCCCACATCTCTGGGAAGAAGCCAACTTGATCATAGTGGGTGATCTTTATGATATTTTCTTGAGTTCAGTTTGCAAGTGTTTTATTGAAAATTGTGTGTAATTCCCCAGGAATTGGATAGCTACACGTAGAAGAAAAATAGACCCTTATCTCTAACTCTACACAAATCTCAGTGTCAAATGGATCAAGGACCTCAACATAAGACCTGATACTCTGGATCTGATAGAGGAGAAAACATGAAATGCTTAAACACATAATAAAGGACTTTCTGAACACAGTTCTACTAGCAGTGGCATTAAGAACAACAGTTAACAAATGGGGCCTTATGAAATGAAAAAGTTTCTGAGCAGCAAAGAACACCATCATTTGAGTGAAGAGGAAGCCTACAAAATGGGGGGAAATATGTATTAGCTATACATCTGGCAGAAGGTTAATATCTAGAATATACAAAGAATCAAACAAAAACTAAAACTAAACACCAACAAAAAAGCAACCTAATTAAAAACTAGGTCATAAAACCAAAGAGTTCTCAAAAGTAGAATACAAATATTTAAGAAATATTTTTAAAAGTATGTAATGTCCTTAGCCATCAGGGAAATGCAAACTAAAACTACTTTGAGATGTTATCTTATCCCAGTCAGAATGGCTAATATAAAATCACAGTGACAAACTCTGGCATGGATGTAGCAAAAAAGGAACTCTTATTCACTGTTTTTAGGAATATAAATTAGTTCAGTCACTGTGGAAATCAATGTGGAGGTTCCTCGAAAGGCCAAAAATAGAGCTACCATATGATCCAGTATACAACCCCTGGTTATATCCCCAAGGGATTCTATAACCTACTACATAGACTCTTGCTCATCCATGTCTGTGGCTGTTTCCAGGGAATAGAAATAGCCTAGATGTCCACCAGCTAATGAGTGGATAATGAAAATGCAGCAAAAATGCACAGCATAATATCACTTAGCTATAAAAAAAGAAACAAAGAAAGAAAGAAATTGTGCCAGGTGGTGGTGGCACAAACCTTTAATCTCAGCACTCCGGAGGCAGAGGCAGGCTGATCTCTGTGAGTTCAAGGCCAGCCTGCTCTACCAAGCCAGTTCAGGATAGCCAGGGCTATTACACAGAGAAACTTTGTGTCAAAAAAACAAAACAAACTATAATTCAAAAGTAAATGGATGGAAATAGAAATAATCATTTTGAGTGAGATAATCCAGACATAGAAAGATGAATGCTGCCAAGTTCTCTCTCTCTCTCTCTCTCTCTCTCTCTCTCTCTCTCTCTCTCTCTCTCTCTCTCATATATATATATGTATGTATGTACGTATATGAGAGAGGAGACATATATATATATGTCCCCCTATAATGGGAGGACACTCAGACACCATAGGCTATCAGATAAAAAGTCCAGTGCAAGGTAAGAGTTTTTCAAGTTGATAGTCAGTGGGGGTGCCAGAGACCCCACCTCAAGCATTACCATGCTCTTAATTACAGTCCAGAACTTGATGGTAGGCCCTGTTGCTGAAGATACCACTTGAGTCAGAACAGAAAAAAATCAAGCTGGTACTAACCCGGAAGCTTCATCTATACTGGTTAGCTTTTATAATGGTGAAAGTTTCCATGCATGTTACCAGGAGATAAAAATAAGCAACAGCCTTACCCAGCTGTGAACCCTATGAGTCACAATAATGGCTCATATTACAATTATTACACAATATTATGCAAATATTATACAATAGTGGCTTGGAAAGATATCACCACTGGTTCAACAGTGGCAAAAAAAATGGTATGGGAGTAATTAACCCCTTTATGATTGGATTTAAAGCTTGCTGCAAAAGATAGAATTAATATATTTTATTGTTAAATGGGTCAACATGCCTGGCTAGGTCTTAGGCTCCAGAAGAGAACTCAATATTATTATCCTGCTAAAGGGACATAGTACTAAACTGTTCCCTAAACTCTCATAGATTACTGCATCTCTCAATCATCATCAGAGAAGCTTCTTTTTGCTACAGATAGTAATTAATATAGTGTCTTAATCAGAGTTTCTATTGCTTCAATTAAACACCATGACCAAAGCAACTTGGGGAGGTAAGGGTTTTTATTTGGCTTATACTTCTGCATTGTAGTCCCTCATTGAAGGGAATCAGGACAGGAACTCAAGCAGAAACCTTCAGGTGAGTTGATGCAGAGGCCACAGAAAGGGTGCTGCTTACTGGCTTGCTCATCATGGCTTATTCAGCCTGCTTTCTTATAAAACCCAGGACTAGCAGCCCAGGGGTGGCACCACCCATGATGGGTTGGGCTTTCCCATATCAATGACTAATTTAAAAGATGCTCCACAGTCTTACCTTACAGTTCAATCTTTTGAAGGCATTTTCTCAATTGTGGTTTCCTATTCAAAGTGACTTTATTTTATTTTACACTCTAATTAATCTTACAGTACTTAATACCTCTCCCTCCCTTCCAACCCTTGTTCCTTCCAACCCCTTAACCCTAGGTGGGAAAGAGAGAAAGTTAGAGGAGAAAAGGATGGACATAGGTCTCTTTGAGCTACTTCCTGCTGATAAGGGTCATTGGGTTCTTTTTAGGGGAAATACCAAACTCAGTGGGGGAAGCACAAGCAGGGAGAACAGTAACCTCTTCCTCCTTCAGAGTACCCACTTCTCCTTGGGGCTCTGGCTTTTTACCCTTCCCTCCAAGAGTCCTCAGAATTCAGCTGGCTAAACCACACCACTGCTAGCTCACGAGGCACATATTGATTACACCTGTGGACTAACTGAAGCAGCCCCACACATGTGATGAAACAAAAACATTCCCACGAATAAAATAAAGCCACTCAGAATTCAAGCATAGAAAGGATAGGAGCTCATGAACTTTCATACTTAGCTGGGAGCTATTGGTAATTGAGGGATGGCCACTGGCATGGGTGTGGGAGTCAGTTTTCTTCAAGGATCTGACACCTGAGAAGTTACTCATGTTCTAGTAGACAGCCCTATTCCTATACTCCCATTTACAGGAAGCACTTAAAGGATAGGGAAAGAGTTGGAGGCAGGAAATGGAGTAGGTTTGATCAAAACACATTCTATGCATGTATAAAATTCTTAAACAAAAATAGTAGCTGTCTTAAAGTAATAAAAGTTCAACTCCTGGTCCAATGTTGGAGACAGTGAACAGTGACACTTCCAACATGACACCACTGACTTTCAACCATTTCTGCTCACCAAATTTACCTTGATTCTTGAAGAAGTTACAAGTTACTTTTACTGATTGCCTGTTTCCAATGTCAAATGACAGTTATATTTTTCTTAGTTTTGTTGTTAAAATCTTATCTCTGTGATAAAAGTGTTGAGTGGTCATTTTGAAAATTTCCAAGGAGCATAGAGATTTAAAATGAGACAAAAATTCCCTTTTACATCAAGCCTACTTATTGGAAATGCCAAATAATTTGAGTATACTTTTCAGAATTTTCATTTCAAATTAATTTTAAGAATGTAATATAAACTAAGATAATATAGATATTTTAAGCTACATTATATTAAACATAAGAATAAAATGATGGTTCACATCTTTCTCATACACTGTTTAAAGGTAAACAGTTTAGAATCTTTAAAAACATTTATTAAATTTTATTTATTTTCTGTGCATGTATGTGGGGTTCTTTGTGCCCATGACTCTTTACAGCATAGGACTTGGTGGCAAATTCCTTTACCCACTGAGCCATTTCATCAGCCCGGCTTTAGACTATCTCAGTGGCTTCTTTGAGTACTTGTATGCAATTTCGATTTTCTAAATTATATATATATATATATATATATGACCTTGAGCTTTATCAGTTGTACATATTATCTTCTTCCTACAATGATGCATCATTATGGGGTTCCTTAACATTTCTGTTCTCTCTGCTTCCCCACTCTCATCTCCAAGTATTGTTAGATTGGAGTTATTGGTTAAATCAATATCCAACATTTTCATTAGTTTGACTAAGCAAATGTAATTTAATAACTGCAGTTGATAGCTGCAGCATAGAAGTATTATAAATCCTTCCTTACTTTTGTGTTACCTAAAGGTAATAATTGCCTTTGTTTGATTTTTCAATTTGTTTGAATTTTTTTATAAATGTTACTCACTGTAAATATTATTCTCTGTAGGTTGTATTACTAGTTTTCTCCTTTAAATAGTTTCTCAGAGTGGTTTTAGGGTACTCTTTCAGGCCCCATTTTTCTCTTGAATGCCTCTTTCATGGAGTCCTTCAATCACATTCCATGTAGACTAGTCATTTTCCTGGAACTTCTTTCCTTCTCATTCTGAGAATTCATGTTGCTTCCTCCTGCGTTGGGATGTGTATTAACAGAATTCATTTCTGCCCCATTCTTGGCTTGTTCACATGTTCTTGTGAAGCACACACTGCAGTAACTAGCATATGTTAGATGCTAATTTTCAAATGCAATTTTAAAAATATTTCAGTAGAAATACAGAGAAATATAGATTCATCCAAAATATTGATTAACCCAGCTTTTCAGGTTACACATTTCCCCTTTCCAGGATTTCAGTGAAACTGTTCTCATGTGGTCACCATTGACATCTTTGTCGCTTACTCCAGTGAACAGTTTTTTGTCTTTTACTCTGCTCTGTTCCGATTACATGGCAGGTGCTGGACCAGTCAGTTCCACCTATCCTAGGCTAGAGTTCAGCCAAAAAAAAAAAAAAAAAAAAATCACAGAGACACAATCCCCCTGGAATTAACAGATATCATATTTTCAACGAGTTTCTTGGGCATGGAAAAATACAGTTGGCCCCAACCTGATGAGCTGCTGTGGCTCCCTTTGCACACAACTATACTGACCATCTTTTTTTTTTTTTTTTTTTTTTTTTTTGATCAATCTGCTACTCACCATTTCTTTTTTTATTATTGCTGTTTATTTATTATTTCAATTTATATCCCATCACAGTTCCCTTACTCCACCCGACATGGGCCCACTCTCTCACCCTCCCACCCTCTCCCCCTTCTCCCACATATCCTACTCCTCTGGTGTGGGTTGCCCTACATATCAATCCCCTTCAGTTCAGCAGCCATATGAGGGCTAAGAGCTTCCTCTTGCACTTGGGACCTACATGGCAGCTCCACTAGGGCAAAGTATCCAACCAACAAGTAACAAAGTCCCTGTTCCTTTCTGTCTGCTGGTTGTAGAATACTTATCCTGTACTATGTAATTAAAATCCAGTTATAAGTGAATAGATACCATGTGCATCCTTCTGAGTCTGGGTTAGCTCACTCAGGATGAGCTTCTGTAGTTCCATCTATTTGGCAGCAAATTGCATGAATTCCTTCTTTCAGATGGCTGAGTAGAATTCCATTGTGTAGATGTACCACAGTTTTTTTTTTATCCATTCATCGGTTGAGGGACATATGGGTTGTTGCCAGTTTCTAGCTATTACAAATAAGGCTGCTATGAACATAGTTGAGGAGATGCCCTTGTGGATTGGTGAGGAATCATTTGGATGTATACCCAGAAGTGGTATGGCTGGGTTTTGAGGTAAAGCTATTTCAATTTTCTAAGATATCACCAGACTGATTTCCACAGTGATTGTACAAGTTTGCACTCCTACCATTAATAGAGGAGTGTTCCCCTTTCTCCACAACCTCGCCAGTATGTGCTGTCATTTCAGTTTTTGATCTTAGCCATTGTGACAGGTGTAAGATGGAATCTCAGAGTCGTCTTGAGTTGCATTTCTCTGATGATTAAGGATGTTGAGCATTTCTACAAGTGTCTCTCAGCCATTAGAGATTCCTCCTTTGTGAGTTCTCAGTTTAGCTCTGTTCCCCATTTTTTGATTGGGTTATTTGGTTTCTTAGTATTTAATTCCTTAAGTTCTTTATAAATTATGGATATTAGCCGTCTGTCAGATATGAGGTTGGTAAAGATATTTTTCCAATCTGTAGGTTGCCATTTTGTTCTAATGACAGTTTCCTTTCCCTTACAGAAGCTTGTCAGTTTCATGAGGTCCCATTTATTGATTGTTGGTCTTAGAATTATTGGTGTTCTGTTCAGGAAGTTGTCACCTGTTCCAATGAGTTTGAGGCTTTTCCCCCACTTTCTCTTCTATTAGATTTAGTGTGTCAGGCTTTATGTTAAGGTGTTTGACCTACTTGGACTTAAGTTTTGGGTAAGTGATAAATATGGGTCTATTTGCATTCTTTTACATGTCGACATCCAGTTAGACCAGCACCATTTGTTGAACTTTAGGTCTTGCTTCAAAAACCTGTACTCACCATTTCTTAAGCATATGTTCCATTTACATGCTTTAGAAAAGGTTCAATTTTGTTCCTTCACCAGAAATTCCCTGAACCCTTCCACATGTCAAGAACTTACTCATTCTTCAACACTCACTTCCTTCATAAGATCTTTTATGGTTTCTGTATGTGCTATCATCAACAATAGAATTAATCTCACCTCTTCCCATTTCATAATGATCGTGAAAAGTTCATATGCAGTCCAGTGTGCTATGTGGGAGCAGTGATGATTTTTGTTTAAAATCAAAATGTAGAGTGTAATTTATCATTGCTGATAACAATGAGCTTTCTTCACCCAATAATTCAGTCTGTGATTCAGCCAGCATATATATATATATATATAGATAGATAGATAGATAGATAGATAGATAGATAGATAGATAGATAGAGATAGATAGATAGATAGATAGATAGATATAGATACAGATATGCGGAAAGTCTGTCAGTCCCTGAGCTGAGCCTATTTGACAAAATTATACCAAGGGTCATCGCTTAGGGTCAAGTTAGGGAAGCATAGACCACACCGGTTGTTTTAGCAGATATGGTGTTCTGTTGGGGACTCAGTATTGATCATGGTGAGAAGCAGTAGCAAAATAGCTAGAATAGATGGCTAGAATAATTTGTTAACAAGATTTCGTCTTTAATCTTCCTGTTCCCCTTAGGACTCTCATAAAAAAACTAAAACAAATATTGTGCTTAGTTGTAAAAGGGGACACTAATGGTTGTTTTTCTATGTTTCTTGATTACTATAGTCTCTGAAAATTTGATGATGGTTATGAGTTCTTTTCATAGCGAGGGATTTGTTTTAAGCAAATCGATTATAATAAATTCAAGTGCATGTAATATGTCTCATCTTCCCACCAACATCAATGAAGACAAATTGCTTAATTGTCTTTTGTGTTTCTCCCTATGATAATTATTTGCTCCATTGAAAAATCAAGTAAGTTTGCCTTTTTTTTAAAGATTTAACTATGCTAATATATAATTCTTTTTGTATTTCATTAGCTAGAACCAGATTTCTTGTGAAAACAATAAATACTGAATTTCAATATAATAGAATTAGAGTAAAAATATTTGTCTATAGATTAGTTGCAGCCAAATGGATGGAACTAGAGAAGCTCATCCTGAGTGAACTAACCCAGAATCAGAAGGATGCACATGACATCTATTCACTTACAGTTGGATTTTAGCTATGTAGTACAGGATATCTATACTACAACCAACGCACCAAAGGGAACATGGACATAGACTTTTGTTTGTTTGTTTGTGAGGTTTTTTTAGTTTTCTCTCCCTGGAAATGAGGCACTTTTCACTGGTGGTACTGCCTTGTAGGCCCCCAGTGTATGAGGAGGCTTTTGGCCCTCATATGACTTCTGAATTTGGGTGGGGGACTGTTATGTAAGGACACTCCACTCCAGGGGAGTGGGATGGAAGGGTTAGGGGGTAGAGGGTGGGAGGGCGGGGCTGGGAAGGGGGGAAAGAGGACAATATGATGGAGATGTAACCTGAAGCAACAAATAAATAAATTAAAAAAAAAAGATTAGTTAACTACGTATATACCATCCCTTAAGCAGTGATGCTCAGCCCTATAGAATATTTGTAGTTATCATTGTTTGTTTGCTTCCTTTTTCTCTATGGAAAACAGTTACTTCCTTCTGCAGTGAACATGGTATTTTCACCCATGGAGTTTACATTACTCCTGTGATGCTAGACAATAAACAAATAAACGTTCATTCAAATATCAAACAGGTTTTAAGTATTGAGGGGGAAGTCTTATGGGCAGGAGTTGGAGGGTGGAGAGTTAACACAAGAGTTAAGAATACTTGCTGCCCTTGCAGAGGACCCGAGTTCTGTTCCCAGCATCCATGCTAGTTGGCTCACAACCAGCTCCAGATCCAGAGGATCCTATACTCTCTTCTGGCAACCATTGGCACTGTAGTTATGTGCACACGCCCACAGACAAGTAACACAAGTACACATAATTAAGGATTAAATATAAACCTAGGGCCAGATATGGTAGGGCACTCTAATCTCAGCACTGAAGAGGCAGCAGTAAGCAGGTCTCTGTGTGCTTGAGATCAGCCTCATCTTTAGAGAGATTTCCAGGCCAGTCAAAACTACATAGTAAGACCTTCTCTCAATAAATGAATTACATAGATAGATAGAAAGATAGATAGATAGATAGATAGATAGATAGATAGATAGATAGATAGATAGATAGACAGACCTACCTAAAATAAAAATACATGTGGAGAGATAGGTGGAAGGGGAATTACAGTAAATGGAATGGGAATGACCAAGTGAAATTATACCCCAGAAATGAATGAAAGGAGAAAAATCTATCATGTGTCAGTCTAGGGACATGTGTGGTACCCGAGGAAGCACCAGATACACTGGCCTGGATGTAGCAACAAAGTAAGTTTTGAGGAGCAATTGCAAGGTGTTGAGGCTTCAGAAGAGTGAAAGAGGTGGATACTAGGAGATAAGAGGTCAAAGTTGTTGGCAGGCCCCAGCTAACCAAGAGAAGAAGTTAGGTAAGATTTGATCCCAGCAAGAAGGGAAGCGACAGAGTGGTGGGCATGCGTGTGATCGTTTGTATATACATACACATATGCACCCATCCATAGTTATGTGTATGCCACCCTCAGTGCTTGTGTGCAGAATACTGAAGTTGAACCAGAGGAGACATAGGTGACATGTTAAGAGGCTATTTTGATGGCTGCATCTACAGATTGGTTTAATTTGGATGTGCATAGAAATAAAACACAATAGTGAGATTTGGTTTATATTGGGATAGAGGATACTGGAGAGAGAGAGAGGACAATTAAGGGTCACCTCTAGTTGTTCATCCTGAGTGACATAATGGTGGTTGAGTTAAACTAAAATGAAAACCCTTGGAAAGCAATGGATGTGTGGCTGACAGAATGTCAAGAGCTTGCGCAGAGTGAATATGCTGACCTATTTAGGCACAATTGGGGATGTTGAATAGATAGCTAGATATACATGACTGAAACTCTGATGAGACTTGTGTTTGTTGAGCCTGAAAAGCAGACTCCTGAATTTGGGGCAACTGAGGAATCACCAGGCTTGAGAACAATGCAAGAGCAAGAGGTTTATTCACCAGCACTCCAGGATTGCTCCTTACAGTCTCCATGCAAGGAGAAGGAGGTGATCTCCAGCCAGGTTTTACATCAGCTTTTATATGATTTTGTAGGGCAGAGTCAAGCAACAAAGTACATTTGGCGTACTTCTATAGGTTAATATATCTGTCTTTGCATTGATTGGAGCTGTCTAAGGGATGAGGAACTTGGTCACCCAAAAGCTAGAGAATTTCCAAACCCAGGGGGTGGGAAGTACATTCTGTGGTATTTCTGAGAATTATTTTTCAACTCGCAGTTCCTGGAATAAGTTACACAAGGGCTCAGGGCCTACCCAAGTTCCCAGGCTTCTGAAGCCTGACTATAGTATGTCCAACCAAACTCTGTAAGTAGAACCAAAGTTTACTTGACCAAACTCCAGCCAGGCCCCCAAAACTTTGGTCCTACATGTTGAAGATGGAACTTTGAGAGTTATTTGTTTAAATGGCGCTTAGATCATGGGGTTGCCTAAGAAATAAGCAGATACAGAAACAAGGCTAGAGAACTGAGTCCCAGAGATGCTCAATGATTGTTCTTTGGACACTGAACATAGCCAGAAAAGCCTCTGAGGAGGAGCATCTGGTGAGGCAGAAAGAAAGCCAGGCCATTACTACTAAAAAAAATATGAGAAGGAAGAGAGGAGGAGTGAGTGGTATACTTGATGTCACTTGATTGTTCAGGTAAAATGGTTCAAAAGATAAGCTTTATATGGACTATATTTTACCACTAAAATCGGAAGAGGAAGTGATTGACTGCAGCACATGCTGATAGAAGGCAATAAGGTGGGCATCTCCTGAGTTCTGACTGGAAGGCAACACCTCTTCTTAATTCTGAGTGATCTGACCTCAGATACATTACTCAATGCCTGAAGCTATTTCTGACTGTCACTAGTAAGACAATGCTAGTGGCATCCAGTTAGAGATGTGGATAGCACCTTACAAGGAACAGGGTGGCTTGCCTTAGCAAAGGTTTGCTAAGGCCTCAAATGTCAACAGTGCCAAAATTGAGAAACTCTGGGATGTGGCAAGATGGGGTTCATGGATGACATCAGAAGAATGGTTCTGTGGGGAGGGTAGAAGAGGAATATCACTGGATTGAAGCAGTGGAGGAAACTCTTTTGTTGAGATTGGCTCTCAATAAGAAATGGGTGGGCAGTTAAAGGGGGCTTAGAGAGGGTTAGGGAACATTTTCATTTTAAAGATAGGAGGTATGTCCATTTGTTTCTATGCTGATGGGAATGAACCAGCAAGAAAAGGGAAGCCATAATGGCATTGAATTCTGTGTGTAAGGGTGGTTTGGGGGCAGGCAGATCAAAATGCAGATCAGAATGTTAGAGGGCTTGCCAAGAATTGTAAAGTCTTGGGGTTGGGTCCCAGCACCGCATAAATCAGACAGAGTGGAACAAGCCTGTATTCCCAGCACTCCAGGTGTGTCTCAAAAAAAATTAGGGATGGCTTATTCTTATTTCCATAAGGATGGTTATTGATTGAGGGAAATAAAAGAAAACAAATAGATAGGAACAGCCAGGAATAGATGGAAAATATGCAATTCTCTTCTTGCTTCTGAAAATAAAGTCATCAATTTTCTAAGATGAGTTATTCATGTAATTCTACCTACCCACCAACTGAACTACACATGTTTTCTGGGCCTCATGCCTTCCTCTCCATTATAAAAGTTCCCATCAATGAACCCAATGTCTAACAAATACAAGCACTTCACAAATATCTATGGAAGCCAAACATGGTGGCAGCACTTAGGTGTGGGAGTGGGGCTGAGACAAAAAGATCCAAAGTTTGAAGCCAGCCTAGACTACATGGTGAGTTCAAGTCCCTGTCTTAAATGTGTGTGTATAATAAATGAATGAACACAATAGCACTTACTGCACATTTGAAGCAGACAGTGTCTTTCACCGATCATCAGTTATGTTATGGGAGGATATATATGTCTATGTGTATACATATTTATATATATGCTTTATTATACACAGAGTGTATACATTGTAGTATTGTTTTTGTTCATTCCTTTCTTTGTTTGTTTAATCTCATCATATGGTCCAATTGGCCTGAAGCTTACTATTTAGCCCATACTGGCCTGAAACTCATAATCCCCTGACCTTAGACACCTGAGTACTGGAATGATGAAGTGTAAAACCCTCACACCTGGTGTTGGAAAGATATTTGGCATCTACTCTTGGAAAGTTAACCATGATGGCCTCCAATCATCTTCACATATCCTTATGTGAGTCCCTCCCTCAAATGCAGGTTTGACATAGTCATTTCCTTTCAGTGAGTGAAATATGGCAAAAGTGGTGGACAACAATTTCAGTCCAGATTTAAGACTGTGGTTCCACTTTGAATCTTGACACACTGTCTCATTCTTTTCACATGTTCTGATGAAACTACTTGCCCTATTTTGATCTATCCTATGGACAGGACAACTCAGAAGGAGCTGGCTCAGATTCCTCTGGCTACCAGTCGTCAAGGATATGAATCCTGCCACTAGTCACATGGATACATCTGGAACCAGATTTTCCCCCATTTGAGTCTTGAAATGAATGCATTTTTTCATGCTATAGTTTGATTATACCCTTACTAGTACCAGGCCCTCAAACCTCTAAGATAAAAGGTTTCTGTTTCAGGGGGTTAATTTGCCAAAAAAACAGTAGCTAACTCACCCCTTGTTACCTTTTTCAGAGTACAAAAACTTCTTTATGTTAACTTTATTCAATCCTTCTGAAGGTCCTTATGCCCATTAAAAAAAAGATGTATTTAGTGTGTGTGTGTGTGTCTATATGTCTGCATGCATGTACATGTGTAGAAATAATTAATTAAATTGTTTAACAGTATTTATGTTAACAAATTACGTTAATAAATATGTTAATAAATAACATATATGTTATGTTAATTGATTGGGAGCTGTTAATCCTTAACCAGCCATTATAAATGATCACACAAGACACCACGTGGATTTTAACGAGCCTTGGGCTGGATTGAGCAATCTTGGCCCATCTAAGCTAGCTTTTAATTCTATTTCTGAATAAAGCCCCTTTTAATATACATACGCCCCCTGGGCTGATTTTTCCACGCTATGCCAATGTTCCAGGTCATGTGGAATGAGGTTCTTTTCTCTAACCCATGGGATGTGTCTTCCTTCCTGCTCTTTGTTTCTCCTCTTGGAGGCCTCTCTTGAGGCTGCTTCTAGCTAGTGGAAGGTTCTCTACTTCATCTACTGGAGGCTTCAGAAGCCCACTACCTCTGTCTTTGCCCAATCTCAGGCCTCAGCATTTACTAAAACAATCAAGGACAATAATTAGAAAACAAAGTAACAGACAGCAAGCACAACCAATTAATTAACATTTAGAATGCATAACATTACCCCATCATACATGCACCTTTTGTGGGCTGATGCTCATGGAGGCCAGAAAAGGGTAGCAAATCCTCTGAATCTGAAGTTAGAGGCTGTTGGGAGGACAAGATGTGTGTGCTGAGAATCAAATCCTCTGTAAGAGCCCCAAGTGCTCTTAACCACTGAGTCTCCAGCACTCCCCACATTGTGCCCATTTTACAGATGCAAAGGGATGCTCAACTGGGATTATGATTAGTAAATTCTAGAATGGGAGCTAGGTAGATCTTGAACATTTGAAATTGTAACCTGGGACTAGTTACTTTTAATGGTTGCTACCCAGACAGCATCACTTCCAATTTTCCTGTCTATGTAATTTGTTATTATAGCAAATTTCTTATCTGCAATATACAAAACATGTACCAACATGATTTCCCCAAAATAAATATCCATTATTTTTCCATAAAATATAGCAAAAGAGTCTAAATCCAAACTGTCTTACTGTTTCTAAAACCAAACTTTTGCTTTGTAAAAAATAAAACTATTTAGAAATCAACTTGTTTTCCCAGCTACTTAACCTTAAAAATTCCAAAAAGAAAGACTGAGCTGGAGAAAATATGAATTAAATATGTGTTTGCCACAGACAAATTTTGGCAGTAATTTCTTAGCTCATCATGTTAATGGTATCTTATTATGAAAATGTCCTAATAGAGCTCATTATGTCAGGCACTCAAGTAACTAGGCATCATTTTTTCAAATGTCTTCACATCTCTTGGTAAACACACAAACCAGTAAGAAGTCTGGAGTTGTTTGGCAGCATCCTCTTGGCAGGCCTGTTCATCCACTTCATCATCACAGAGCTGCTCCTCTGCCTCATGAGGTGCCTGAGACTGGAGACTCAACTTCATTCTTTTATACTTATAACCAGCATCATTGCCTACTTAAGCACATAAAAGGAGCTCATTATAAAATTTTAATCTAGTCATTATTTTGTGATTTTAATCAAATTTTACTCACTTCCCCCATGGGATACTTCAGAAAAATACTTCATTGAGTAGCAAAGAAAAATTTTAAAACAATAAAACACTAGCATCAGTGTGAGGGGAAATGCAAAATAGTTTTACTGAACTTTATGAAAAGGCATAATAATATAATATGTGGGTTTTGTGGGGTCTTTTCTTTTTACACTTATTTGTTAGTTCTTTCTTTCTGTGTATTCATGACTGTACATGTGCATGAGCATGTGTGTGTATCTGTGCGTGTGTGTGTGTGTGTGTGTGTGTGTGTGTGTGTTAATACACGAGAGTGTGTAGAGGTCATAGGATATCTTTCAAGAGTTGTCCTCCTTCCACTATGTGGGACCAAGGGATGAACTCAGGTCATCAAACTTAGCAGCAAGTGCCTTCACTACTGGACCATCTCATCAACCCCATAATATATGCCTTTTAAAGACAGAGATTCTATTAATCTGGTCCATGTCACTATCACATACACCATAGTTTCAATAGTTGATAAACAAAAATATACTACTTTACAGTTCTGAAGGCTGAGAAGTAGAAGATTAGGATGCCAGCTTTTTCGTGTCTAATGAAGCTAGTCTTTTCTTCTAAGATCACATTGTCTAGATCCTTATACAGCAGAGGACAGAAAAGTGTGTGTGTGTGTGTGTGTGTGTGTCTATGTGTTCATATGTCGGTGTATAATTTTTGCTGGCCCTCACAACCAGAGTTAATAATACACCTTGAGGTCCCTTAACACTTAAGAAAGACTGCCATCCTACTGTATGTGCTTTTAAAGGAACAATGTAACAATCAACCTTACTTGCCTTTGATTCCCCATGTGATCAACATTTACAACCTAGGCTAATGCATAGGTGTAATCTTAAATTATGTATTCTTCCTTGCCTCTGACCCAGATAGTGCATGTTTATCATTTGCTGAAAAAGCAGCAAATATAGAAGTTGGAAGCAAATTCCTAAAATCTACCATAAAGCTTGAAAGCAACCATCATGGATATTGGTTGATGAACAATGATGTTTGTTGTCTGGGTTAGTTGAGATCAGTTGGAGCCAGTGACTTAAGCCCTTGTAAAACTGTTAAAGATTTCTGTAGTGTTCCATCCCTTCCCCATGTGATGCTTTCTGTACTGTTCAATAATACAGAGCAGAGTGCATTGTTAGGGACACAGATAGGTCCCATTCACACAGGAGCCTCACTCTTGGTTAAATGACTCCAAGTTAAGTGCTTTTATTATTTCTTCCCTCAAGTGCTTTTATTTCTTTCTTAATGTGACACTCATGCATTATTGGTGACTTGGAGTTAATCACTAATGAGTATAATCCACACCTTCCTTTATCCCATTTGTTGAATACAAGGTATCTCAGTCAAACAAAAAGCTTTTCATCTTGTTAGTTAGCTGGTTATCCTGTCTCCACCTAATAAAACTGGCACAATAGATGGGCAGCCAAACCTACCCAGAATTTACATGGATTCTGGGGATTCCAACCCTGGTCCTGATGCTTTCCATAGCAAACACTCTAACTACTGAGATATCTCCCCAGCCTGAACTTGCCCTTTTATAATGGCACTGATCCTACCCATAATGTAGCCTTCATAGCCTCATTATCTCTTAGAAATTCCAACTCTTTCTTAAAAAAAAAAAACTTTTTTTGAGACAAGGTGTGGTGGTTTGAATGAAAATGGCTCTCACTTATTTGAACTCTTGGTTCCCAGTTGGTGGGACTGTTTGGGAAGGATTATGAGATAGGACTTTATTGCAGGAGGTATGTTATTGAGGGTGGACTTTGAGGTTTCAAAATCCTGCAAGATTCTCAGTTGGCTCACTCTCTCTGACTCTTGATTGTGGATTAAGATGTGACCTCTCAGCTGTTCCTTCTCTCTGCCATCATGGACTGTAACCATCTGAAACCATAAACCAAATTAAACACTTTCTTTTATAAGTTGCTTTGGTCATTCAGTTTTATCACAACAGTAGAAAAGTAACTAAAGCACAGGGTTTCATGTAAATCCGATTTGTCTTAAACTCAATGTGTAGCCAAGGATAACCTTCAATTATATAAAAATAACATGCTGATACTCCTGCCTCCACCTCCCAAGTACTGGGATTATACAGTGTCTGATTCATTTAGTGGTGGGTATTGACGGAAGGCCTTATATGTGTTAGACAAACAGTCTACCAACTTATTTACATCCCTAGGCCAAATTCTACCTCTTAATAAAGTTATAATGGCAAATTTCAACAAGAGTATTAGAGGGGATAAATGTTTGAATCATAGCAAATACCATTAGAAATATTAAAAGTACAATACTTGGATTATCAGTAATATAAAAATCATAACCTTGACTATAGCAAAAACATCATACAATTATGCCTGATGGCAAAGCCCCATTCACACTATTGTCTGTGAATGAGACTCTAAGGATAGTTGTACAAGTTGTGCAGTGAACAGACTATGACACAGGACAAACTATGTAGCTCTAGATAGAAGCCTTGGTGGGGGAGCACATGAGGGTATTAGAACTGGAATCATATTTTTCCTACTTGAAATAAATAACACAAGTTAGAAGGAAATGCCTAGAATTTTAATTAACAACCTCTTATACATTCTTTTTAGCTACAGAGAAAATTTTCACAACATTGTTGAAATGTTGATTACAATATTAGTTACTAAATTTCCTATTCATCATTTACAAAAACCAACTAGGGTGAATGAGATTGCTCAGCAAGCAAAGGGGCTTGCTGGCATACCTGATGAGCTGAGTTCAGTTCCTGGGACACTCCCTACCCCATGAAGGAAGGAGACACCAGGTTCTTGCAAGCTGTCTTCTGACTACCACACTTATGCCATGGCACACAAGAAATATACCTTTTTTTTTAGTTTGTTGAGAAAAGCAACTATTAGGCCATCAAAAACTATACTAACTTAGAAGACATCTGGCACAGAAAAGACTTTCTGAACACATTGCAAGAAAACTTGAAATTAATCACAAATTTTAAAAGACTTTTTTACCTGGAAAAAAATTTTAAACTAACCCATAAGTTCTTAAGTACATTTTTAAAAATATCTAGCAAAAAGAAATGACAAAGAAAAAATAATCAGTACTTATAGTCTAGAGCTAAATTGGAGCTCAGAGAAAAATTCTGTCATAAATAATTAAAGAAGAGTAAGAAAATTTAATTAGGCATCCAGCTAAAGAAAAGAAGGAATAAATTAATTAAGTCTAAATATAAAGTCAGAACCAAAACAGTATTATTAACAAATAAATCACCAAAATGCTTTTGTTTTTAAAAAGTGAGTAAATAACAAGTTTATGTAATTAAGGAAAAAAAATAGGTGATCACAGACCTACAAAATAAGAAATGAAAAATTAGAAACAACTACAGAAACCACAGATGAGAGGGCACAAGGAGATTAAGAGACTACTTCACAAAACACCCTGACAATACATTTGTAAAACAAAACAAAACAAAAGACTAATATTATGTACACCAAACCTACATTACCAAAAACAGACTCCAAGAGACATTTTAAAAGTTAAATAAATAGGGACCTGAAAAGATGGCTTAAGAATGTTTGCTGCTTTCTGAGTGTGGTGGCACATGACTTTATTCCCAGCACTTGGGAGACAGAGGCAGACAGATCTCTGTGAGTTTGAGGCCAGCCTGGTCTACAAAGTGAGTCCAGGACAGCCAGGGCTATTACACAGAGAAATCCTGTCTCAATAAATGAAAAGCACAGCAACAACAAAAATGCTTGCTGCTCACCCAAAGGACCAGAATTCAGTTCCTAGCACCCACATCAGGTTGTTTACAACCACCTGTAACTCCAACTCCAGGGGATCTGACACCCTCTTCTGGCTTTCTAGGGCAACACACACACACACACACACACACACACACACACACACACACACACACATGATCCTAGCTTTTCTAGGATGTAAGTATGACTGTGTGTCCTTTCTTCATGGCCTTTTCACCCCATCAGGTCAACCACAAAGTCATGCAGATCACAGCACCACTACATGATACAATAAAGGGCACTAACATGTACTATCACCCGGTAAGGGGTGAGAGTACACAATAAGAATGAACATGTTTATGAGTTTATGAGACACCCCCAGATATTTTTTTAAAAATACTTAGGATAAAGAGGCTTTGCCTAAAGATAAAGTACTGTATTACAAAAGTAGAAGAAATAAGCAAATAAGACTTGTGTTGCTGTGACTTCATTTGTGTAGAGACAGATTACTGATGCCTGAAGTGATTTGAGCTAAATTTTTATATTCAAAAATACACCCCCCATGTAATATACTACTTGCTGTCTTATTGCTCTAACCAAATACCTGGCAAGAATAAACTTGATGAAGGAAGAATCTATTTTGGCTGCTAGTTCGAGTACAGTCCATCACACGAGGGTAAGCATGGTGGCAAGAGCAGCTCTGGCTGTGGTGGGAGGAGCATGAAGTGGCTGGTCACATTGCAGCCTCTAAAAACAAGCAGAGGGACGAGTGCTATTTCATCTACTCTCTCCTATGTCTCTTTTAATTCAGCACAAATCATACAATAGAGCACTCAGAGCACTGTTAGGACCAAAATTTATTTGGCCAAACTTTAGCCAGGCTTCAGAAGCCTTGGGAATTTGTGTAGGCCCTAAACACCAAGTCAACTTGCCCCAGAAACTAACAACACTACACTCCTGGGGTTGGAAGCTCTAACTGTTACTAGGAGACTGTCACTAGGACACCAAGTTTATTGTCCCCAGTATCAACTTAGCGAGCACCAATGTAGAGATGGTGATTCTGACCAATGAAAGCACTGTTGCTTAATGATGCCTGATTCTACCCTGCTGAAATTTATTTAATCTGAATTGAGATTTTGCTTAGGGTCCCCTCCTTCTCCCTGCATGGAGAGGCTTTGAGGGTGACCCCAGCATGCTGGTTAAATAAAACCTCTTGCTATTGCATCATTCTCAAGTGTCCTGGTGATTCCTCAGTCACCCTACATTCAGGCCATTTCTTGGCCCCTAACAACACCTTAAGAGACATACCTACAAGTGTATCACCTAAGTGATTCCAAATTCAGTCAAGTTGACAAGAAGATTAACCCTCACACATCTAAGTCCTTAGGTTCAGAGACAGAAACAGGAACAGAAGTGTGGGGTCAGACAAGGCTAGACACAGTGGAGTAGGAAAAGTTTGGATCACCTTGGTTACTTAGTGCCTCACCAAACAAGGCATCTCATATCACTGAGTCTCTATTTCTTCGTGTGCAAAGTTGGATTGTTTAAACTATTTACATGAGAGATTGCTGTGAACATTAAATGAGGATGCTTCTTATCCCTCCATTTTCTCTTATTTGTGTCACCCCACTGTAGCCTCTGTTCCTTTCCTACACAACATGGACCAATGCTTTGGATTTCTGTGATCATAAAATGACTCACAGGGACTTTGAAATGCAGTGGCTCAGTTGTTGGTGTAATTTGCATTCTCTGTTTAGACACCTGGAGGCTGAGTGCAGCAGAGAGAAATCACATAACTTTGAGGTTAGGCATTCCTACCAATTCATCATTGCTTCCATCTCAATTGGACACATAGTAACAACCCTCTATCATTTCACCTGAGCATCTGTAGATCCCTATCATATTCATCTCAGAAACTGTCACCACCCTCTTGAAGACATCATTTCATCCATGATCCCACACACATACACATTCCCAGCATATGAGAAAATCTCTTTCCTTGCAGAGAGTAGTTATTTAAGTTATCATAATTTTTATTCTTTTTTTACATTGATTTATTTCTTCAAATCACATCTCAGTCATAGTCCCCTTCCTCCTCCCCTTCCTATTCCCACCCTCCTACTCTTCCCCCTCAACCTCATATCTACTTTTCTTTTTAATTTAAGGTGTATCTTTTCTCCCCAACAGCTCCCCCTTTTAGTCCAATAAAACACTTTTTTTTCTTATAACAATAAATATAATACAAAACAATAAGAATAATTAGGCCACAACTATGAAAAGTATAAGGTATGACATACATTCCCAATGTCCAGTCCATATGTATTTGGCAACTGATATTAATATTCTATTATCTTTCTATCTCAATGAATTTAAAGTTCTATACCTAACTCAGTTTTAATCCTAACTTGTGTTACCAACTTAAAAACATCTTCTTATACCCAGAACATCCTTTTAATTCCTAAACAAGTTAAAACTTAACTTAGAGACTATAACTACCTAGTCTTCAACCACATCAGAGACCTGAGAAGGAGAGTTGTTTTAAACTCTCAGCCTCCTTATGAACATATGTTTATCCAATGCTATTCTTAACTCATGTCCTGCAGGCTCACAAAGTCCTGGTTCCTGCTCTTGCTAAAAGCCAATTTCTACTTTTACCATTGAATATCTGATCCCATTCTCATTTTACTCAAAATCCAGATCCCTCTGTCATAAGCACTCTTCAAATACTACCTTTCTCTGCGTAGTATTTGAGATAATATTGCCAAATATGTATGGACTGGAGATTGGGAATGTATGTTATACCTTATAATTTTCATAATTGTAGCCTAATTATTCTTATTGTTTTGTATTGTATCTTATTGTTTTATAGATAAGGAGTACCCCATCTCCTTATCTAAAGGTATACTGAAAGCCTACCTTTCTAGTATTTTATTTGTTCCCCTTTCTTTCCCTTTTGGCATTCAGTCACTCTTTTACTTCTCCTCATCTTTCCTACTGGCTATTTCTGCTTTCTCACTTCCCTTCATGTCTCAAACCATGGCAATCTGGTTTCTGTCTCTACCAAACTGTGTTATGTCAAGTAACCCTAACTGACATATACAGTAGACACATCCTATCGTTTATCTGACCAAAACATGCAGTTCCTTCTAATTCCTTTATTGGATTTGAAGACAATAAAACAAATTAAGAATAATGAAAAAGAGATAGTGACTTCTTTTTTTAAGATGTACTTTTCACAATTTTTGAAGATTTACTTGTTTTATGTGTAATGAGTCCTTTGTCTGCATGTGTGCCTGCTTACCACATGTGTATAGTGCTCAAATGGTCAGAAGAGGGTGTCAGATCCCTTGGAACTGGAGTTACAGACAGTGGTGAGATGCCATGTGGGTGTTGAGAATGGAAGCCAGGTCCTCTGTAAGATCAGCATGTGCTCTTAACTTCTGAGCCAACTCTCCATCCTAATTTATTTTATTTTAAATTATGTGTATATGTATAATTTATGGGAATGGGCATACAAGCACAGATGCCTGCAGAGGTCAAAATAGAGTGTAAGATCTCCTGGAGCTAGAGTCAGACAGTTATAAACTACCACATGGGTGTGGGTCTGCAAGAGCAGTATACTTTCTTAACCTCTGAGCCATTTTTTCCAGCTCAGTGAGATTGTGAGTTATGAAAGAAAAGGCTCCTGAATCCAATATTCAACAGGAATCACATCCACATGATACTTCCAGTAAATTACAAATGCAAATAACAGAAGGCAGGAGGGTTAATTTTCATTGTCAACTTGACCGGATATGGAATCAATCAGAGATATATCTATAAAGGATTTTCCAGAAATTTTAATTGAGAAAGACCCACTCTAAATGTGGGTGATACCATCCCATGGGTTGTAGTCCTGAACAGAATAAGTAAGTGTGTGGCGGAGTGGGAGAATGCCATCTGAGAATCACCATTTATCCTTCTCTATTTCCTGACTCCATTTGCAAATGTGACCAGCTGCCTCATTCTCCCAACCCCATGCCTTTGTGCATAAACCATGAGGCAAAATAAATGTTTTTTCCCTCCAATCACTTCTATTGTGTGTTTTGTCATTGCAGTAAAAAAAGTAACTAATACAAAAGCCATTGTACTCTGTGTGAAATTAAGAAGAATATTGTTATCAATTTAAAAATAGATACTTTACATGATTGAATACTAAAATTACCAAATATCTCCTTGTTTGTGGCAATAAGCAAAATTTAAATGATGGAAATAATGATATGTAAAATTCTCTATGTTTTTAATATTATTGAACTCCTCAGGATCTCTCCAGGTATTTTTATTTAAATAATGGAAAGCCAGAATAGGAAAGTATTATAATTTATGAAGAAGTATTGGCAGTAGTGTTCTTTAATGCTACCAACATTAAAGAATTTACTAAAATCCTTTGGACCTGTCTAAACACAAAGTTCTATAAAAAGAAAAACTATGTGAAATTGGAAACAACCTCTAGGACAATGTGAAAGGGCAAATTAATAACACAGCCAAGATTCTGTCCAAGTTGTGTAAAAGAATGCAGGTAGCATGGCTGAGCGGTCTAAGGCTCTGGATTTAGGCTTCAGTCTCTTCGGAGGCGTAGGTTCAAATCCCACCACTGCCAGGCCGGAGTTTTTCTCCTGAGAATCACTTTAGTTTAGAGGCAGGCAGATCTCTGTGAGTTCGAGGCCAGCCTGGTCTACAAAACGAGTCCAGGAGAGCCAGAGCTGTTATACAGAGAAACCCTGTCTCGAAAAACCAAAAAAGAAAAAAAGAAAAAGAAAAAAAAGAAAGAAAAGAAAATCAATACATAGTTACATTCACTTGGGGCAAAGTTAATAACAGAAATGTAATTAAAGGAGAGTATAGTAAAAGGAATAGTTGTTTGCAAAAGTAAAATAAATAAGTAAATAAATAGACAGTGTCTGGTGCTGGAGCAATGGCTCAGCAGTTAAGAAGACTGGGTGCTCTAAAAGTCCCGAGTTAAGTTCCCAGAACTCACATTTAACCCATATTGTAACCCACAGTTACAAGCAGTCAACTGCTTGTAACTCAGCTTCAAGAGATACAATGCCCTCTTCTGAACTCTGCGGATACCTATATGAATGACATACACATGTGAAGACACATACATACGTGTAAATAAAAATGAAATAAATCTTTAAGAAATAAGAATATTACTTTTAGACAAGCCACTTAGATATTTATAAAAAGAACAGTAGTGTCATGAACTGTCCTACTGTGACATCCAGTGAGGAAAGCTAGAGAGTCTCAGCAGTGTGTACAAAAGGCTTACCCATAGGGCTAAGGAAGACAGGGGTAGGTAACGCTATTCTAAAAGGATAGTCGAGACTCTAAACAGGATTTACTGACAAAACACAGACAATTTGTGACATCATGTGGATGTAGATCAGACAAGCTGAATGCCAAGATAACAAATGGGCTATGGCATATTCCAGAATTGTTACTGAAGATAAAGATTCAGAGTAGGATTTCTACAGCTTCTGGGAATTTCTAACAGAAAATAGGCAAGTGGATGCCAAAAGTGAGTACAGGGTTAAAACACAAGAAGACATTGAATGGGAAGCGGGAAGAGGGGAGCCTGAGCAAAACACCTTTGGGATAGAGCCTGGCAGGATCCAAATTCTCATTTCTAGAATACAGAAGACTGTTCCCCTTCCCACATCTCCATTTTCTCATCCGCTGCCCTATGCGTCCCCTTTGTTTCTTTTCTATGTTCATTTCTGTATGTATACATAATTTTATATTACTATATAAAATCGAGGAACCACAAATGAGGGAAACATACCACATCTATCTTTCTGAGAATGGCTTAATTTTAATACAATTATCTCTACGTGTAACCACTTTCCTGCAGATGGTATAATTTTATTCTTCTTTAATGACTGAGAAAAAAATCCCATTGCATATAAAGCACAATTCCTTTATCCATTCCTCTGCAGTTGGGCACAAAGGCTAGTTCCCTTGTTTAGATATTATTAATACTGCTACAAATAAACATAGATGTGCACTATTACTAGGACTCTAAACTAGTCCAGCCTCCATGGAAATCAATGTAGAAATTTCTCAAAGTGTATATTGTCAGCACTGGGAAGATGGGTAAAGTATTTGCTGCATAAGAATGAGGCCTGAATTCGGATAATCAGCTCCCACATACAATAGCTGGGCATGTTGGTACATACTCAGAAGATACTGGGTTTGGTGGCCAGTCAGTTTAGCTGATTGGTGGATTCAAGTATCCATGAGAGACTTTGTCTCAAAAAATAAGATGGATATCAATAGAGACTGATATCTAATATTGACCACTGGTCACCACAAGCATGTATACACTGGAGAGGGGTGGAGGACAAAGTTCATATTTTGAAGACCTATGAATTAAATTGAGAACATTATAAATGACAGCTAGGAATTTGACATCTGCCCACCAGAGACTTGAAAGAGTCCCTGTATTATTGGAAAAGAAGCAGAAGAGAACTGATGTGAATATGGGCCTTGTGGGTGAAGAAGGTCCAGCCCCCCCAACAAATCTGTTTCTGCTGCTGATAAGAGGTGGACTCCTGATAAGTGCAGACCCCAGGCATCCCAGCATACTCAGAGGAAGGCCCATCTCCGTGTCCCAGAGGGTTAGAATGCAAATAAACCACAAGAACTAGTCTCCTGAATGAGAAAAACCCAGCACGGAGACTCTTCAGGATTAGATGCTTCCTATTCCTCGGTCAGGGTAATATGGAAGATCCTTTTATTTTAATTGATTGATTCTGATTGATTGGTTGGTTGGTTAGTTGGTTGGTTGGTTGTGGGAGGGAGGCATTTTGAAGGGAAACATTTCTATTACAACATAATATTTTAATTGATTATTTGGGAATTTTACACAATGTACCCAATCACACTCACTTTCTTTTCCTCCTAGGTTCCTCCTCCCATACTTGTGCCCTCCCCGAAAAAAGAAAGAAAAAAAATACATCAAGTCCAATTTTGTGTTGTGCATATACTTACTGGAACATGGTCAAACTCCCAGTGGCCAGCCCCTTAAAGATAACTGAGTCCTGCCCACCCAACCCCTGTCAAAAGCCATCAACTGTGAAGAACTACACTTCAGCATCCCTATCACAATTTTAAAGGACTCTCTTCAATGGCTTCCATTTTAGAATGTTTCTTTGGTGTGTTGGGGGGTGTCACAGAAGCCTTCAATGTCTCTCATTCTCAACTGTGAATCTGCCATCATTGTTTCTGTTAGGACTGTGCCTGATCTCCAGGTTCTCCTCTACCTGTTACAGAACCTGCCTGGCATCCAGAAGCCCTTTCCTATATAATCTGGAAATTTTGGGGGTTTTCAGTCTTGGCCTCTCTTCCCCACTCTCCTGCTCTTCCCTGCTCTCTCCCTCTCTTTCCATACCTCTCACTCCCTGTCTGTCTGTCTCTGTTTCTGTCCCTCTTCTCTCTTTCTCTCTGTGCATGCTGTTTCTCTTTCTCTCTCTTATCCAATAAATCTGCCTTTACATATCTTAATTTGGCCTGGATTGGATCATTCACTGGCAGGGAAAGCAGCAATAAACAGAGTAAATCAGATACCACTCACTGCAAATGAAGCTTCCTTGCCCATAACAGCCAGTGGTTTCTGGTGGCAGCACAGACCACAGATATCCACATGGCCTCTAGCAGTAACAGAGACCACAGACATCAACAAGGCCTCCATTGGCAGCATGAACCATGGCGGTCTTTTGAGGAGGCCCAATCCAGAAAATGAACCATTCTCTATCTTGGACATCCTGTTGTTGCTTAGAGACAGGAAGATCAGGTGACAGAGAGGAGCTACATGAGCTCCAGGCTGCTGCACACAACCCTGCTAGCACTACTCAACAACAATATGGGCCCCATTCCACTTTCTCCCACAACCTGTGACCTCTGCCAGGTCTCTAATTCTACTTGTCTACGATGCATGTACACAACCCTATTCAGCGGCTATCTTTCCCACCTCTCCATCGCACACTTATTCATGAAAGTGGCATTGCAAACTGCAGGCAGTGTGTCTGACTGTCTGTCTGTCTGTCTCTCTCTCTCTCTCTCTCTCTCTCTCTCTCTCTCTCTCACACACACACACACACACACACACTATATATATATATATGTTGGACTATCCCCAAGACTCATCTCGGATAACCTGCTGTTGCCCAGAATCAGGGTGATCTTGCTGGCTGCTGGGAGGGGCATCCTTCAGGGCACGATCCAGAAGAGCTCTAGGGAGCTGCACAGCTCTCTGTCCTAGCTGCTGGCCATAATGCTTGTAGTTCTCAGGCTGCTGCAGCAAAAGCAACTCCATGCTGCAGGTCAATCCTGCTGACCTACATCTCCCAGCAGACAGTCTCTCTCGGCAACCACAAGCTCCTTTGTCTGCTGAGGCCCATCTCCCATACTGGTCCCCAATCCATTGCCATCTCTATTCTCCATTGTACTCAAGGCTCTGCTATGCCACCTTTCCTTCCAATTTTATGAGACCACTTTGAAAAAGCACCTTCCCAGAAGATCTACCTTTTTAAGTTATTCTGGAGATACTTCAGGCTCTGCAGACTACTCCTCCACCACCATATCTCCTCTTGGAGCCTCTGTGGGTCTCTCAAGGAGCTGCTCCAAGGTCCAGAGGGTGCAGGCAGCTGCCACCATCTTGAGTCGATTCCTGAACAGAAACTTTGAATTGAATGAGCTTAGGTTTCTAATACTCCAGCAAAAAAATGAACAAGGGTGAGGGAAACAACAAAAAAACAAATTCCTCAAGACAATGAACACCCATTCTTGGTAAAATAGATTAACAGCTTTACCAAGTAAAATTAGAGATGAAGACTAGAAATATAGGCATCTATCTCAATGGACTCTCTTACTAGTTCTTAATAATCTATCCTAAAGAAATCGAGGATGAAAAAAACGAGACACGAGTGTATTATTGCATACTTCACGGGGCTGATTCAGCTGAGACTTGCTTGAGAGCTGTCAAACATCCAGTATAAAACAGTAGATGGTTCTTAAGTCTTTCTGGAGAGGATGGTGTTCTTTTGTGCGATTTAAAGATGCTTGTATTCATGCAGATTCATTCCTTTTATATTAATGACCATCCATGATGCTGATTTTCTCTTAAGTATATGTTCTTCTGAAGCAGGTCTTCACCAATACTTAATGATTTAAGAAAATCCATTACATCTACCTGAGGAAAAACTCAGATGACTCAAAGTAGTTTAAAATGTATTAGTTATTTTAATGTTCTTCTGATAAAAATACCCCAGCAAAAGAAACTTAAGAAGGAAAAGTTAGGCTCATAGTTCAAGGGCACAGTCCATCACAATGGAGAACTCATGGTAGCAAGAGTGTGAGGCATCTAGTCATGTTGTGTCAACAGTCCAAAAGCAGAGAGATGATGAATGTAGGTACTGAGACCCTTTCCTCCTTTCTACTCAGTCCAGAACCTAAGCCCAAGGGAATTATGCCACAGTTAAGGTGGCTCTTCCCACCCCAATTGATCTAATTTAGATAATCCTTCACAGGCATGCCCAGAGAGGGTTTTGTCTCCTAGGTGATTTTACATCTTGTCATATCAGTGATAAAGATAAACCATCACATATGCTTTCCCTCACGGCCTTATATGCATAAGAAGCCCATTCACTGCGAGCACTCTATGTACCTGACACAGAGGGCCCAAGCACCCAGACACACAAGAGAGAGGTCAGGAAAGAGGCATCTCTGATATGTTCTTCTCTTCTGCACATGACATTCATGCTGTATACCCCTCAAATATTAGTCACATTAGCTCCTGAACTGGTGTATACCATCCTTACTCTTTTGTGAATTTTTTAATTCAATGAACTATCACATCAAGTTGCAGAATTGGCACAAACAGAACATTGCATTATGAAAGCTTGGATCCCTTTTAAAAGATGCAGGAGATATGCCAATTGCTTCTTTTTTACAATTACTACTGAATTATATATAGTTGGAAGAAAACTAAAAGCTTTGAGTGGGAGGACCAAAACAATCTCAGTGGATACTTGATTGAGTTTGCCACTCTGGAGTCTGTTTTCATTTAAGAAAATTACACTCCTACAACACACTCACAGCCACAGCCACACCCACACTCATACCCACATCCACACATACACTAGAAATCACAGGCTCTGCATCATGGGGCTGGATTATTCAACTATGGCTTTTAGGAGAAAATTTTACTCATCTGCTATAAATATGGAATAATTTTCCTTTTGGAGTAACTGCCACTAAGTGTGCTTTGGCAACCCCCTCGGGAATTTTATTTTGCAAAGCCTTTTAATCATGAAAGCCACCACATATCATCTTTTAAAAGTAGTTCTGATACAGCATCAACCTTTTGATTATTCAAAACTCACCTCCTTATTAATTCATGGCTCAAGTGTTCCCTTGTTTTTCTATCTGTATAGATAACTCTGATAAGAGAATAAATGAAAGGGACAAAAAATGGCACCACGGCCTCTTTCCCCAGGAATATGTGCCTCTCACACTAATTGGTTGTGGGGGGAAAAAACCTATATATGACTCTGAATATATAGGTGATACTCTCAACAGACCTTGTGGGATAGAATGTCAATCCTAAACAATTCCTTTTGGAATAGCCAAAACTCCATCTTCCACCCTGTGTGGAAAATGTTAAAGGCTGCGGATCTTTTAACATTTTCTCCTGATGGTCTTCTCCTCACCTGCGTTTCAGTGGCGTTTGAGGATGGGAGTGGTAAACTGACCATCTAATCCAGAAATATGTCTGCCCTCTTTCCTGAAAATATCCCCCAGTTTTTCAGAACATAGCCTAGCCTTCTCCTACAAGGAAAAAGAAATATTACCTATTCTCTTGTTCTGTTTTCTGTGGCTATCATAGAATGCCCAAGAGTGGGTAATTATAAAGAATAAGTAAGCTGGTTGGTTTTATATTTCACTTGGCTAGAAATCCAAAGTCAGGCTGCCACAACTAGCTAGGGTCTTTTCCTGTGTCATAATATGGTAGAAGAATGAAAGTCTATGTGGACAGATGCAGAAGAGAGTAAACATGCCCCTTCAATAATAATCGTGTATATATGTCTGTCCACCACATATATGTAGTGCCCTTGGAGGTCAGAAGAATGTGTTGAATCCCTCCCAAGACCATGTTACTGTGGTAGCTGGTTGTGAGCTACTAGGTAGGACCCTGGGAGGGGAGCTGGTGAAGAAGAGGTTAAACATACCCCTCCAATCACAATAAACTGTCAGGAGAAGGCACCTATTCTCACAAGAAAGGGATTACCACTCTAAACAACCTAACTACCTCTTAGAGTCCCCAACACCCAACAGCACAACAGCGATCAAATTTCCACATGGATTTCAGAAAGGGTCAGCCATGTTCAAACCACAGCACTCAGCACCTGGCTCCCCAAACTCATGTCCTGTCCTTCTTCCTTCCAGTGTAAAATCCAAGTGCTCTGTCCCAGTGGTTCCGCAGTCTTGAGTCCAATATCAACTCAAAAAAAGTTACCTATGTCCAAAGGATAACTAACAATGGGATAGATACAAAGTAAATAGTCCCATTCAAAAATTTAGCAATAGGCCTAAAATGAGAGAGAGGAGAGAGAGAGAGAGCGAGAGAGAGAGAGAGAGGGAGAGAATGAGAATCTAATGACCCTTCATTAAGACAAAAAGTTTATTAATGGTCCAGTAGACCGTAGGGTATGGTCTGCTGAAATAAGAATGTTTGGCTCCGCCAGACAAAGCAAGGTATCTACTTTCAAAGGTTTCTGAGAAAGAGGAAGCAGGCTTCATTAATGTGTGACCTGGGTTCTGTGACCCAGTTGAGGGAGCTGGGCATATATATGCTACTTAAGTTATGTGAGAGGAGTCACTCTTTGTCTATGTAGGAGAATGGGATTGCTCAATGTGTGGCCTTATGCCATGTAGCAGTAGTAAGAAGGGCCATGGGTTTTTTTTTTCTTTGCTTGCAACCCTATCAGCTTAGGGCCAGGTTAACTGGGGAGCCTGGATTCTAGAACAAAGGGAGAATAGAACCTTTTGACCCACGGACTCTTCCACAGCACGCTAGGACAGCCCCTGTTCTGGTTTTGCTGACTCCATTCAGGTTTCAGCTATCTGATACAGCACACTGCCATATCTGCCAGTAGCTCTCTACTGTTCAGAGGTTCTGGAAGCAGGCATGTCCCTACATGCAGCAAATTTTTGCCTGAGATGGCAGGTTCTCTGATATATTCTTTGTAATCTTGGGAGAAGAAACTACACCTCCATGGGTCTTGACTTGTGTGTGCTGAGATTTGGCACCGTGCACACACCACTGGACTTAATGGCTTGCACCCTCCAGAGCTACAGCACAGGATGCACCTGAGAGTGCTGGAGCACATGATGGAGCATCCTAGGAGCACTGTGCCAAGGTGCAGAGAGCAGAGACCTGAGGCAGCCCTGAGAAGCAAGCTTTTTTTCATCCGTAAGGCCCTAAAATTATGAGCCCATGACAAAAGGGACAGCCTGGAAGATTTCTGAAATGCCTTAAGGGCCTTTTTCCCATTATCCTGACAAATAGTACCTGGCTCCCTTCCTTTCGAGCTAATCTTTTCAGGAAACAGTTTCTTGGCAGAACTCTAGGACACATTCTTTACATGACCGGGCTGGTCATTGTCCAGATCTTTACACTCTGCTTCCCTTTTAATTAAACCCTGCCTTCAGGTCATCCCTTTTCTATCTTATTTTAGTATAGTCAGTTAAACAGCAACCTCACTGCTTTCTGAATGCTTAGCTACTTAGATATTCCTGCCACCAGATAGCCTACTTCATTACTCTTAAGTTAAACCTTCCACAAAGCCCTAAGGCATAGACATGATGCAGCCAAGTCCCATGAAGCTGTGTAACAAGCTTCCAATAAGATACTCCTCATTTCCATTTGACAATGTATCAGCATAGGCTTTAATCTCCTTGTTTTTAGGAAAGCTCTTTAAACAATTCTAATCCTGAGCGGTTTCTTTTTCTTTTTCTTTATTTTATTTTGATTCAGGGTTACATGTAGCTCCAGACTGGCCTTGAATGCAGTATGTAACCAAAGAGGATGTTGAAATCCTGATCCTCTTGCCTCCACTTCCCAAGTTCTAGGATTATACTTGTATGTACCACCATGACCGGTTTATATAGTGCTGAGGATCAAACTTAGGGCCTTGGGCATGCTAGGCAAGCACTCCACTAACTGGCTCATAACCTAGCCTGTTGCCCATATTTTCAATCAACATTTTGCTTAATACAACTCCCAAGTCTTCTAGACTTGTGAGACTTTGTTAGACTCACCAGTGACACTGACTATGAAATTCCAGGATTTATCCAGCATTTTCTTCAAATCTATCCCATCATTACCAAGCTCCACAGACTCTTCTGGTAGGGCCTGCACCCTCAAGCTGGATCCCATAGCCTGAATCAGGTCACACCTCGCTCTAGGACAGAGTTAAGAAGCAGTCTGAGCTGTAATTTAACAGCCCTCAATCTATGTTACCAAGCTCTTCTGTGCTCTTTGTTATATATGCTATGGTGAACTAAATCACATAATGTGAAACCTCCTGTCACCCCCAAAAGCTTATAAAAAAAATCAGCTCTTTCATTTGTTCTGGTGATTTGTTGGGAGAAATGCCCTGAAGGCTCATCTCTGAATAGGCTCATCTGTGTTCCCCCCTCTTTCCCCTCATGTCAACTCCTTTCTCTCTGTCTTCCCCAAACCCCCCAATAAAGACCATCTCCAGACTTCAAAGGGAAGCCTCTCCTTCCCTTTAAGGTCACACTATGTTAAGATCTCCATACAATTTGTGTCAAATGTTCTCCCTCCCCCCTAAGGGTCCATCTTGGCCTTTGAGTTTCCTTCATTCTAATAAACCTCATCAAAGGGAATTTCTGTGTTATCTTCCTTTTCAAATCAGCTGCTGGTGCTGAACTTCAATTTTCAACTATTGTTACAGAAACACACTACTACTTGGTATCAATTTTCTGCCTTAGTCTAGTTCTTATTGCCATAACAGAATATCTGAGACTAGGTAATTATTTAGATTATGGTTAAAATAGTTGGAAGCCTAAGATCAGCTGGGTATATTAGGTAAGTTCCTCGTGATATATCATAAGATAGTGAGAAACTGGAGAAAGAGGTGGTCACTCGTGGAAGAAAGAAAATTTGAGAAATTTCTCTCTGTAGCACAATCCACTTTGAGAAGAACAAGCCCACTTCTGCAAGAAAGGCATTATGCACTCTTAATGACCTAAGCATTTATTAAAGGTTCCACTTCTTGAAACAGCCATGATGGCTAAAACATTTCAATGTAAGTTTTGAGGGAACAAATCATATTCAAACCACAGCATGTCTCTTTGTGGATACTCCTCTTCCCAAAAGGTTTAGTCTTCCTCTTTCACAAGGTAGGACAAAGAGAAAATTGAATAAAATCTGGTCTTCCTGGTTGTGTTCGCGAGTTTTATGTCGAGTTGGCACAAGCTAATGTCATCTCAATTAAGCAAATGTCTCCATAAGTTTGGGCTGTAGGCAAACCTATAGGGCATTTTCTTAGTTAGTGATTGATGCAGGAGGGCCCAGTCAATTGTGGGTGGTGCCGTCCCTGGTGGGGTGGTCCTGGAATTTGTAAGAAAGCAGGCTGAGAAAGCCATGATGAGCAAGCTGGTAAGCAGCACCCCTCCATTGCCTTTACATCAGCTCCTGCCTCCAAATTCCAGCTCTGCCTAAGTTCCTGTCTTGACTTCCTCCAATGATGGACTATGATCTGAAAGTGGAAGCCAAATAACCTTTCCTCCCCAAGTTGCTTTTGTTCATGTTGTTTCATCACATCAATAGAAACCCTAACTAGGACACTGGATCTTCTGCAGTCATAGAAGCAGGTGGATGGCTCTAATATTGGCTACTTTCATAAATTAAAGGTGTATTCTAATAAGTCTCTTTTGTCCACAGATATGAGACTTGATTTTTGAGACATGTAAAAAAGGCAAGAAAATAGGCAAACAGAGGGAAATGCTGTGTTTTGACACGTAGCATCATCTCTTTACATGAGAAAGACAACTTGAACTCCAGTGCTGTCTACATAGAAGAGGACTGGCACCTTCAGCATAAGTGAGCCTTATGGTCATGATATGCGTAGTTTATAAATGCTTCTGAGCACGTGATTTCTCCTTAAATATCCTTTCCCTTATTTGTTATAAATACTTTAGCATCAACATGTCCTGGATCTAAGATAAATAAAAGGCTCTGTTTTTTTTTCTTCTTCTCGAATTTCTGGGCTTATAACTGAGCTTTTCACTGTCATCTGCTTGAAAACTATTTCTTAGATTTTTCACATTTAGATAATTTGCCCCAAGCTGGTATTTCATTGCTTAACCATTCATCCTCTAAAACATTCACTATAAAAACTTTTTTAAGCTATAGAAGGTTCTACAACAGAAACAATATGAAGCATATGGTGATGGTGCCCCTTTTCAGTGCTCTAAACTAAGGCCTTCAGTTAGTGGGTGACATGACAAAGTGAATTCTTTCCAATACAAAAGATTTTATCAAATGCAAATATAACTTGCCTGTTGATGTTGAATTTCTGCATCTGTTACTAATGGATTGTTATTTGCTATTACTTGCATTTACAAGCATAGGTATGCTTATTAACAAGTTGAGAAGTTTCAAATTTACTTTTGGGTTATAACTTATTGCTTTCAAGCCCACTGGTATTACAGCAAACTAATGATATCTCTCCAAGGGAAAAAAACATCCTTCAATATGTAATTCAACTGAGGTTTTGTTTTGTTTTGTTTTTCACTGATTCTGTTTTGGCCTATTTTCACAAAAAGTGCTTGCCTAGGGGCTGAAGACATGGTTCAGTGGTTAAGAACATTTGCTGCTCTTGCAAAGGTCCCAAGTTCAATTCCCAGTGCTCATGTTTGGAGGCTCATAACCACTTGCAACTCGAGTTTCAAAGACTGTACTCACATGTAGGTTCACATAAATAAAAAAAAAGTATATATGTGTATGTGTGTATGAATACTTGCTTAAATATTTCAAGACTTCTTTTATCCATGTTGTTTTGTTAACCAGAAGTCATATGTTAATAGCAACAATGACTAAAACAAGGACTACAATTGAACTGATGATTACGGCTTTTCTCAAATCTGTATCAGTCATAGTTAACCTTATGTCTCTTATAATATTACAACAACTCTGCTTCCTTCCCAAAGTTTCTGACAACTGCAAAGTCATATTGCACACTTCAAGGTGCTTTTGAAGTCCCAATTTCTATTTTCTTTTTTTTTTGGTAGACAAATCTGTAATCTCATCATTCCATAACAGGGGCAATAATTCAAGTTCTAAATCAGCCTTGGTTATATAGCAAGCCCAGGTCTCAAAGGGAACAAATCCAGGACTGGCTGGTCACAGTGTCAGGAGCAGAACAACTGTGTGGGGTTGACAAGTAGTGATAGCATCAGCCTGAAGCATGCCCTCTCTGAGTAGACTTGAAAAACAGGGAGCCAAGTAGCTCCTGTCCCTTGAGACTGTTGTAAGGCTTAGAACCAAAAGACTAGCCAAATGGCACAACAACTGCCCTGAGGGTTTCAGCTAATTTAAATGGTGCCCCGAGGTGTCTGTGGACAGTCTGGGATGACTGAGGATGGCTCCAAGATGAGTGGTTGAAGCAGGCTAGCTGCAGGAGCCATTGAACAACACTAGGCCCTGAGCCTGAGGAGAAAGCCCCAGTCTTAAGCTGCACTGAGGCATCCTGAAAGGAGAAGGCCTCAAACATAAGCTGAAATAATACTTCCATAATTTCTATTTTCAAAGTAACTCAGTCCAGTTGTGTAGGTTCCTTTCTTTTTAGTTGGCATGTATTTGTTGTACATGGTGTTGGGCTTCGTAACATTTCACTCAAGTATATCATGTACTTTGACCATATTCATCATTATCCCTCCTTCTTTCTCCCTCTCTAGTCTGCAACTAGTCTTCTTCCCCCATACAGTCTCAGTTCAGCTCTCATAAAAAATATGTATCACATACATGTACATCATTTATGTTTTATATGTCTTTATACAATCTAGGATCTTCAACTTAGGAAAAAATGTGATTTTTTTCTTTCTGGGTCTTTTGTTAATATGGACCCATTTTTCTGGGGAAAATGTAGTTTTATTATTCTTCATGGCAGAATAAAATTCCACTCTGTACATATGTTATATTTTTATTATCCATTCTTCTGTTGATGGATGGACACGTAGGCTAAATCTACAACTTGGCCTTTGTGAACATTGCTGAAATAACCATGAATGTTCAAGTATTTCTCTACTATACTGACCTGAAGTCTTTCAAAAGTAGTGGTATTGCTGAGTCATAGGATGGCCCTAATGGCTATATCAGTTCAAATTCCCACCATTTATAAGGGTTCCCTCTTCTCCACATCATTCCTAGCATTTGTTATTATTTTCATGATGATAACTGTTCTGACTGGGGTGAGGTGCAGTTGTATGAATTTTTAATTTCAAGAATTTCACTTATGAAGGCTTTGACAAAATTCTACAGATCAATGTGCCTATCCATATTAGTTAACAATTTTTCTTTAAATGTCAAACACAAGCACCTACATCAGATGGCTTGAATGCTTCTGGACCACCTCAGTCCCTGAAGAGGAATTTGAGAGGATGACAATCTGAGAATCTGCAGAAGTGATGCTGATGGATATCAATTCTAAAATGTCAGGGAAATCACTGTGTAGTTGGTTTTCTGCTTCTATAACAGAATAGTTGGAGCTAAATAATTTTAAAGAACAAAAGAGTATTTCCCCAGAGTTCTAAAGTCTGGAAAGTTTAAGATCAAGACATAGTATCTGATAAAGCCCTTCCTATTATATCTCGACACAGTGAGAGGTAGAAGGGCAAGAAATAAATAAACTGCTTCCCCAAGCCTGGTTTATTGTTGCTGTTGTTGATCATTTGTTTTGTTTGTTTGTTTGTTTTTTATGGCTCAGCATTAATCTGTTCACAAAGAAAAAGCCTACATAACTGAAATACTTTCCAAAGACCATATATGCCAATATTTTTGCATTATGGATTAAGTTTCTAACACATGCAAACTATAGCAATATCCTAAAAATTATTCTAAAATAATGAAGAACACCTAGGCAATATAAATAAGGAGATATCTGTAAGACTCGTGTGGGAAACATATATTTTGTTCTCTGGACGACAAGTTGACAGCACTAAGCTGGATTCATTAGGCTAAATTTTTGCAAGAGGAGGAACTATTTCTTGTTCATGTTTGTGTTCCATCCTCTATGGTACCTGATATGATTGTGTTTGGTTTGGATGCTCGTGACAAATAATCAATAAAAAGTTTTAAAGTGATTAGATATTTTATAAGTCATCATATATTCATAATTTTTATTAACTTATTCTCTCATATGCTACATCCCAACTGCAGTTTCCCCTCTCTCTTGCCACCCTCCTTCCTCTCTCCCCATCTACTCCTCCTCTGTTTCCCTTCAAAAAAGAACAGGCCTCCCACAGATATCAACCAAACATGGCATATCAAGTTGCAATAAAATTAGTCACCGCCTCTCATACAAAGCCTAGACAAGGATCCGAAAAGCAAGCAAAAGGCTAGGAGACATTCCCTGCTCCCACTGTTAGGAGTCTCACAAAGACACAAAGCTACACATCCATAACATATATGTAGAGGACCTATGTCAGTCAGACCTTTGCAGGCTCCCTGATTGTCGGTTCAGTTTCAGTGAGCCCCTACTAGTCCAGGTTTGTTGATTCTGTGGGTTTTCTTGTGATGTCATTGACCCCTCTTTTTCCTACAATCTTTCCTTCCCTTCTTCAGCAGGATTCCCAAAACTCCACCTAATGTTTGGCTGTGGGTTTCTGCATCTGTTTCCATCAGCTGCTGAATGAAGCCTTTTGAGGATAATTGGGTTAGGCATCAATCTATGAGTATAGCAGAATATCATTAGGCATCATTTCATTGATTTTTTTTTGCCAGTTGTATTTGGTTCTATCCCAGGTCTCTGGGCCATCAGGCCTCTGGTTTCTGGTCCTCCAGGCAGTGACAGGGATGGGCTCCCTGTCATGGGATGGGTGTCAAGATAGACCAGTCATTGTTATTCATTCTCACAAGTTCTGTGCCACCTTTACCTTAGCACATCATACTGGCAGGACAAACTGTAGGTCGAAGATTTTATGGCTGTGTTGGTGTCCCAATCCCTTGACTGGAATTCTTGCCTGGTTATAGGAGATGGCTGGCTCAAACTCTGAATCTCTCACTACTAGGACTCTTAGCTGGGGTCACCCTAATAGAACCCTGGGAGTTTCCATTGCACTAGATTTCTAACTTGCCCCCAAATTGCTCCCGAATTCCAGTTGTGTCTCCCAGTACTCTACATTTTCATACATTTTGAAATATCCCATGGATTTTGTAGGGGCAAGTCAAGTGCCAGAAATATAACATTTTAAGTTTGTGTCATACTTTCATTTCAAGATAAAGAACTTCTCAGTTTATACAAAAAAGTTTTCATAAGGAAATACTAAAGGTGTATGTCTGCTTTCAAAATTAACAAATGTATTATTACTATCTAAAAATGAAAAATTGTTTAATGAGATACCTAGAAAGAGTGTAAATTTTCCCTAAAGTTGATAGAGTTAAAGAAAAAACAATGTCAGGTGCTGGAGAGCACTTGTTGCTCTTACAGAGGACCCGGGTTCGGTTCTCAGCACCTACATGACAACTTGTCTGTAACTCCAGTTCCAGGATACCTCTAGAGATGCTAGTCACACACATGGTACACAGATATACATACATATAAAACACTAATTTACATAAAATAAAATAAATCAATCTTCAAAAAATAAATTTTTAAAAATTGTCATTAAGCACTAAACTGAGTTGACCAGGGGGGAGGAAACTTAATCTGCAAGCAGGAATATTCCAGTACTATTCTGTCCTCTGAAACAAAGCCAGTGGTGAAGGTTCTTTTGGAATTTATGAGAAAATTGAAGTTAAAAATAAAATAAAGGTGAGAATAAGATTTTTGGGATGTACTACAATATAGCGTTTGCTCCATCAGTCCTGGAATGTCATTCTGAAAGTTAATGCTGTATGAGCAATAAATAAAGGCCTTTCAGCTTTTGGTTAGCTCCCAGTTACTCTTTTGTTATTTGTCTGAAAAGATGTGGCAATTGAAACTTTTAAAGTAGAGCCTGAACCAATCCGTGTGAATTTGTGGTGCCTTTTCTCATAACCTTTGACCGTCTCAGATAGAAAAAGAAACTTAGATAAGCTAAGAGTTCTGGCTCATTGGTTCTCATTAAAGAAGATTTTACCGCAGTTTGAACACTAAATGGGTCAATTTTGCTTCAACTATATAGTCGGCAGCTATATAGTCAAGACAATACAGTGAGAAAATACTCTGCTTTGGCTCTTTACATATTTTCTAATTCTAGCAAGATCTATGATCCTTATCTTTTTTTTTTGATCCAGAGAAGGACAGGGTGTTTTGTGAAAAGTGGATTTTATATCATTTTCCTTCCAACAGCCATCAGTCTCCTATGTCTCAATATCATAGCATCTGATTTCTCAAAAATTTTAGTTCTTTCTGTTATATTCCATTAGATGATGTGGAAAACTGAAGCATGCAGGCTGGGGAGATGGACCAGCAGGCAAAGTGCTTCTGTTCAAGCATGAGGACTTGGGTTGGTTGTGCCAGAACCCACAGCAAAACTGGCCATAACCAGTGTTGATGGGCAACAAATAAGCAGATCCTGGGAGCTCACTAAGCAGACCATCTAACCAAAATGATGAGCTCCATGTTCAGCGAGACCTTATCAAAAAGTAAGATGAGGGACAATTGAGAAAGACACCTGATATCAACCTCTAAACTCCAGGTGTCCCCACACAGAAGAGCACACCAGTCACCAGCATATGCAAATACACACACACACACACACACACACACACACACACACACACACACACACACTTGGAGAGACACACATATACCACACATACATAAGGTAGAAATATATGTTTAAACACCACAAAAACCCATTACTTTGTATGCTAACTAAAAGAGTTAATAAAAAAAAGCAACAAAATTAAATTTTGGTTCTTAGGCATGTTTCTATATAAGAGTGGGCTCTTGGAGGCCAGAAGAGGGTGTTGAAGTCCCTGGAGCTAGAGTTACAGGGAATCGTGAGCCACTTAAAATGGATGCTAGAAACCAAACTTTAACCTTTTGCAAAAGCAGCAAGTATTCTATCTGTGCTCTTTAGCTCCCAATCAAGAGATATTAATATAACCACTGGTACTTTGCCCTCATTTAACAACAATAAAGGACATATTCTAATAATAGGGTTTATGGGGTTGGAGCACTGACAGTTCTTCCAAAGAATGCAGGTTCGAGTACCAGCACCCACATCAAGCAGTTCCTTATCACCTGTAACCCCACCTCCACAGGATCTGATGCCTTCTTCTGGCCTTCTGTGAATCTTGACATCCCCCCCTTCAAGTATATCAGAAGAGTTTCTCAAACTCAGCATGTACAAAGTGGAGCCCCTGGCTTTTTGCCCCTAATTCTCCCTCTCTTTCAGTCGTCCTCAGCATCCATTTAGGTTAATGCTCCCACCATCTACCCAGGTGCTCAAACATAAACATTCAATCCATGTTCAGCATTTCCCTCTGGTTTTATCCTTAAATGTATCTCAAGCTCATCTCCTTGATTGTACCTTAAACCATGCCACCATTAGTCACATGGCCTATTGCAGTAGTTTCCTTCTTTCTCTGTCTGCCTTCCAATGCCATGTTCACAAAGAATAAGAGAGTTCTATTCAAATGTAAATGAAATCATCCACCTCCTTACATCTCTTCCCAATAACTCTGCTGTGCACTTAAAAAATGTCTGAATTATTTTCCTAACACAGGCTCCTTGGTCTTACTTTTATGTCTATCTCCATAATCACTCTTCCTATAAACACATACCAACCACACTGGCATCATATTGCCCATATGTTTCTCTTTCAAGATTTTTCATTGCCTGTTCTCTCTTCCTAGAATACATTTTTGGCACAAATGTGGCATTCAGTGAAGGCTATTTTCAATAAACAAATGATAAAGTGGTTGGGAAAATAAAAACATAAAATAAAAGACAGCTTCAGTCATCATGTGTCCTGTTTAAGAAAAATATAGTGTCCTATAATTGAACTAAGGGTCCCTTCCCCTGGCCCTTCTCTCATCCTTCGAACCTTAGGATAAGGGACAACAGAACAATGAGGGGAAAGAAGAAAATAGAGAAACTGATGCCACTGTCCTCTTTTAAGGAAAAGCCAGTTTACAAGACCACAGAACCAGCTGCCATTTCCCTATTCATCTGCATCTTTTTTTTTTCTTTTTAAACCAAAAAAAATTTATTGGAAAGTTAGGTTTATTAATTTACTGAGGGAGTTTATTCATTACATTTTTCGCATAGTGTTTCTTTTTTTAAATGTTTATTTATTACTTCAAGTTACATCTCTATCACAGCCCTCTCCCTCCACCCTTCCCAGCCCCACCCTCCTACCCTCTCACCCTTCCCCTCGAATGCATAATTCTTTTTTTTTCAGTCCAACAAATGGTTCTTTCCCTTATAACAATAAATACAGTACAAAACACCTGAAATAAATAGGCCACAATTCTGAGAGTTATATGGCTTAGCATACATTTTCAATGTCCAGTCCATATGTATTTGGCCCCTGACTTTAACATTCTACTATCTAACTATCTCCATGAGTTTAAAGTTCTCTATCTAACTCAGCTTTCATACTAACTTGCATCACAATTTTAAAAACATCTTCTTAGATCCAGAACCCCCTCTTGATTCCTAAACAACTCAAAATTTAACTATGAGACTCTAGCTATCTATTCTTCAACCACCTCAGAGACCTGAGAGGGATCCTCTGCTTCTTAAAAGGCCTCTCTGAGATCCCTGTCAGAAGAAATCTAGAACTTTCTTTAATAGAAAGCTGAAAGCCCTCTATAATTACTATATATTTTGTGAAAATTGCAAAATCACTACATCCCTTTAATCTCCACTTCCTTTATAACAACATTTCCAAGGAATTCAACAAAACCATTTATCTTACAAAGAAAATATGTTGTGAAATTATTTTCTATTTTTATTAAAAATCTTAAGGAGAGACAGAAAGCTTATCCAGTTCATCTCTAATTAAATAGGAATCACAAAGCTCCTGAAAGATTATTTATCACAAGGTCTTCTATTCAAGATCTTGAAGATACTACATTGCTATAACCATCTTCCAGAGAAAGAGGGTGACAGTTTGTTGATGGTATTCACAGATGAATTTCATTGTGATTCCCTTTGAATAATTCAAAACTGTATCTGTATCTCAAAACAGAGATTTCAAATAGTGACACACTGTAGATTGGATTTTTTTTGATCAGGAGAAAGAATAGTTAATAAATAAATGCACAATTAGTTGATCATTTCAAGGCCCTATTGCAAAATAGCAAAAATTTATTTCACACAAATTTATAAAAATGTCCTAGGATGGACTTAATTACTTCCCTATAAGAATTTTCTATATAAAAGATGTGATTTCAATACAAATTCCTCCATGTTTAAATGCACAAATTTCTTGTAGTTAGGTAATTGGCTAACTCAATTCCTGCTATGTATATGATGGGAAACCAATAGATATGTACTAATGACTTTGAGTCAATAAATATCAATTGACCATACACCATATGCAAGGCAATATGCTAATTGCTAGGAATACAACAATAATTAGGAGAAAGGGCAATCGCATTCAGAAAGTGAAAGAATAAAGTTTAAAAATAAAGCCCCAAGTTCAAATCTTACTTCTATCAACTAGTAACTGAATGTTCTTGTCAAATTATTTTCCTTCTCTAAGGTTCATGTAACCTCATGTATAAAAATGAAAAGTATTACTTTCTTCATGGAGTTATTTTAGCAAATATGTAAGGTTACCACATAACAGAACTAATACATTACCTGGAAAATTATAAATGCCCCTGAAATCCTTCTTGTTGCTATTGTTATAATTAGTATTAAACACTCTTTGTCTTCAAGAATCTAGAATCTAATGTGGGACATAAACATGCATACAATTATTAAATAATGGGGCAAAAAGCATGCTGCTTATGTTCGTCCAAGATGAATCTGCCCCTGATCCAATCTCATAAGCTATTGTTATATATTAGATGAGTTTTATAATAGTCTAACATGCTGGTTTTGTCTACACATTGGAATCAATTTGTCATCTTAGATTAATTTTAGCCATATTTTTAAGTCTGAGTATAGAATTTAATCTGATTTAATCTGCTCAGATGATAATTTAAAAGCATATTATTCCATTTCCATAAAAAACTAAAATATATACACATATGTAGGTACATATAATGTTCCTTTACTGACAATCAGCTATCTGTTATTGAAAGACTCTGAAGAGGTGGGAAGCTGACTCAGTTGGTTAGGTGCTTGCTGCACAAGTATGAAGACCTGAGTTCTAGCCCCAGAACCAACATAAATAAAGGTGGATGTGCACTTGTGATCAAAGCACTGGGGAAGCAGAAACAGGAGGAACCTAGGGTTTGCTGGCCAGTCAGTCTAAACAAATGGGTGACTGTACGAATAGTGAGAGATCCTATCTTTAAAATCAAAGGAGGAGGAGGATGGAGAAATTGAGGAAGATGCTTGACACCAACCTTTGACCTCCACAGATGCACTAAACATGAGCACACACATGCAAACACATATTTTTAAAAACTCAGAAAAATATGAAAAGATAGTATATGATTCACAAATTTAAAATATTATTATTAGGTATTGGAGTATGACTCAGTTGACATAGGGCTTCGCTAGCCTGCATGGAACCTTGAGGTTCAATCCATAGTGCTGCATAAAAGTGTAGTGGTGCCAGCTGTATTTCCAGGAGGTAGAAAGGGAAGAGTTGGAAGTTCAAGGTCATCCTTAGTCACACAAAGCCAGTTCAAAGCAGGACTGAATACATGAAACTGAGTATGTGTGTGAGAGAGAAAAACAGAAGGGCAAGGGACATTTGGGCTGGTGAGATGCCCAGTGGATAAAGGTGCATGTCTCCGATGAGTTGAGTTTTGTCTCTGGGACCCACATGGCAGGAGAGAACTGGTTCCTGTAAATCATCCTCTGACGTCTACACACATACATATGTACCCTTCCCCTGAAATATAAATATAGGAAATAAATTTTAAATGTATATGATTTAAATGTAGCTTCAATTCAGGTCCTTCATATACACGAGGGTCCTGCCAGACTTCTAAAGCAGAAAAACAAGTGAAGCAATTGCCATAGCTAAACTGAAAAGAGCAAGACTTTCAAAGAAGCATTTGGGAAGCACACAAGACCTCCCCGTAAGCCATGGCTATGGCTGAACACTTTCTCTCAAAATTACACCTTTTTTTTTTTTGCCCAGTAGTAAAGTTATCTGGAAAACTCATTTCAGCAAACATTGTCCGAATATTCGTATTGATTGATCACTATGAAGGCTCATAACTAAAAAAATAAAGTATTTTAGTTTTAGTCAAGAAGTATTGTAGCTCACAGGTTAAATAACTACTCTACCACTCGGTTTATTTAAAAATGTAGACTACATACTCAGATTTATCATTTTTAAAACTGAACTGCATCTTTCAGTAAATGGCAATTTGTAACTGCTATGAGCCAGGTGATGTTCATGATGTAGTTGCTAATGCCTGAGTTAGTTAGTTAGTTATTGCCATATAACAAATGACTCCATAACTTGGTACCTGAAGACCACAGTGTTTATTATCTAGAAGATTTTGCAGATCAGTAGTTTGAGCATGGTTTAGCTGGATCTTTTGGCTATAGAATTCGCACAGGCTGCAACTGAGGTGTTTGGTAGGAATATGATTGGCTTTGAGATTCAGCTGGAGCTAGACTTGTTTCCAAGCTTGCTCAAGCTGTTGTTGGATGGATTCAATTCTCATGACCTGTTGAACTGAGTAAGGTTTTGTTTCTTCATGATCTATTGGCCACAGACTTCCTTTACTTCCTTTCCTAGTGCTCTCTTTAGCTAGAGGTAGTGGTCCATGCCTTTAAATCCTAGGACTAGGCTTGCAGAGGCAGAAGAATCTCTGTGAGTTTAAGGCCAGTCTGGTCTAAATAGTGAGTTCCAAGTCAGCCAGAGCTATATAATGAGAGAAACCATTTGTGCACAGATGTGCACAAGACATAAAGAATGGGAGCCAAAAGGAAGTCAGAGTCTGATGTAAACTAATCTCAAAAGTATCATCTCATCATATTTGCCCAATTCTCTCCATTAGCAGAAAGTCATTAGACCCAACCCGTGCTCTAGATGAGGAGTCACACAGGGATATCAAGAGCTAAAGACCTTTGGGAGCGATTTTGGAAGGTCTCCAACATGCTTTTCTGTGACTATGGAAGTTAGTTTATTTCTAGGGGCATAACTGGGTCATAGCACCCCTTTAATATCTCAGTCAACAAACCACTCCAGAACAACTTGAGAAAATAAGATTAATGCTAGGAGTCTGAATATGCTTTGTTGGTGTCTCTAAATAGCAGAATTTGGATTTCAGGGGCCTGGAAGAAAATCCAGACATTAGTGGAGAACACTTGAGAGCATTGTTTCAGCTCTGACTCTGATAATAAGATAAAACAACATGAGAAAAGGTGACCAGTGATTGTTCCGATGGTAAATGACATAGACAAGCTAGACCATAAATGAAAGAAGTTAATAAGAAGACTTCAAACAAGATGTGTGGTTTGAATAGGTATGGCCCCTATAGACTCATGTGTTTTGAATGCTTGGCTCATAGGCAGTGGCTCTATTAGGAGATGTGGCCTTGTTGGAGAAAGTGTGTCACTGTGGAGGTGGGCTTTGAGGTCTCCTCTGCTCAAGATCTGCCCAATGTGGAACACAGTCTCCTCTTTGCTTCCTGCAGATCAAGATATAGAACTTTCAGCTCTGTCTCCGGCACCGTGTTGGTCTGTATACTGCCATACTTCCTGCCATGACTATAATGGACTAAACCTCTGAAACTAAGTCAGCCCCAATTAAATGTTGTCCTGTATAAGAGTTATCATGGTCATGGTGTCTCTTCATAGCAATGGAAACCCTCACTAAGACAATAGGCATGTATATTTTCCATTTTATGAATATATAACAAAAACATTTCTAAGTAAATGAAAAACAGTTATGTTAATTTATTAAAATAGGATGTAGGGAATATAGCTTACTTGGTAGAGCACTTGCCTAGCATACATGAAGCCCCGAGTTCCATCCCCAACACCACATAAAAAGGACATATGAGCATTTTAGTGGCAGAAACAGGAGGATCAGGAGTTCAAGGTCGGCCTCAGCTATATAGCAAATTTTAGCTCAACTAGGATACATAAGACCCTATTCAAACTTTTAGAAACTTAAATAATATCAAAAGTATCTTTCCAATTTAATTGGCAACATTTTTTACTTATTAATCATACGTGAACTAATTTCTTATGACTGAAAACACCTTAAACTCAATATAATGATCTAAAAAAAAAAAACAGATGTAGACCGTCTATGTGATTTTCAACCATGCCTAAGAGTCTGCTATCTAGTTGTCTTAGTTAGGATTTTATTGCTATAAAGTGACACCATGACCATGGTAACTCTTATAGAGGAAAACATTTCATTGGGGCTGGCTTACAGTTTGGAGGTTTAGCTCATTATCATGGCAGGAAGCATAGCAGTACACAGGCATACATGGTTCTGAGGAGCTGAGAGTTCTACCTCCAGCTCAGCAGCCAGCAGTTAGAGAACTGGCTTCTGAGACCTCAAAGCCTACCCCAGTGACCCACTTCCTCCAACAAAGCCACACCCACTCCAAAAAGGCTCCAGGTCCTAATCCTTTCAAATAATGCCACTCCCTATGAGCCAATAGGGGCCATTTTCATTCATACCACCACACTAGTCAAGATGTGACATCTGGATGACACAATTGAGAAATACCTCACTTAAAATCCAGTAAAAACTCTTTTTCATAGTGTCTTCTATGCAAGATGTAGTTGCATCCTTCCCAGTCCCTAACTGTCAGAAATTCAATGAAGTAGACAATGAGGGACATATATTTCTATGTATGAGAAGCACATGACCATAGAAGTAGCTGCTAATGCCCTGGGTGAAGAGTAGCATTATGTGGTCCGAATCAGGGGTGGGAATGACAAACCGAGTTCTCCCATGAAGCAAGGCATCTTGACTCATGACAGAGTGCACCTGCTGTTGAATGAGGAACATTCTCATTATACAACATGGAGAACTGGAGAAGGGAAGCACAAGGCTGTTCGGGAATTCATTGTGGATGACAATTTGAGTATTCTCAACTTGGTTATTGTAAAAAAGGAAGAAAAGGATATTCCTAGACTGACAGATACTACTGTGCCTCAGCAATTGGTGATGAAACGAAATAGCAGATTTCAAAAGTTCTTCAGTCTCTCAAAGGAGATGGTGTCCGTCACTATGTTATCAGAAATCTGGTAAACAAAGAAGCCCAGGATCAAAGCACCCAAGATTCAGCATCTTGCCATTCCATGTGTCCTACAACACAAAAGCAGATATATTTCTCTGAAGAAACAACACAGTAAGAAAAATGAGGAAGAAGCTACAGAACATGTTAATCTTTGAGCCAAGAGAATGAAAGAAGCCAAACAAAAATGCCAGGAACACATTGCCAAGAGATGGAGGCTGTCCTCACTGGAGTCTCTTCTTCTAAGTCTGAGTCCAGTCAAAAGTAAGTCGTTTAAGAGTAATAAACAAATTATCAGACCTTGGGAAATTCCAATAAAACTGAATGGCTAGAACTTCTGTTCATTATGGGAGAAGTTATGATCATATATAGTCTCATAGATTGGGCAGCAAAAAAGAAGACTTACAGAACTATAAGAATGATTTTTTAAATCTTGTCAAACTTATTAGAAGTAATATATGAAGTAAAATAAGTCCTGACTGTGGTTATGAACAGACTCACAGCCCATGCACAAAGTTCATGAATTCATAGGTTCATAAAATATTTCATGAAAAAACAATCAAGTAGTATCTCAAATATTTCTGGTCATGCCTTCAAATGTATTAAAGGGACTTTGATATTAATTAAGTGCATAGTGTACTTAAGAATTTTTACATCACCTTAGCTTTTTATTGTAGCCTGTTTAATCAAAAGAAATAAAAATTACTACTATTATCCATGTAGAGAAGAGTATATGGAACTTTGACCATAAAAATACAAGCTACCACCTACAGGCTTCTTGAGTCACAAACCTAAGCAGGTGCAAGGATGATTCATTTTCTACATCCACATACCCTTAAGAAAAGCATTTATTTCTGTGTTACTGAGTAAAGACCCATCCCTTGCTATTACTCTTCCTATTTAAAATTTTATACCCCTAGATAAAACTTGTCATGATTTCAGAAAGAACTCCATTTTTATCACAACATGCGGAAAGGAAATCCATTTTGTTTCTGAGAGTAATGAATAGGATCATGAAAAGGGTTTACTTTTTTTCTCTCTTGATTCCTTAAAGCCATACTTTTTCCTTTTAACTAAAAGCAAGCCATATTTCATTTTAATAGAATTACCCTGAAAGTATTGGTTCAATTTTTTTCAATTTTATTATACAATTAAGAACTCAGAACACCCCAAATTAGCCAAGATAGTAAGACTATTAGTGCCCTGCTACTCTGAAAGTGATTCATGTGCTTTACCATCAAAGATTAAATTAGTCACAACTCAGCTACATAGTCAATAAGATGAAAAAAAAAAGTTTAGTAAGTCTGCTCTCCTCAAGAAGTTTTCTATTTATAAGAATCTTCAAGTATCTCTAATAAGATAGGTAACCCAAAATGTCAAGTACAGGCTCATCTTGGCCTGAGTAGAGGTCCCCTTTGGAGACCCAAGGGCGAGAGAGCGATCCAATCACAGTGTATTGTTCAGAATACAGCAGAATTTGGAGGAATCTGTCCATATTGATAGAAGGCAAATTAAAGGGCGTCTTTCTGCATTTTTTTGTTTATTTGCTTAAGTTTCTCAAATATCCACTTGGTAAGGAGCATAGACATAAGGAGCTGTTGCTAATTGGAAATTCGATACTAGGTATAAGAAACAGGTATGGATTTAAAAATATTAAATAGGGACAGCTTATCAGGATAATATTTTAGTCTTAATTCAACAAGTATTTATTGAATGGCATGTGTGCTCCCTGCATAGGCTAGGAATGACCAGGCATAGGTGAATGAGAGATATGATGCCCTCAAAAAAAAAAACCTTAAAATTTGCTGTGAAGACAGCAAGCAAATAAACCATTAAGTGTCAAAGGGACTTAGAATATAGCTCAATTTGTAGAGTGCTTGAGTGAAACACATGAGCCCTTGGATTCAATTCACAGTATCATATAAATCAGGTATACTTGTACATGCCTGAAATTTTAGCACTCAGGAGGTGGAGTCAGGAAGATCAAAAGTTCAAGGATATCCTCAGCTATGCAGAATGATTTTAAGCTAGCCTGGAATGCATGAGACCCTGTCTCAAATAATAAAAATAAGGGGTTAGAAACATGACTCAGTAGGTATGAGCTTACTTTGCAAGCAGAAGGGCCTGATGTACCATGTAAATCCCCAGCACCCATGTAAAAGTCAGCCATGATTACATGTCCTTGTAACTCCAACATAATGGAGCAGAAACAAGCTGACCTTAAGATCAGAATAAAGTGGCATAGTCAGTGTGCTATTTTCTATATTCATGTGTGTGTGTGTGTGTGTGTGTGTGTGTGTTCCTACATGCACACTATGAAGCACTGAGGATTTGAAAGCAGGTCCTAATGCTCACACATCCAGCATGTTACCCTCTGGGCCATCTCCCCAGGTCCTCCACAGACTTTAAAGTGAACAAGAACCTACAAGAATAGAGAAGTGTGTGGTGTAGCAAACCAGATAACTCAATACTTTAAAGGACACATCTGTGTGAGGTGCTAACGCATTGGTTAACAACTGGAGGCACTGACAAACCCATCTACCAACTAAGAAAAAACAATAATCTTTGTTGGAATACTGGCATGTTTCTGTGGACTACCTTCTAACATTTTAAGGGTGGGATATATTCATTTGTGTGAGTATACATGGTTAAATCAGTAATAAAATAAGATACAAAGTACAAATAGTTTTTGGCACAACAAATTTAAAGAAGAGATTCAGATCCTACAATGAGATTAGACTGTGGTTAGGGAATCTAATCCAACATTAGAGCATCCATCAGTGATGCTTTCACTGAAGATAATGTTACCTTGTCAAGATATTTTACCCACTGGCATTCTGATGGGGAGTCCTTCTCAGTTCCCACTTCTATCACCAACAAAGCCTTAAACTGATGATTGAGCAAGAAATATGACATAGCAACAGTCTCCTGATATGTTATTTCAGTTTCTATTTGTCAATCCCAACTCACAAGTAGGCAAAGCACTTGTTACCCTGTCAAGTCCCAGATTCAGTGTGGCATGGGTGTCTTAAGGAGTGGGAAGCAACAAGTAAAGGTTGCTTATGCAGTTGTCCAAAAGATGAACATGTCAGAACCACATACTCTAGGCTCTCAAGTCTAAACATGGAGAGCAATTCTTCAGAATACAAAGCATGAAAACAAGAGGCAGCTGAAGCTACTCAACACATGTTAAGATTCTATTTAAGCTCTAGCTGACACATCACAGATTCTAATCAGGGTATGTATTCCTAGAAATTAGTGTTAGAGTAATAGTCATCAGATACTGAAGTAAGCTCTTGCAATGAAGTTTGAGATAGAGATAGATAGATAGATAGATAGATAGATAGATAGATAGATAGATAGATAGAT
>CAJQZJ010000406.1:2644007-2655627 GCA_907164525.1 Lophiomys imhausi
GATAGATAGATAGATAGATAGATAGATAGATAGATAGATAGATAGATGGCACACACACATACATACATATGTATACACATGGATGGATACATGCATACATAAGTAAATAGACAGTGGGAGAGAAGGCCTTATTTTGCTTAAGCCGACAGTAACAGATAAGGAACACCATGTGGTAGCAGCTGTGCCTGGGTGAGACATCATAGAACAAGTGGGCATGGCAGTGGCCTTCACAGGCCCAGATGGCCAGCTGTGACCAGCTTTGCACATTGACACACCTGAAACTCTGCTCTGAGAACTTACCTCACGGTAGCAAGAGAGCTTTTGGAATAGGATTAAGGTCCTGAAGGAGGGAAGCTTTGAATATTGCTGTAAATGAGACCACACATCCCTGGACAGATTGGAGTTGTCTGGGACATTTAGATGTCCAAAGGGTAACTTTGATCTGAAAGTAAGTCTGTACATGTAAAACCCTTTCATCGCCCCCCAAACCATAACAACTGGCACATGCGTTTTAAAAATGAATGAAAGGGCAAAAGCAGAGGACATTCAATGTCATTTAGTAATTCATTCTCCCCTTATATATCCTTGTTTGTGACTTTTTAAACAGTGTGATGTGTGGGACTGGTCGGGGCTAAAGGAGTGGAAGCCAGGAAAGAGATAGAGAGAACCTGAATAGATGAGGGAAAAAATGAGCAGAAAGAAATCCAGGTTCTGCCTCTTCTGTCTGTGCATACATGCCTGGGTTTCCCTTCCTTACTCTTCTGCCCTAAAATGCCTCCAACACCTATCTGTTGTCTCAGAGAAAAGCCATACCATATACAGCAAAACCTACCTTAAGCCTAAATAACTGCACTGTTTGATTTTGATTTATTTCTGTAGGTATTATTTGCTGAGGTCAGAAACAGTTTGCCTCAGCATCCAGCCTTGCTCAGTTCCTCAGCCACATGTGGCAGGATACAGCAGTGTCAGGATGAGTCGTAAGTCAACCAGCCAAATGAAGCCCTCACATGACAGTACATACTCAGTTACAGCACCCAGCTGGGGTGTAATTTCAAACTTTCTTGTACCATTAAGCAAAAAGAATATTCTAGAGACTCAAGGATGAGATCATTGGCTCAAAGATTACAGAACAGGACCTCTGTCAATAGGTCCTCTTTGAGGGCATCATCCTTCCCATATTTGCTTCTATAATATCCCTAACTCCATCCTCTCTCTCTCTCTCTCTCTCTCTCTCTCTCTCTCTCTCTCTCCTCAAAAATGTCTCTAAGCATTGCCAAACATTCCTTGGAGGCAAAATAACCAGCAGTTGAGGATCAACAAGCTAAATATATATTTGTGTTCAGAACCAAAATGCATCAGCAACAACAACAAAAAACAATATGATTTTTAAACTTGGCAAATCAAAATGATTTGTGTTTTAAATAAAAGGGTCAAATGCCAATTCCATCTTCAACTTGGGAATAGAACCTGGTAGAAAGAAGGAAAGATTATACACTATGCTTAGAACCAGGACCTTCATATATCCTACATGGCTGCATTTTAGTTCACATCAGGAGAATACTACATGTGCTAAATCAAATCTTTGTTAAAATCATGTCACTCTAAGAAGATAGCTCAAAATTTTGGATCCAATTTTCAAGAATGAGTCAAGCATACATCTATTGTTGTTGCACAAACACATATATATTAGTTACTTTTTCTTTTTCTATGATGAAATAAATACTCTGACACAAATAACTGAAGAAAGGAAGGTGTGGTAGAAGTTAGGCCTATTTAGTGAAATTAGTAGGCAGTTCAGATTAGCATCTGGCAGAACATAAGGAGGAGCTTGACATTCTTTAACCTGATGAAAAGGACAAGGCCAAATTGTGAACAGATGATATGCCCTGTTGAAGGGGCCTGGCTAAGAAACTGATCAAGCCACGCAGATGAAGTCAGTTGCCATGAGAAGCAACTGGACTGCTTGCTGGACATCATGTTAAGTCTTGAGAACCCCTGAGACCACCAAATATCACATGACAATGCGATATATAATCCAGAGAACTCCATGTGGTCTCTCTCTTCCTCTTGCCCTCACTGACTGAGAAGTCACGCTAAAGAAGTACATAGCAAAGCATGCCATTTGCAGAATTTAGACTGTGATAGCCCAAGGCAAAGGCACAGCATAAAATCTGCTGAGGGAGAGTTCCTTGAAGGCATTGTTCTTAGGGCCCTAGAGTGCCAAAAAGTGAGCAAAGTAGGCAGAGTTCAGAAGTCACTCGGAGAAGCTTTAGGCCGTGAACCCTGTGGAAAAGGTCAGCCTCCATTTGGCAGTTGGGACAGACTAACTTTATAAACCAGCCACAATTTGGTGGTTGAAATAAATTGGCTTTGAGAACTGTCAAAGTAGTGCCCAATGAACATTAAGCTTTGAAAAAGACTGACTGTCGAGACTGCTGTAAAATCAAGTCATCCTGCACGGACCTACACTAAGAATATTAATATCCTTTTAAGAAAGTTAAAATAGTTAAGTGTTTTCAGATAGTGTTCATAAGTATTAGGGTGTTCTCATTTGTAGATTTTAGATTATAGGTTTTAGGTTATAGGATTTAGGTATTTTATAGATGTTTAAGTATTAATAAATATAAGTGTTTATAAATAAAAATTCTGTTATGGGAAGGTTGTATTTTAACTCATGGTTTGAGGGTAAGTAGAGCCCATCATGGTGAGGAGGTCATGGAGGCAGGAGCTTGAAACAGCTAGCCATATCTCCTCAGCAAAGAACCATAGAGATATGAATGCTGGTGCTTGGCTCCCTTTCTCCTTCTTATTCAATTCAGTACCCTAGCTCATGGGATGGTACCACCCACATTCATAATATTTTAGTAACTGTTACACACCAAGCACTATTCTCATCCTAAGAGATATAGCACTGACCTGAAAGGAAAGAAAAACTTACTGTTATAGAATGTATGTTCCAAAGAGGATCAACTGGTCATAAGCAAATTGATGGGTGAGACAGTATTTCAAAAAAAAAAAAAGGAAAATGAAGGGGAGATGGGAAAGCAAAGGAACCCCTCACTGTAGAGTCCAATTGAAGTCTCTCTTGTCAATTCAATTAAGAATTTGAGCACAATTAACAAAATTTACTGTGACAGTTGCCTACATAGCAATAATATTCCTCTTATACAGAGATATTTCAGATACAAATGTTAAAATAACAATGTATTTTATTATTTACTTACATGTATGAATGTGGGTCTGTTTATATATATGTGCATGTGTGTTAGGGTCCCTGTAGAAGACAAAAAAGGCATTAGATCCCCCAAAGCTGGAATTACAGGCAGTGGTGAGCCACGTGTCTTGGGTGCTGGGAACAAAATGCTGACCCTCTGGAAGGGCAACTAGTGCTCTTAACCAGTGAGCCATCTCTCCAGGCCCTGAACTGTATTATTAAGACCTAAGCTTATATGAGTTTTGAATGTGGCTTTACTCTTTTTCCTAGATATAAACCTGAAATTTTCAAGAGTCTTACAAATAAGACTATAAACTTTATTTGCAGTAAAAATTCATCTTAGAGCCAGGAATGGTGGTTCACATCTTTAATCCCAGCACTTGAGAGGCAGAGTCAGATGGATCTCTTCCAGTTAAAGGCTAGTCTGGTTCACATAGCCAGTTCTAGGTAAGCCAGGACAACATAGTGAAACCCTGTTTCAACAACAACAAAAATGTCTTAGTTTCTTCCTGCAAACCTAGTGACTCTGGATTTTGTCTTATCAATTGTAGTCCTATCTAATGCTTCTTTGAATAATTCTATGATCTCATTCAAGTTCACCTATCCTGCTGCTAAGGCATTTCTTTGTTAGTGTTAGAATATACTTCTTCAGATTCCATTGTGGACTGATAAGCAGCAGCTCCTTAGGAACTTCCCTGAGACTTCAGTACCAGATTGGGACTGCTGAAACACCAGTCTCATGGACTGAACTACTACAGGGCCCTTGGCCTTTCCATCAGGAGTTAGCCTTTGATGAACTACTTGACCACAGCCTGTAAGCAACTCTTATAAACCCATATGTGTTTGTGTGTGTGTGTGTGTGTGTGTGTGTGTGTGTGTGTCCATTCTGTTTGTTCTGTTCCTCTACAGAACGCTGGCTAATGCAACCTCTTTCCATAAATCCTATACTTAAATCTATGTTAAAATCTCTGTAATAAACTCTACTTCTTCATACTGGCCGGTCGTAAAATACTCTTCTGTGGTAATGTCAGTCATCCAGTATTCTCCTGAGAAGAGGTCTCTTCACCTCACAGTCATGGACAATAAGAATGATATTCTGCATGTAAGAGAAAGATATTAAAATTAGAGAAAAATAAGTCAGGGAAAGGGGATGATAGCAGTTATGTGTGTGGGGGGGGACTGAGGTTGCAGTTGTGAGAAAAGTACTTATAAAAGCCTTCAGTAAGCAGAGAGCATTTCAGCAAAGATCTGATGGAGGTAAAGGAATAACCCTTGTGGATATGGAGATATTCTCTCTAGACTAAGAGAATTGGACAAGAGCAGATTCCTCATATTCCAGAGCCAGCAAGAAAATACTGCACTGCACAGGGCCTGAAACCTAAGGAGGTGGGTCCTGGGCAATTGGAAGACTGGGACCTAGTGGGATTTTATGGGAACATGCTTTGATGGTAGATTGTAGAAATAATTATTAAAGTATTACTAGTATTTATGTTATATCTAACTGGTTTTAATCCTTAACCTGCCATTATAAATGAGCACACAGAGACCTGATGGATTTTAACAAGCCTTGGCCTGGATTGTGCAACCTTAGCCCATATAATCTAGTTCTTAATTCTATTTCCCAAATATGACCCCATATATTGTACATATGTACCTTTGGACTGCTATTCTCCACACTCTGCCATTGTTCCAGGTCACATGGAATGAGGTCTTTTTCTAACCCATGGAGTATGTCCTCCTTCCTGCTCTTTGTTTCTTCTCCTTCTACTGGAGGTTTCTTCTACCCCTGAACATCTCTGCTTCAGAAGTCTGAGCACTTTAGTCCCACCTACCTCTGTCTTTGCCCAATCTCAGGCCTCAGCATTTATTTAACCAATCAGAGACAAGTAAAGGAAACACAGCATTACTTGAAGTACAGCAAGCAAGCTTCTGGGAGTAGGTTAATTAATATTTGGAATGCATAACATCACCCCATCAGTGGATGGTACAGGAGACCACTCAAGTTTTAGAATCCAAGCATGGCTTATCATCTAAGTGGTCCATAAAGACTTCATAAAGAAGGGTTTGATTCTATATAGAAGACAAACTCAAAAGCATGAAAACCCACTAGGAGGCTACTACAAGAATCTGGCTTGATGTACTTGGACTCAAATGCAGCTAACAGAAGAGTGTGGGGGTGGGGAGTATGTGTGAGTGTGTGTTGAAAAGCTGAAAAGCAAAATGACAGGATTCCAAGGCCTGGAGATTGCTCAGTGGTTAAGAGCACTTGCTGTTCTTACAGAGAATCCAAGTTTGGTTTCTAGCACCCACATGGTGACTTACAAACATTCTTAACTCAAGTTCTAGGGAATCTGGAGCCATCTTCTGGTCTCTTTAAATACCATACATGAAGTATACATACAGACATACAAAACACTCATAAACACAGGATTAAAAATAAATAAATGTTTTCTAAAAAGATGATTCCTGGAGTATCAGAAATATGAAAGATCTTAGAGTAACAAGTCTTAAGAACAAGTCTAAGGATGTATGACTGAGAATATTATTCTGTAAGAATTCTAATAAGTGTGTGATTCATAATAGCATTTTTGAAGTGATTCTCAGTTGCATAAGCAGTTTCAAAATCAGAAACAATAGACTAGTCAAAAGAAAAAAATTTTATGGGAATGTCAGTTTGCTTGTATAGGGTCAAATAAAATGTAACTATCTAACTTTCTGGAAACTGAAAATAAGTTTTTAAGCAGAAGAATGCCCAAGTAGACTAAATCCTACACAATGAATAGCAGACAACTAAAAAGAAATGTTGAGAATGGGATAAATAGTCTTCCCCAGGGAAGAGCACATCAATGGGTTATCCAATACCGATGGTCATCCCTGAACATTATACAGGCTAAGCAGAGTGTATTTGTGTATTTAGGAAGTACATGTGTGTAACAACAATTAATCTTTAAACAAAAGAGGTCATGAATTTAAGAGAGCAAGGAGGGAAATAGAAGGCTTGGAGAGGAAAGGGAAGAATGAAATCATGTAATTATATTATCTCAAAAACAAAAGAAGTCATTTTGAACAGATGAATCAAGAGAAAAATATATGATTCAGTCAACAACTCAAAGCCAAGATCATTAAAATTGACACTAGATGAGTTGGGAATAAATGAACGAGTTTGTAAGGGAAAGTCAGCACATAAAGGGCACCAATGGAAGGCCAAAGTAAGTTTTCTACCCAGATCCAACTGGCTGAAGCAATGAGCTTATTGGTTTCACTTAGAGTAGCACGGGTAGAGTTGGTACTTACAGGAGCATGGGTGACCTGGAGAAAACCCACCTCATCATGAATGGTGACCTCATGAAACTCATGAAACCTGCATCATAGTGTCTCCCTTTCAGTTAGCCTTCCACTTGTATACTCTAGCATCTACCAAGATCATTTGTGGCTGGGGAGCAAGATGGAGTAATAGCTGAAATCCTAATAGGGGTTCCATGGACACCTTCTCTTCTACTAGAGATTGTCAATAGTGCCATTACTGTTACCATGGATCAAGCTATTACTGTATTTTTCCTGCTTATTTTGCTGCCATTGTTAGCAGGAAAAGGTTATCTCTATTCCAAGATATCACTGATTGTATTTTGCCCAGAGGAAAAACCCATATTAACATACTACAAGTGATGAGAGCACATATGCCTATGGACAAAGCTCCAGTAGGAGGAAGAAATGGTAAGAGATACACAGAAAGTCAATCATCTGGGGCATCACATGTTACACCAAATATTCACTTTTCATCCTGACTGCAATAGCATGACCACTATAGGACTTCAAACTGGGAGAAATGCTTTAACAGCTGCGAGTATTAAGAGCCAGCGGCTCATGAAAGGATCTTTACTTAGTGCATAGTCTTATTTTCCCCTCTGGCCAACAAGAAAGTTAAATGTCTTCATTTTATTTACCAAACTACGTAAGAAGATATAAAATTTGAAAGTGGGCTGAATCTATTGTTATTCAGGAAATTCCCCTGTAGTTTTACTTAAACTTATCATCAATGTAAATGATTTCAAATTCAACATAATTGTTGCTGCCTTGTTTGGGTTGATTCTGTCCCATCTCATCTCTTCCTTAATTAAGCATGGAGTGGTCTGAGAGCAGGAACTCCATTTACAGAGTTCTTTGGAAATGAGAAGATAGGTTTCTTATTATAATGAGATAATATTTCTCACAGAGTATTCACATTATGCTACTTAATCAACCATTACCTGACTCTTTTCCTTGGCATTTCATTTATTTGTTAAGGACACATTATGATTTCCCAAGAAATATTCAGGAGAGAAGACTTCCTCCATCAATTCTGAGTTTGGCACAACCAGCTCATTAGGCATCTCTGCTACTCAACACCTTCAGAACTAATTAAGCGTCTCTCAATATATTATCCACATTCAGGCAAACAGCCTTTCTAAAATCAGTGCTAATATATTTGTAAAATATCTGTGGTACTGACATTGAAATTTTAGGAAAAGTGCCCACCTGCCTTTCTCTTACATTGTTCTCCACTCATTCTTATTATCTTTTGACTGACTCTATTCCAATGAAACGCTAGGACATTTCCTTTTGAAGTTAGACCCATGTGTGATTGCCATTACATAGTGTGCACATACTCAAACTGGAGAATTTCCACCTTTATGCAAACAAGAACTACTTAATTCTCTTTCCAATTTAACTGTATTGGTTACTGAAAAGTGTTCAGGTTTGACTTTTGATGATTGACAAGGGCCTGAATTATCTCCATTTTCAATATATGAAAATACATTGCATAACATAGCCCTGAAAGTTCTTCACACACATCCACGAGCCACAATCCTTGATATATTTCCATCTACTCTTGTTATCTTCCAAGCTCATAACAATTCATCTTCTTTACACTGAGTTTTTATCTGACTGTTTCTAATCCAGTGTTGAAGCATAACCCTAGACCCAAGGGGTTATTTCAAGCCTCTGGACACAGACTATAGATTAAGTGTGATTAGCCCTAACTTATGGTTATGTAGAAAGACTCTGAGTCAGTTGCTTAGCCAGAACCCAACAAACTAATGCATTCCCCACACAGAGGGGATAGAAACAATGTTCTCTCATCTCACACCCCCAAAACAGATAATGTGTGAAAAGAAGTTTGAAGTACCAGCTGGACTAATGACTTCCTTCAAATATCCTCTACATTCTGGTTATACTACTCAATCATCACTAGTGTGGAATAGAATGAGACAACCAAGCACACTTACTGACTTATACACTCATTGGCTTTCTACACACAAGGTCCCAGCCCACTGCTAGACCTCATGTAAAAGGTTTCATTTTGAATATTGTAGGTTTGGAAGTATAAATTACTACTCTGATTTTTTTTTAACTTGAGTCCATTTTGGCACTTTCTGCTACATTTGTCCCAATAGAACTTGGGAGAAGTAAGAAAATGAAACTTCTCTAGAAGAACCTAAGACTGCCTATAGTGAGTCAAATTCCAAATGGTCACTCTGTTCAGATGTTTTAAAGCATAGTAAATCCCACCATGTATCTTCTATTTTATCATACAATGTATCCAATTTGAAGGATATAATTGCTAGAAATGATTCTTGCTCTAACACTAAGGCATTTTTAATTAAATTATCTGAAACAAGTTATATTTAGGAATATATGTGCATTTGCATATACATGTATACATTCTACAACAATGAACAAAGAGGCCACAAATTTGGAAGAGAGTACAGAGGGGTAGATGGAAGAGATTGGGAAGAAAGAAAAGGAAGTAATTTCATCTGGCCAGGTGAGCTGAGTCACAAAAGGTTCTAAAAAAAAAAAGCAGCTTGGTTATCATAGCTACTTTGTAGCTGCTGTGATAGAAAACACTGACCAAGTAACTTAAAGAAGGAAAGGTTTATTTTGGCTTACAGTTTTAGGGGGATACATGTAATAAGAATTAGTTTTCTTTAATAAATCAGTATGCAGATTGGCCTGGCACATGGCAGTATACCTTTTCAAAGCCTGGAAAAGGCTTCTCAATGGAAACTTTCAGTGACTGAACACTGACTGGCCAGGGCTTGTAGTCAAGGGGGAGCAGACAAGGGCCTCGTTTTGAAGCCCGTGGGTGCTGCTTCTCTTCAAGACTTTGAGCTGGGCTGAGATGGGTGGAGCCCAGTTGAACCCACAGCTCCGTGAGAAATATGGATGGTGCCTTGTTGAAGGGGCATGACTGAGAAGCTGAGGAAAATGTTATTGCCACAAGAAGGCACTGGGACCACTAAATATCGTGAGAAAGCTCATGAGCCCAGGACATCCCCAGGAAAGATCTCGAGACTATGCCCTATATAAGCTAGGGAGCTCTACATGGATCTTTCTCTCTTGTTCCCACGGATGGAGGAGACTGAAGCGCTCGATATATGCCATCTGTCCTGAGGCCATGTTAATATGGCAAGGACACTGAGGCAAAAATCAGCAGGCAAATAAAAGCCTCAAAAAGGGACCCTTGCCACAAGGAAGTCCAATAAGGCTTTGAGAAACCACAGAGATGGACAACAGCAGTGGGAACAGAGTGGTCTGAGGCTTCGTCAATGGGCCCACAGCCGCCAAGAAAGTGAGTGAGCACCAGGAGGCAGGTAGAGTTCGGAAGCCCTGTTGTGAAAAACTAGGCCTCAAAGCACGCACAGGCTGAGGAGACTATAGGAGTGACTAAGTAAGCCAACCCCGGCCTGAGCAGGGAGGTCCACTGGCCGCATAAGCCAGCAGATAGCTGCAACATTAGGCCCAAAAGAAGCTAAGCTGGGCTGAAGCCATGACTGCCAGAGCCAGATAGTAAAACCAAGTTTGCCCATACAGACCAGCCTTAAAGAACTTTAATATCCTTTTAAAAGTATTAAAATAGGAGTGGTTAGGTGTTCTTAAGTATTAAAAGTTTATAGGTATTAGGTATTGTATGTTACAGGTTATAGGTATTTTTATTATTATTTTATTTCTTCAAGAAACATTTCAATCACAATCCCCTCCTTACTCCCCCCTCTGGTCTCACCCTCTCACCCTCTTCCCCCTCATCCCCCCCATCCACTTCCTTTTTTTAAGTTTAAGGTATAGCTTTCTCCCCCTTGACAACTCCCCCTTTCAGTCCAACAAATCGCTCTTTCTCTTATAACAATAAATACAATACAAAACAGCAAAAATAATTAGGCCACAATCATGAGAATTATAAGGCTTAGCATACATTTCCAATATCCAGTTCATATGTATTTGGCAACTGACTTTAACATTCTACTATGCATCTATCTCCATGAGTTTAAAGTTCTATATCCAACCCAGCTTCCATCCGAACTTGCATCACCATTTTAAAAACATCTCCTTAGATCCAGAACACCCACTTAATTCCTAAACAACTCAAAATTTAACTATGGGACTATAGATATCTAGTCTTCAACCACATCATAGACCTGAGAAGGATAAATATATCTGAGTATACAGGAACTGCACGGACAGTGGCTTCTAAAACTAAGAAATGACATACAACTGGCTGCCTGGACAGTTTCCAATTTCTCTCCATACATTACAGCCGTTTGGCCTCATTTCTCTGACAGACATTAATTGTAAAGCAGGAATTATGAAGGACCTGCCTACCCTGCCTTCACAGAGCTAGGCTGTCAGCTTATCTGCTTCCAAGTTTTATCCTTTTTGGACAGCAGTCTGTCTACACTTGAAGCAAGGGATTTTTCTTGCCAAGAAATAGGCTTGCCACTAATTCAACCATCTCCAGTTGGAGATTCTTTGATGCTCATCTTCTACTTGTAGTAGAATAGGGGTGCTGTCAGGAATTGACATGTTTTGATATAAAAAAATCTTAAATTAAGAGAACATCTTTGAATGACATATTCTAGAGATCTCTTGAAGTTTTGGAAGACCACCTATCTATCTCCTTATATTTGTGTAAGCAAATATCACTTGTCTCTTAGCAACTTGATTTCTGATTAACATAGAAAATAACTGTGATAGACTGCCCTAGTACCTAACAAAATGACATGCTAGAATGACTATTAGTTTGCATTTCTTAATTATCCTAAACAATTTATGACAGTTGCTAATAAAAGGCCAAAACTTCCCATTTCATTTTTAAGCCTTACCTAGGCCCAATACCATAAAAAGAGTTAATCTTATATTTGTATCAATAAACAAAGATCAGTATGATGTAGCCAAATATAATCTTAATTTTGTATCAATATACAAAGATCAGTACCGATGTAGCCAAATATAATCTTAATTTTGTATCAATATACAAAGATCAATACCGATGTAGACAAATATAATCTTAAGTTTGTATCAATATACAAAGATCAGTCCCGATGTAGCCAAATATAATCTTAAGTTTGTATCAATATACAAAGATCA
>CAJQZJ010000406.1:2668373-2715039 GCA_907164525.1 Lophiomys imhausi
ATATATATATATATATATATATATATATATATATATATATATATATCAAAACCTAGGATCCACTGACAGCAAATATATGATATTTGTCTTTCTGAACCAGAGTTATCATGCTGAACATAACTATTTCCAGTTGCATCTATTTTCCCACAAATGTCATAAATTCATTTCTCTTTATGGTTGGCTAAAATCCTTTTGTCTACAGATAGCACATACACTTTCCTTATCCATTCATCTGCTGATGACTGTCTAGGTTAAATTCTATTGCACATGCATATTTATTGCTTCACTGTTCCCAATAGCTAAGGAATGAACCCTCACAAGATCCTAATGTGTTGTCTTTTTTATTGATGTTTCCATCTTCCTTAAAGTAAGTATTGACTTTCTGAAATGAAGAAAGAAAAACTTTCCCAGTAAAGTCATAATCCCATTGGGCTGCAGAGAAGTTTCAGTGCTTAAGAGAACTACTGTTCTTACAAATGACCTAGGCCTGGTTCCCAGCCCAGGACTTTCTGTAACTCCAATTCCAGGGAATCTGCTGTCTTCTTCTGGCCTCTGAGGCTACTGCAGGCATGTGGCACATATACATACATGCAGGAAAAACATTCATACACTTGAGATAAAAATAAGTATTTTTAATGTATAATCCCATATGCAGCCTGTGCTGGCTAGTTTTATGTCAACTTGACACAAACTAGAGCCATCAGAGAGGAGGGAGCCTCAACTGAGAAAATGCCTCCAGGCTGGAGAGATGGCTCAGTGGTTAAGAAAATGCTTCCAACGTTCTTCCACCGAAGAATGGGTTAAAAAACTGTGGTACATCTACACAATGGAATACTACTCAGGTATCAGAAACAAGGAAATCATGCAATTTGCAGCCAAATGGATGGAATTAGAGAAACTCATCCTGAGTGAGCTAACCCACACTCAGAAGGATGCACATGGCATCTATTCATTTATAGTAGGATTTTAGCCATATAGTACAGGATAACTATACTACAGCCAATGCACCAAAGGGAACATGGACATAGACTTTTGTTTGTTTGTTTGTCTGTTTGTTTTAGTTTTCTCTCCCTGGCAATGAGACACTTTTCACTGGTGGTACTGTAGACCCCCAGTGTATGAGGAGGCTCTTGGCCCTCATATGACTGCTGAACTGGGGCGGGGGACTGTTATGTAGGGACACTCCACTCCAGAGGAGTGGGATGGAAGGGTTAGGGGTATAGGGTGGGAGGGTGTGGCTGGGAATGGGGAAAAGAGGACAATATGATGGAGATGTAACCTGAAGCAACAAATAAATAAATTTATTTTTGAAAAAAGAAAATGCTTCCATAAAATCTGACCGTATACAAGTCTATTGGGCATTTTCTTAATCAGTGATTTATGGGGGAGGACTCAGCCCATTGTGGGTCGCACCATTCCTGGGATAATGGTCCTGGGTGCTGTAAGAAGGCAGGCTGAGCAAGCCATGAGGAACAAGTCAGTAAGCAGCACCCCTCCATGGCCACTGCATCAACTCCTGCCTCCAGCTTCATCCTTTTGAGTTCCTGCCTTGGCTTCCCTCAGTGATGGACTGTGATTCATAATATGTAAGCCAAATCAACTCTTTCTTCTTCAATTGCTTTTGGTCATGGTGTTTCATCACAGCAACAATAACCCTAAGAAAGACACAACTCTTAAAAGAAAGACACATTTCTATATGTTCTGGCATGGGATTAGCTCTCAAATAAATTATTCAGTGAAACATCAAAGTTGAAAAGCATATGTACACTGTGTCATTATGGGGAGAGAGCTGTGTTTGAGTGGTTGGGTAGTATACTGTATGAGTCTTTTGCACACCTTGAATTTTCTGTTGTGTGTTTGTTATCACAGACAAGAACATTCAAACAAGCAAGAAAAGAAGCAAAATAAAGCTATTTCTTTCCAGGCAAAGTAGAACCAAACTTCTGAAGAGCTGCCTACATTTGGCTGAAGTTACTTTATTGACTATTGACTTGCATGATTCTACCTGACTTTCTTAAAGAGGTCTGAGAACCTGGAGATGAACTATCTTACAACTGTGCATTGATTCTGCCCTGCTGAAATGCAGCCAATATTTTTAAAGTGGAAAAGGATTGTCTTTCTATAAAGTTCTAGCTTTTATTTGTAAAAGAGTGTGCATATTTTATATGCTCGCACACAGTTTATACAGTTTAACTCTTTTCACTTTTGACATACTCCTCCTCAAATATCTAGAGAAGAGAGAGACAGGGAGGGAGAGAGGGAAAGAGATCACAGAAAAAGATAAGGAAAAAGTCTTTTTGTGACAGGTAACTCGGTGTCTGTATTGATCTACATCTCCTTACCCACACTTTCGGTACAGACTTCCATTACAAAATCAATTCTCAGGCTACCAGGGAAGGGGCAATTCAAATGGCCAAGTTTGTAATCAAATCTAACATTCAATCCAAGCAAAGCCAATGCAGCATGTACACACATGGTTAATAACATTTTTGACTAATTAAAAATATACTGTGTTATTCAATAACCTCAGGGACACTCTGGGGTTGATTCAACCTTTTAGATCACATGTAATACAAATCTGTTTGCTGATGGGTACGTTTGCCAGGGTCATTCTGTTCCTCATATTTTTGAACAGTCTCTTCTTCCTGGATCATCACATTTTTTCTGTTTACATAACTCTAGTAGCTCCCAGTAGTCTGCTATTAACTCAAGGTCTTTCCCACTTTACCCGAAAAGCTGTTTGCTTCTCCTTCTTTCTCTGTAATGATAGCTCTATATGAAATCCCTTAAATATAAGCAGGTGTATGTACATATGTATCTGTGTGTATAGTCTACAAATGTACAGCTATAATTTATATGCATACCTCACATAGATTTCTGTATAACCTACAATCTCATATTTATTTGATTTCTCTGAATGAAAACTGACTTAATAACAATAATTTTGTATTTGTTTGCTTGCTTGCTTGTCTGTCTGTTTGCTTGTTGGTTTTGAAACAGGACCACATGTAGCCCATGCTGGTCTCAGACACACTATGTAGCCAAGGATGACCCTGAACTTTCAAACATCCTACCTCTACCTCTCAAGTGCTAGAATTATAGTCACGTGCCATATTTCCCAATTGATGTGGTACTGGAGATTGAGCAGCTGTATGTGTGTGAGGCAAGTACTACCCATTGGACTGCATGTCTGACCCCCAATAGCAATTCTCATAACTTTCAAATGTGTGTTATTTTCTCTGTCAACATTCTGTTTTCCTGATGTGATAAGCTGTGAAATCTTTCTAATTGTATTCTTCTGGAAGAGAGATAGGTGAGCAACTTCTCTCCATATAGAATCAGCTATAGCAGAAATAAAAAGAAATCTCAGAGATGGTAGGGAGGGACAGGGAAAGAGCAGTGATCAGTGCTGGATAATTGCTAAGAGTTAAGCTACAGAAGAGTCACATGAGGTCATCATTACTGAGAAATTCATTGTACTGTTTGTGTTTTGAGTTACCTTACATGTAAAGCATCACTTACGTTCTACTCTGGAGCCAGCTGCCAAAGAGGTAAAGAGAGAGAGACAGACAGAGACAGACAGAGATAGACAGAGAGACAGAGACACACAGAGACAGAGAGACAGGCAAAGAGAGACAGAGAGAAAGAGAGATAGAGGGAGAAGAATTAGACTTCCATATGGGCACACCAAAGAGAAGGCAAATAAATATTTCTCAGGAGATATTAATGGCTGGAGCTTGAGGCCAGAATACATTTTATAATCGATGTCAAATGCTGAGAATGCTGGAAGGGGTGTCATTATTAAAAATATCAGAGAGTTTCTGGAAAAAAAAACAAAAAGAAAATGAGAGTTATAAAAGGAGACCTGACTTCACACCGAATTCTTGGCATAATTTAGCCCTTTAAATGTTTGGGAACCCCCTTCCCCTCCATATACACACACATGTGCACAAACTTTGATCACTTACAGGTAGTTGTGATTTAACATTTGTTCCTGGCCAAGATGAGAGAAACACAAAGCAAAGCAAACAGGATCTCCCAGCTAACTTGAAATGCTCTGAATACAAGAGATGTTTGACTTTTACTTGCCCATGGCGCAAATGTGTTCACATTAACCATGGCCACCATCAACCCTCCCTGAGTCTTGCCTCCAGAGGTAAAAGCAAAAACTTACTCTTCTCCAATTCGATGCCTATCCAAGTATCTGGGTAATCCATGTATATATATATATGTGTATATATACATATGTGTGTATACATATACATATATATGTATATATATATATATATATACACCACACACACACACACACACACACACACAACTGCAGTGCCAGTGGAGGCCAGAAGGGGACATTGGATTTCCTGGACCTGGATTTATTTACCATTGTAAGGTGCCAGACATGGCTTCTGGGAACTGGACTTGGGTCCTCTGCAAGAGCTGTATCCATTCTTAACTGCTGTGCCATGTAACTACATACCTATGTAGTTTTATCATGCAAACTTGTGCTACATAGAGCTCAAAACTAAGGAAATCTACACTTTATTGGCAGTGTTTGTGAGGGTGTATATTTCTTTGTATGTTTGATCATATTTGTTTCACTTTTTAAACCCGTTTTTATTCTGTACCAATTTTTCAACTGTGTCATCTTTTTGTTATGGATGGGTAGAAGTTATTCATGTATATTGGATGTCAATCCTTTATTCATTATAATTGTGGCAATTATCTTAATACGTTTTAAGTTTGTCTTTCATGTTTTGTTTAAGGGTGGGAAAATGTTTTAATTTGTCTCAGGTCCTTATGCTTGTGCATTAAGTGTTCTTAGTCACCTAGCCATTTCTCTAGCCCCTAGATGTATATTACTTTATATATGATGTGGGAATTTAAAAGTATCTCAAATGCTGGGAGCCATAGGAGGCCACTGTGGGAAACTGGGGGTAGAAAATAGCTATGCCTTCCATGCAAGTGTTAAAATAAAAGAGAAAAATGCAGCAGAAACACAGGAGGGAAATTCCTGCATGTCTCAATCAGCCTCCAATTAGAGGAAGCAAAAGAAAAAAAAAATGTCCCCTAAGAATCTGAACCAGAAACCAGCATTCAAGCAGGCAAGTTTGCAGCCTGAATTTCTATTAGCGTTGTGGTTTAAAAACTGAAAACATGACAATGTAATTTGAAGAGATGTCTGGTTAACAGTGCCCTGAGTGACTAGCCAACACAAACACAGCACATGGCTCTCTTGAAAGTTTTCAATTTATTCTTCTCTAGGCCAACAGCAACTATGTGTGGGTTCTTTTTCAAAAGGTGTGTCAGGGACCAGGTTCTGGAGGGGCTGCTAAACTTCAAAAACCTAAGAAGTAGCAGCAACTACAAAACAAGCTCCTGCCTTCTCCTTGGTTTTCTTTGAACGTGTCTCAATATTATTTCTAACAAAGTTAAGGCTGTTTTGAGTATGTTGTTCAAGGGATGGAGAGATGCTTCAGTGGACAAGAGCTCTTGCTGCTCTTCCAGAGGATCCAAGTGTGGTTCCCAGCACCCACATCAGGTAATTCACAGCTTCCCCTAACTCCAGCTGCAGCTGCATGGGGGAAAATGCCCTCTTCTGGCCTCTTTAGGGGACCTGCACACACATAGTATATTCACAAACACACACACACACACACACACACACACACACACACACACACACACACGAACACATAAAATAGAAATAAATCAAGTAGGTCATAAATATTTTGGTGAAGTTCATTCAGACCATGCTAATCTGCAGGTCCCTAGATGAGAGTAATTTGTTGAGAGCATCTTTCTTGGGGTGGGAACAAAATCCAAGAAGAATGGAATGTCTGTTTTTGGATGAAGCCTAACCTCAGCCTAGTCCAGAGAGCCACTAGAATGATGGTACCAGAACCACCTTACTTGGAAGCAAGAGACTGACATAGTCCACTTCACATCATGCAGCATTGACCACCATTAGGAAGGAGAAAGGCATTAATCCTCCAGACTCTGAGTGTCCCATTATGGATGACATTTCTCCAGAGCTTGAGAGAGCTAGACACATTAGTCAGTACTAACAACAGGTGAGTGATGGGTCCTCTGGCCAAACAGAGGCTCCAGGTAGGATGGTAGCAGCTCTGTGATGATCATTATTACTTTGGGTCTCCTTAGAAAAGGAATGATTCTGCATAGAAGGGATGGTTGTATGGGAGAGAGAGCAGTGATTTGCCTCCTGGGTGACAACTCTGTGGGTGCTCCTTGAATGCAAGCTTTCTCAGTGATCGAATGGGAATCACAATTCCTAAGGAACACTACCTTCACTCACTGTGGTAGAGGACCACAACTTTATGTGTCTTCTTTATTCTCTCTGATCCCCTACCACTCTAGGCATGTCTGTTATCAATTTTGAGGAATTAATTTCTATGAAAAAGAAAGTCTCTGAAAAAATTTCAGGGAGAGACTATGTTCCAGCTTTACTTGGGAGATTTTCTAAAAATATTTCTCAGATGCTTACAAACCAATTAAAAAATTTAAAACAGATATTGATGCCCTTTTATTACATTTTAAGTTAGTTATTTTATGTGTGGGCATGTGTGTGCCACAGGACACATGTGGAGGTCAAAAGAGGACCTGCAGGAGTTGTTTCTCTCTTTGAACAACATGGGTACCAAGGATCGAACTCAGGACATCGGTCTTGGCAGCAGGCATTCTTACCCACTGAGCCATCTCATCAATCCCAAAAAGTTTAATTTAATTATGAGCCTGAGCATATCATTAAGAGTCTGGACACTAGTTCTAACACACTAGGTCTATTCATCAATAAACAGTTATTGAAATGCCCAGCCGTGAGAGAACTGGACAACATGATGCTTCAGATTTCTCCTTGTATCAATATAGGTCACAAGAATCAGTTACAAGCCTACTGAATTCCAGCCCATCTTGGGATGAAATATTGATCCTATCTTATTGATTGTTTCTTTTGCTATCATCATCACTGCTGTTGTTTAGATTTAATCTCCTTTTTGGAAGGCAGCATTGTAGAGTAAAAAAAAAAAATCCAGCAGGCTGGACATGGTGGTACATGCCTTTATTCCCAGCACATGGGAGGCAGAGGTAGGCAGATCTCTGTGAGTTTGAGGTCAGCCTGGTCTACAAAATGAGTCCAGGACATCCAGGGCTGTTGCAACAGAGAAACCCTGTCTGGAACAAAACAAAACAACAATTCGTCAGAGCATAGTGGCTCATTTCTGTATCCCCAGCATGCAAGTGGGTAATGCAAGAGGGTAACTCCAAGTTCAAGGCAGCCTGGGCTATAATAAATTCTGGGCTAGCCTGAGCTACACCATGAGGTCCTTTCTTTATTAAAAAGAAGTTCATAAAACAAAATCACCCCTAGATTTGAAAATCCACCCTGCCATCACTCAGCTTCCATTTGTAACATGGAGATAGATGGCAAGGAACAGATTGCATAGTTACTGTGTGACTGAATGGCTAAGATGTATTGTAAAAGTTTGTGTTTGGGAATCCTTTTTATGGATTTCTAATCAAACAGTGATTGCAAACAGCTTAGATAAGATGGCATATTCTCTATATTGTCACAACACTCACCCAAACCTTCTACGAGTCTGTCCTACACAGCATGTATAAATTATGTTTAATGACTATAGCCTTCAGATGATACAATTCCAAGAAAGGAAAGAAATGAAAAATATATGTGTTCCCTAGTTTCCTCACTTTCACCTTTTCTGTGTAAGGAAGGGAAAATAAATTTTCATGAGTTTTGTTATCTATCAGTGGAAATGTATACTAAAAATAACAATAAAATGTAGCATCAAAGAAATAATATATATCAGAGTTTTAAGTACACATATGAAGATGCAGTTGTTCTTAAAATCTGAGAAGTCACTGGCTCTGGATTCTCTTTCATTTATGTTTTTCTTGAGTTAGAGCTATTTCCATCTGGAGGTCTTGGGTTGAGTTCATTTTCTCCAGCAATTGAGAAATAAAAAGGCAGGAAGTAAATCACAGTCATAGGAAGCAAACTAGCTTTATTAAAAATACAGTTACACAACACAACACAACACATACACACAGCACACCCAAAAGAGACAGATTACCACAAGTAAAGAAGAGATTCAGAAATCAAAATCCATCTTCTCCTGGAAGGCTGTTTTACTTTATTTTTTAATGTTTTGGGTGGCATGGGGGCACTCCCCTCCCCTTGCTTTGAATTGGTCAGCTTAGATGAAAAAGTGGGCTTATTGGCTCACAGACCATGACCAAGGCCTGTCTACATGTCTGAGAAGATCAGTTAGAAGGGGATCTACAGGAGTGAGGTGAAGAAACCTACCAAGTCTTTGTCCTGGCTGAAGAAGCCAGAAGAATGTCATCTTGTTTATTTATGGCCTTTTCCCCTATTTGTCTACATGTCAAGACATTATGTAGTTTCTGTGTTCCCTCAGGGTCTCATTCTGCAGTCCTGGCTAGCCTGAAACTTTTTTTTTTTGTAAACCAGGCTGGCCTTGAACTCATAAATATCTATCTGCATCTGTTCCTGAGTGTGCAGGGTAAAGGTATGAGTCACGATTTGCATGTGGAGTCCTACCAACAGTGAACTTTGGAACGTGAAGGTGTGTATGGAAAGGTCTACATGGATACAAGCTCTTCAGTCATCACTTAAGTGAAAGAGCAAGCTGTTACTTGCAATCCACACTTCATGAAGCACACAGAAACAGGCTTACCTTTTTTTTTGTTGTTGTTATTGATTGGTTGGTTGGAGAAATCTACCTGCAGGAAATTCCTTCATGAGGTTCTGTCTCCAGGCATGGTCATCTTTAACAAGTCATGAGAAGGATCCTTTTCCAGTGAGAAACACACACTGTGACTTCTTGTAGAAGATGAGAACAACACCCTTTTGTGATCTAAGACTTAGGTCAAAAGCCTGTCTCTGGGTGTCTCAACAAAGCAGATTCAGCCTTGCCATCAGTACCTCCATGACCATGGGTCAACTTACTGTTCATATTTATACCATGCCAGTCACCATCAAAATTATATGGTTGCACAATCTACTTGCAGAAGGTGCTGTGTAGCTAAAGTAGTCTTTTGTTGTTTTTGATTTTGAGTGACTTCATTTCTCTGGAAAGGTTCTACTTAAGAAGATTTTGCTTACACAGAGAGGACACATTCTGGGACATGTTCAGATTTCTATGTCTTTTAGAAAGTAATGACCCTAGTGTGAGAAAGAAAATCAAAAGTGCCTTGAACCAGCTTAATTCTAAATATAGATAAAGAGAAAACATTGGACTCTACTCGAGTCAGCTAGTCCAACTATCCACCTGCCATACACACACCCAAACTGCACCAAGTGAGCTGCTTACATAAACCAGAAGCTTAGAGGAGAAACTAATAGCTAAGCTTACCTACCTAAGACATGACAAAATTATTTGCCTGGCAAGTTTTAAAATAAAAAAGATGTGGGTACTGGAGAAATAGCTCAGCATTTGAGAGCACAAGCAGATCTTCCAGAGGACCAGGGTTCAATTCCCAGCATCCACAAAGTGGGTCACAACCATCTGTAACTCCATTTCCAGGGCATCCAAAGCCATCTTCTAGCCTCCTTAGGCACCAGGTGGGCAAGTGGTACCCAGACATGCATTCAGGCAAAACATTCATATACATAACATAAAATTAAATATAAAATAAAATGAATGTAAAATGCAAAGATGAATCTGTGAGTGTAGGCTATTCTTTGTAAATTCTGTATACTTTCCAGGAACGTGTCTAGGCCCCCACCTGAGACACTCTAGCAGACAGGCCTGGAGGCTTCAAGTTTTGCCTCTGGGCTCCCCCTACCCCTACATCTTTCTCTGGGTGCCCCCTCTCCATCTCTGTAGCTCTCCTGGGTGCCATTTCCTGTGGTCCCTGAAAGGGGTGTTTGGATCTTCAGGCTGTGCTGCTGGCCCCTCTACACCTCTGGACAGCAACACCTCAGAACTCCAGAGTGCCTAAGGCTAAATTTCATCTCTGGAACCTGAGATCAAATGCCTGAAAAAAAAAAAAAAAACAGATGCCTGAAAAAAAATGCTGGGAAGCTGGAGCCAGCAGCACCTGAGGCCTTATGGCTGCTGCTGACAGTGAACTGAGGCGGGGGGGGGGTGTCCAACTCAAGCTACTCTATGAGCTCCATCACCATCTCTGTGGCAACAATGTATAAACTAGTCATGCCCCCAAAACAGGGAGCTTTTCATGGTCTTCTACTGGCAGTCAGAGACCAAGCCAAGGAATCTGAGCCCTTACTATAAGTTCATAGTTTCGTTAAGGAAAGTTGTTTTTTTTATCTTAGAGTTCAAGTCTGTATAATCCCCCTAAGGCTTGAGTTAATAGGCCCCTCTCCCACACCTCCCTGTCAGAATGGCAGTTTCAACCTCTAATTGTCACAAAGGCCAACTCACACCCCCCCATGGGAATCCTCCCAGTTTGTGCTAATTTTAGGTGAAAAAGTCTAAACAAAAACCCACCAATCCCTATGCTCCCTCAAGATCAGGACTTGAAATCACACCAATCCTCACTCTGAAAATCTTTGCTCTAGAAAACTGCACCCCCTCAAAAATCCTATATAAAGACTGTGTTTGCGCAGCTCTCTGCTGTCTTCTCTTGGAGGTAGAGACAGCCACTTCTGTATTCTTCCCTCCTCTCCTAGGTTCATCTCTCCATGGGCTCCCAAGTCCCACCTGAGAGCTGTGGGCTCCTGGGTCTCAGGATACCCTCCCTTGGGACACTGTCCCGCCTCAGAGCTGTGTGGTTCCTGGGATCCCATGTCTCAGGATACCCTTCCCTTGGGACATTTTTTCACCTAAAAGAGTTGTGTGGTTCCTAGGCTCCCATGTCTCAGGATACCTTTCCCTTGGGACACTGTCCCACCTCAAAGAGCTGTGTGATTTCTGAGCTTTGCAGTTGTAGGTTATCTGGACCAAGAAGGCCAACAGTGAGTGTGTTTTGTTTTGTTGTGTTGTATTGTGTTGTGTTGTGTTGTGTTGAGAAAGAAGACAAGCTTAAGTGGCAAAGACCTAGAAGAGGGATGGGATAAGGGGCTCGTGTTGGAACTGTAAAGATAATTAGTGTACTTATCAGAGTGCCTGCCATTCTAGGCTGACTTCAGCTTTGCAAGGTTGGAAAATAAACTGCCTCTGAGTCTCCAGCGCTCCTATTATGAAGTAAGGGTCTTGCTTCCTTACACCTAGGATGAAAGAAGACCTCCTTAGACAGTCAGTGTGTGCTCTGGAAATGCGGTTGGATATTGAGGTGGATTGTTCTAGCACCTATTTTTTGTGCCAAGAACTAAGTTTACCAGAGTCCAATTCCCTCTGCAGTTCTGAGTAAAAAAGTAGGCAAAGATGAGATTGTACAAAGTCTGGGAGCAGAAGCAGAGCAGCTCATTACTCTCCAAAGGCACGGTTATTAGTGAAACACAGAGGCACTGGTGGCCTCAGTCTGTGCCTGCTCCTCATTGCCCTCACCTCCCATCTTGTACCGTAACTCCTGTCCACCAACGGCAACTCCAAGCTCACCACTAGATGCTTCTCTGCAAGCTTACCAGAGCCACAGCCACAGAGAGTCACAACTTCGGAGGCCACCTTCACCAGTCCCACCTCCCAGCCACCCCATGTGTGGTCTATCTTCAGTCACCAGACCTCCTCCAGAGTTCCTTGGAAGCTCTGACTCATCAGCCCTATCACGGCTGGCGGGTGACCTTCTCCTGACCCCTCAGCTCACACCTTCTGTTCATCTCCCAGCTCCTCTTCCATTGATTATAACTAATTCTTATAAAAATGTCTCCTTCCATAATATGCAGAGCGGTTCTGGTTTTATGACTCATACAATTATGGGCTTCCAAGTTCTCTTTTCTGGGTCAGGCATAATGAAGCATGAAATAGACATTCCTATGGACACGCAGTGGTACAGAGCTGTAAAAAAAAAAACAAAACAAAAAAAAAGACCCCTGGTGCTTGTAGAAAGCCACTTATGAATCCTCTTGAAACTGGCCCCATATTGCCAAATCCTGCTTCCTGCTTCCTAAACCTTGCTTGCAGTTTGTTTTTTTGCACTTAGATTCTAGTTGATCCTTGTAACATGCAAGGTGCTCCATAGGCATATTTTTGAAACCATCCATATATAAAAGACGTGAAATGGGTTGTCTCAATTTATCTATGAAGAAACTAAGAAATAAACTCATGCGACATCAAAGTGACAATCTTAAGACTCCAACTGAAGTCTACCAGAGACCTTTTTCTGTTTCACTTGTTACTAATGGGTGATATGTTTATAGCAATTTTCCCCTGAGACAGCTTCTCCCTTGGTGATTTAATTTATGCCCTACTATTAGGTGTCTCCATTAAAAAAGAAACATTGCAGACATTTGCAGAAGGGCAAGAGAGCAGAATTAAGCCTCAGGCAATTTTATGGGGCCAGAAAAGACATAAGTAATCCTTTAACACACTAGACTCTTTTAAAAATAAATCTAGGGCAGGTGAGGTGGCTCCACCCAAAGGAGCCTTTTGAGCAAGCTTGGCAGCCTGAGTTCAACCCTCAGTTCCTAATAAGAGTAGGAGGCAACAACCTCCACCAAAGTTATCCTCCAACCTCCACCCTCATTCCGTGACATGTCTATGTATGTACACACATATCATGATCATCGTCATCACTATCATCATCATAATAAACAAATGGAAGGCAATGCACAGGTGACAAAAGTAACATGCTGAATAAAAATAATGAAATTAGTACATTTTCTTCCATCATGGGTTATGGTTTCAATGTCTGTATCCTCCAGAAATCCATAGATAGAAACCCAATCCCTTTTGTGTTCTGTTAAGAGGTGAGACATTCAGGAAATGACTAAGTTGTGAGGCAGAGCGCTCAGGAATAAGATCAATGTTGTTAAAAATTAGCCCCCATGTGAAAATAGCTTCTTCTCAAAGTGTCTCTGGCCTTTAGAAACTGAACTTTTTGCCATACCTTGCAATCAAGTTAATGTGCCTTGAGACTATTTAAAACTATGTAGTATAAAAATTAATTAAATTAGCCAGGCATAGTGGCGCATGCCTTTAATCCCAGCATTTGGTTGGCAGAGGTAGGCAGATCTCTGTGAGTTCGAGGCCAGCCTGGTCTACAAAGAGAGTCCAGGACAGCCAGGGCTGTTAGAGAAACCCTGTCTCAAAAAAACAAACAAAAAATTAATTAAATTATTTACCAGTATTTGTATTACAGTTAATTGGTTGGTGGCATTAATCTTTAACCTGTCATTATAAATAAATACACAGAACCCTGATAGATTTTAACAAGTCTTAGCCTGGATAGTGCAATCTTAGCCCATCTAATCTAGTTTTTAATTTTCTCCACAAATAAAACCCCATAACTTATACATACGTCCCCTGGGCTGTTTTTCTCCACACTATGCTGATGTTCCTGGCCACATGGAATGATTTTCCATTTACCCCATCATGTCTTCTTCCTTACTCTCCTGGCTTCTTTTTCCCATCATTCTCTCTGTCTGCCCTAGAAGCCCCCGAACCTTTGCCCCTCCTACCTCTCTCTCTGCTCAAACACAGGCTTTACCATTTTATTAAAACCAGACAGAGACAATGAATAGACAGCAAGGTAACACAGTATTACTTGGTGTACAGCAAGCAGGTCTCTGGGAGAAAGTTAATTAACATTTAGAATACATAGCATCATCCCATCAATGTAGTCAATTTGCTGTCCTACTGTGTGCTTGGCCTGTTTAGCCTTCCCTTAAGGAAACAATGTAAATATATTGTTATGCCTTAGATTTCCCATGTAGTCAGCTGTTATAGCCTAAGCTAAATAGAAACTTTAATCTTAAACTATGTATTTTTTCATACCCTTGACTGTGAATCATGTATGTCTTAGTGTGTGTGTGTGTGTGTGTGTGTGTGTGTGTGTGTGTGTGTGTTGTAGTAATCATTTCATGAAAGCAGCCAATAGCTAGAAAGTGACCTTAAATAAAACAAATACCACAGAAGTTGGAAGCAACGTATGGATAAAAGTTGATAACATAAGTTTGTGCTTTTGAATGCTATTCTGGGCCAGTTAAGATCAATAAAGCAACTTCTCTTTTAAAACTTTGTCAAATATATATTTGACATATATATATATATTTCTTTTCCAATACTGTGTTCCCTGTGCTAAGATCTTTCCTAGGAACAGATAACAGGGGCAGACAAACACAAGACATCGGTTTGTGGCCTAAAACCCCAAGCTACAGACAGAAAACATGGGGAAAGAGAGAAGTAGAGAATTCAGATTTGGGCTCACTTTTTTGTGCAAACTACAAGAAGTCTTATTTTTTATTCTTGACTATGGTTTCAATTCAGTTGAGGAGCTTTTGTTTGTCCTTGTGCCGTATCAGGACACAGCAGAAGTAGATATCAAACCCTTACAATACCGTATCTCCTGACAACTTGATCATGGACTTCCTGGCCCCTAGAACCATGAGAAATAGATTTCTATTATTTCTAATTTAGCCAGTTGAGGATATTTTGACAGTGATTCAAGTAGACTAATATACTCAAACCTATAGAATCTCTGGGAGTCATTAAGGTTTAAAGATTTTCATTTGTTATTCATTTCATGCTTCAGAGTGTCAAAGGTAGGATTTTAGCATAAGCTTATTCAGTCATATTTCCGCCTGGGATTCCATAAATCAAGCCCTCCCTGTGTCCACTCCAGAATTCTTTTTAGGGAAAAAATTTTAAACTTTGACAGTTTCCAAAAAGTTAGCAGCAGAAAAAACACGTCTGTCAAATAAAATCTTTGTGACTAAATAAGCAAAGTAACCCAAAGCTATGGACTACATTCAGAAGCAGTAAACTGTAGAAATATAAATCCTGAAATAACATTTAACTAAACTCCTGTAAGACATAGCTAACTATTCTACTAGCTAGTTTTCTGACCTTAAGTAAAATACTTACCTTCCTTGGGGACCGTCATATATCAGCCCTGCCTTTAATACTTATTATAATATGATAATAGTGGGATTTTTTAATGTTCCAAAATATAATATACATAGTCTAGTTACATATTGGTTTATTGTTAACATTGGAGCTTGAACAGCTATGATTTTCTCATTTATATAACCTCAGAATTAAATTTGAGTTTAATTCTGTATTCATATTCTTTGAAAGAGTTAGGCCATTTCATGCCAGTGAAAATTGTCCTTTTGTATTAGTTGGTGTTGGTTTTAAGATTGTCACCAAAGGTGAATTTATTTCAAAACTCACATTAGTATGCTTACACACAAGATGCACCACTTCCTTTCTTTCACTTCAGAGTCGAGATTGCCTAGCAAAAGCACACTAAAGCCATTTATGTCTTTTCCTGTTTCCTGCTTCTATGAGGTTCAGCATGAGCATGCACTCCCTGTGAAAGCAAAAGTAAAGACTATTGTAATCCTCCATGTAATTCATACAGCTAGTATGGTTGCCAAGGATCTTTGTGTTATACAAACACTATTTTGCTTCTTTGCTGGAAACTGCAAGCATTGGTTCCTAATGATTTTGAGTTAGAAGAACAGATCAATATAATCCTCTCAGTTGAGCATTGCTGAAAGGAGGACTCAGAGAAATAATGAGACTTGTCCCAAACCACCCAGCTAGTGAGTGGCAGAGCCCAACTCAACTAGTCCTACACATGATAATGAAAAAGGGTAACCTACATATACATACATTGATAAAAAGTACAAGAGTGTGTGAGGATGAGCAGGTGACTGGAAGGGGAAATGAAGACATTTCTACAGTGAAGGAAATGCCCTACATCTTCACATGGATGTGAATTATGTACCTGCATATAATGGTCAACATTTATTGAGCTCCATAGTAGATATGTATATTTTTATTTACATATGTTATGCTTCAGTAAGCAATTTTTAAAGTAAAAGATTCCTTGAGACCTAAAAAGAGAATAAAGAAGAGCCTATGGTTTATTTGTTGGGCATGGCTGTATTCTCTGAAAGAACAGTTCTCAGTCTTCCACTTGCCATCTCTAGGGCTGTCCATGGGAAAGAGAGACCAGAAACAAGGTTATTTGGATGTAGCCTGAGAACAAAGGGGATTTTGCCCTCATTTTCCAAGTAAAAACGTGATAAATGACAAGAATTCCCCCCAAAACAAAAGGAATAAGTGAGATGTCTGTGCAGTGCTGAGTGAACAACAGGATGCTCTCTTTGCAACCAAGAACATCTGAGACACAGCATTGTGATCTGAAGCACCTGCAAAGCCTCTAAAATAGGAATGGAGCAGCCTTCGTGGACCAATAACACAGTGGTTTCCAACTTGCCTAATGCTGGGACACTTTAATAAAGTTCTTCATGCTGTAGTGACCCCCAACCATAAAACTAATGCAATTTTGCCAATGTTATGAATAGAAATGCAAATATCTGTGTTTTCTGATGGTTTTAGGAAATGAAAAGGTCATTGAATCCCAAAGGGGTCACAACCCACAGGCTGAGAACCGCTGCCATAAGAGAAGATCAAAAGGATCTAGTTATGTCTCAGCAAACTGGGAAGAAACACCTTGAAATAAAGAGGCTCCTAGTCTTATCTGTTCCTTTACTGTCATGTAGCACCCTCTTCCATAAAAAAAAAAAAAAGATGTAACAAAGGGAATTAAAATTGGATTGGATTTATACTGCCCAATAGAATCAGAGGCTCATAGTTTGTTTAAAAAGCTGTTAATATTAAAGAAAGTGGCATTTCCATACTTCAGTTGTTGAGCTAGACTAGCCATGCCTACTCAACCAGTACAGCCATACACAGCTCATGGTTCAATCTGGACAATGTCGCCAGTACTTACTCAGCAGCACTGTTCCAAGGACTTTGAATACAACCTGCAAGCGACTGATGCCCAGTTATTTATTGTGTCTGACATTATTCCAGGAAAAAAAGAAAATCTGCAGGCACTACTTGACATCGCCAGAAACTGCATACTTACGTACAAGAGACTAACAGTGGTGCTAGAACAGAATCTTCCTCCATGAAGATAAAATAACATGCACAAGAATTCTTCTATCTAATGCATATTTGCTGCCCATCAGCCATACAAACATGCAAACAAAACCACAAATCTGTGGGGAAAACGGTGAGGGAGAGTGAGATAAAATGAAAACTGTAGCTTGCCAGAGGCCAACTCTTACCAATACCCGCTCAGATACCTTTTTCACTTTAAGAGGTAGAAAATATCTGAAGAAAAATGAAAGACACAAATATTAGCCTACGTGATGGTTGCTCTTGGTTTGAGCCTGTGCTTTGGTTTTGCTCCAGATTAAAGTAGTTATGGAATCTAAAGCATGTGAGGAAGAAATGAATCTACCCCATGTGGCAGCCATATCAGCCAACCAGCTTCAGAGACAGGTCAGTGATGAAGGGCATTATTATTTATGGCACAGATTCCTTACCTCTGATGACATAATAAAAATCATGTGGATAGATTTAATGCTATGGCCTAGGGAGGTTCTGATTCAACTGTCAATGGTATCACTGGATCAGAATTGTTCTAAGAAGGCTTCCTTGGTGAGTCGACTGTAAAAACAGGGTTGAGATATTTCAGTCTGCGCCCATACATCCAAAGGCTTAGAATTCCTTCTTATTACACAGGAGCTAGAACTCTGGTAAGCAACTTTCTATGGGAAGAAATCCACATTCCTTGATATTAACTTGAGAGTCCAGAAACAGTTCTCTTTCGTAACTTTTACAGGAAATAATGTGATCTCCATTGGCATGTGTGCTTCAGAGATAAAAAGCTCATTCCACACAAAAGGACTGAACATCAAATGGTTCTATTAACATTTTTAGCCATTTTTCCATTCTTATTTGGGCCCCAAACAGGTTTACTACGTCCCAAATCAGCAGGAAGTCATTTTAAGAGAACAACGTCCCATCCCCAGAAGGTGGGGAGGGTGTTCTTCCCCTTTGGTTATTTGATAGATAATAGAAAATTTTGTTATTTAGGGGAAAAGACTACAAGCTGTTAAATGGTCTTGTTAAATGGGTTTTGGAGGTTAGACCCAGGGACTTCTCTCTTTTGCTTTTCTGTATCCTCCTTTCTCTCCTATATAGGAGTGAACAGACTTGAGAAAAATGGGACATAGACATAGTATAGGAAAGAACAAGAAAAAAGGACAGATTATTGAATATAGCTTTATACCTTTGTATACTGATACAAAATTAATATTATATTTGGCTAAATTGGTATTGATCATTGTATATTAATGCAAAATTAAGATTGTATAGGGCTACATCGCTATTGGTCTTTGTAAATTGATACAAAATTAAGATTATATTTGGCCACAATGGTATTGACCCTTGCATATTAATGTAAAATTAACATTGTATTGGGCTACATCGGTATTGATCTTTGTATATTGATACAAAATTAAGATTATATTTGGCCACAATGGTATTGATCTTTGTATATTGATACAAAATTAAGGGTAACGCTTCTTAAAAGTATTGTTCGTAGTAATACTTAAAAATGAAATGTCAAGTTTTGACCTCTCGCTACCAACCAACATAAACTGTTTAGGATAATTAAGAAATGGAAACTAATAGCCATGAAAACGTGTCATTTTGTTAGTTACTACGACAGTCTATCACAGTTATTTTCTAAGCTACTCAGAAATCAAGTTGCTAAGAGACAATCAATATTTGCTTATCTAAATATAAGAGATAGATAGGGCATCTTCAAAAACCTCAAGAGATCTGCAGAATATGGCATTCAAAGATGTTTTCTTAACTTAAGATTTTTTGATATCGAGACAGGTCAGCTCCTGACAGCACCCCCTATTCTACTCCAAGTAGAAGATGAGCATCGAAGAATCTCCAGTGGGAGATGATTGAATTGGTGGTAAGCCGTTCTCTTGGCAAGAAAAACCCCTTGATTCAACTGTAGACAGACTTAGTCCAAAAAGGACAAAACTAGGAAGCAGATAAGTCGACAGCCTAGCTCTGCCAAGACAGGGTAGGCAAGTCCTTCATAATTCCTGCTCTAAAATCAATGTCTGTCAGAGAAACGGGGCCAAATGGCTGAAGATTGATGCTGTAATGTATGGAGAGAAAATGGGAACTGTCCAGGCAGCCACTGGTATGTCATTTCTTAGTTTTGGAAGCTGCAGGCCCTGCACTTCCTATATAATCAGATATATTTATCCCTCTCAGGTCTCTGAGGTGGTTGAAGAATAGATAGCTAGAGTCTCATAGTTAAATTTTGAGTTGTTTAGGAATCAAGAGGGTGTTCTGGATCTAAGAAGATATTTTTAAAATTATGAGGCAAGTTAGTATGAAAGCTGCGTTAGATATAGAACTTTAAATTCATGGAGATGGTTAGATAGCAGAATGTTAAATTCAGGTGCAAAATACATATGGACTGGACATTGGGAATGTATGCTAAGCCATATAACTCTTATAATTGTGGCTTATTTATTTCTGTTGTTTTGTATTGTATTTATAGTTATAAGAAAAAGAACCATTTTTTGGACTGAAAGGGAGAGCTGTTGGAGGGAAAAAAGAAAAACCTTAAACTAAAAAAAAAAAAAAGAAGGGAAGAGGATGGGGGTTGAGGGGGAGGAGGGTGGAAGGGTGGGACTGGAGGGGGGAGTAGGAAGGGGATTGTGATTGAGATGTAACTTGAAGAAATAGAAAATAAATTATTAAAAAAAAAGCTCATTCCATACTTTTTATGGTTTAGTGGGTAAAGCATTTGCTATACAAGTATAAGGACCTGAGCTCAAATTCCCAGGACCAATGTTAAATTGAGTGTGGTAGCATGCATCTGTAATCCCAGTGGTCTAACAATAAGACAGGAAGTGAATACAAAGGAATACCTCAAAACTCATACCAGTTAGCCTGGAGTACACGGTGGCAAACACATTGGAGACCCTGCTTCAAATAAGGTGGAAAGCAAGGAGTAATCCTTGAAGTTTTCCTCTGACCTCCATATATGTGCCATGCTTCGTGTGTGCCCACACTCCACACATAAACACTCATTCACACACACAGACACACACACACCATACACATACACGTATATGCACATCATAGCACATAACATAGTAAATAGAGCTGGGGCAATTGCTAGGTGTGTAAAGGCTCTTGGTATAGAAGCCTGATGACCTGAGTTCAATCTCCGGACCCATGCAAAGATAGAAGGAGACAATCCACAAAGGTGTCTTCTCAGTTCCACAAATATTCTGTAGCACCTGTGCCATACACACATATCATATCATGGACACACAAATAATAAAATTAAAAATGAATAAATAATAAAAGAAAACCTTTTTCCCTTATATTATCTTATAGAGCAGGGGTCAAAGACCAAAACAAGATCACCCTAATTTAGCCCAAAAAGATAGCCATCATGACTCAAACATAGACATGTTTCAACGGGCTAGGTTAGGTTGTGACTGGGATAGCAAATGCTAAAGGAAACAAGAAAACTTAGGATTTTCCATGAGCTATTCAACAAAGCACCCATATTTTCTTTTTGCAGCTTTCTCATACTTGTTTCTTATCTATCTTCTCTGAGAGCTATAAGCTCTGTGAGGAGAGGAAATGCATGTCTCATTCACAAGTATATCTCCAGCATCTAGGACAATGGCAGATAAAAGTTTTCTCAAATACATTTGACCCCTTACTCATTTCTTGCTTTCTCTATAATTTCACAAGTTTTAGTGACTTTGGTTACATAGGACCTTTCCAATATATTTCTAAAGGCTTGTTCTTATTTATTTCTAAGAAACAGTTCTAGGGCACAGATAAATGGTCCAGCAGAAAACCATACTTTCCACAAAGCCCCACAATCTGAATTTGATCCTCAAGACCCACATTGTGGAAGGTGAAAACTCACTCCTGTAAGTTGTCCTCTGACCTCCACACATGGATTATGGAGCATGCACACACACACACACACACACACACACACACACACACACACACACAGAGAGAGAGAGAGAGAGAGAGAGAGAGAGAGAGAGAGCAGGAATGGAGGGAGGGAAAGAGGGAAGGAGAGAGAGAGAGACAGACAGAGAGAGACAGAGAGAGAGAGTCCTATTTAGCTTTTCTGTTGCTGTGACAAAAATCACTCTGACCAAAAACTACTAGGGAAGGAAAACTTTTTTTTTTTTTCGGTTTTTTGAGACAGGATTTCTCTGTGTATCCTTGACTGTCCTGGACTCGCTTTGTAGACCAGGCTGGCCTTGAACTCACAGAGATCCACCTGCCTCTGCCTCCTGAGTGCTGGGATTAAAGGCATGTACCGCCATGCCTGGCGGAAAACATTTATTTTATCTAACAGGTTACAGTCAATCTTTGAGAGAAACCAAGGCAGGACCTTGAAACAGAAACCATGGATGAAGGCTGTTTACTGGCTTGCTCACAAACTCTTATTCATTTAGCTATTTTTCTTACATAGCTCAGACTCACCTTCCTAGGAATGGTACTGCCCACAGTGGGCTGGGCCATCCTACACCAATTAGCAATTTTGAAAATGCACCACCAACTACTCCAATGGAGACATTTCTTCAACTGAGGTTTCCTCTTCTCAGATATGTCAACTTGACAACCAACACTAGCCATCACACTCATAAATAAATAAACAAACAAACAAATGTAAAAAGTAAGTTAATAGCTTCAGATTGTAATCCATCACATTACAAAGCATGGGTTAAATCTTTACTGTTTCAACACATTTTTGAGGTGCCGGGTATGGAACCCAGAATCTCGCACATACTAGACAATAGATCTACCACTGAGCTACATCCTTAGCCTGGTCTGAAAATTTGGAAATGGCCTGTTGCACTGAGTATATCAGTATGTTCCCAGGGACAGATTAGACAGAATTTAATCACAGATCCAAACAAGACTTAGTTCCATACTACTATGGTTTGCACCTAAAAAGATAGAAAAGTATACCCAGACAGACGCTGCGCTTTTCTTACCACCTACTTTACTGATAGTATTTTTACAGGGTTATTTTCTGCAAAGAGCAAAATCAATAATTCAAGGTAAACTTAGTATTAAGAAGATTCCTCATGACTCTCAAAATTCTTTTAATTGAATCTCCAAAGTCTGTGGAAAAGAAATCTAAGCCAGCATACAGTATAAGTATAAATCCTTACATCTGGCCCTTTCTTAGTTCCGACTTGACACACTAAGGGTTTAGGAAGGGAGTGGGAAAGAAAGTTCAGCATAAGCCTTTAGAGGCCCTGAACAAGAAGGAACCTAGATTTTTCAGAACCAGATAGACATGTGACATGTAGTTATCTTCACTGTAAGCAGAGGGAAAATACACTAAGATTGTTTTCGCGTGTTTCTTTGTTTTCACCAGAAACCTAGCCAATATACAAGTAGAATGGATTCTATGTATAGCATATGGAACACTCAATATTGTTAAGATTGTCCAAACTTTGTAACCTAAAAATTCAACATTATGATAAAAATCACATTATTTTTTGCAGATGTTGATAAACTGATTCTAAAATTTCTAAAGAAATGCACAGGACATTGCCTAGACAAATTGGAAAAAAGAACAGAATAGGAAGACTCAACTGAATTTTAAGCCAGACAAATTAAAAGATTTAAGAATTGGAGAAAATAATTATTATTCATGGAAATTGAAAATAGTGTACAAATTAACAGAATTAATGCTCACTCTATTGAGTATCCACTTTAAAATAGTCTTCAGAGTTATCTACTGAAAAAATATGTTGGGATAATCTCTTGTTCATTGTGTAAAATTTGACCTTGTATTACTTACTCACTTTTGTACCAGGCAGATTGCTGAGTACAGGCCAGACTTTAGTATTATTATTATGAGCATCACCTGTCTCAGTGTTTTGTAACCATTCTTCTTCATCATCTTCTGATTGGTTTAATAAATACCTAAATGGCCTATAGCAAAGCAGGAGAAGATAGGCAGGACTTCCAGACAGAAATAGGAACTCTGGGAAAGATTCACCAGCCAGACACAGAGGAAGAAACAGGTTCCAGGACTGAGAGACTGAAGAAAGCTAACAAGCCACATGATACAATGTAGATTAGTATAAAGGGATTAATTTAAGTCATACACACTAGTTGGGGACAAGCCTAAGCCAAGGATGAGCTTTCATTATAATAAAAAGTCCCCATGTAATTATTGGGAACTGGTGATCCAAAAAAAAATCCCATTATAAAAATAATGTGTTCCTAATGTATTATCACTTTATTCCATTTTTAGAACTACAACTTAGAAAACTCTTACACACTTCCACTAGGAGAAATTTATAACCATATAAATAGAATTGCATTCATGTTAGCAACAAATAGAGAAATAAGAAAACCAATTCAAATACCTCTCAGAGGTAGATAAGATACATAGGTCATAATAATCACATGATAGAACATTATGCAACAGGGAACTAAGTACTTAATCTCTTGTTTACAGATTCCACTTGTGAACCTATATAATGTCTTCTGAATGCTGGCAATGGGTCACAGATAAGACCAAGATAGAAGAGGAAATAGATCAACAAAATCCCAAACCTTGGACCAACTCAGGAAGCAAACTCTAAGAACAACCTCACAGACAATGGCCTGCACATTTTTATTTCTCTGGATCATCAGTGTCTCCAGTCTCTGGAGTTTGAATAGATCACTATAAAATGACCCCAAAAGAAGCTTTTACATTCAATTTTGTGTATCAAATGCACCAAGTAGAGAGTTAGATTAAATCTCTTCTTAGTTCCCCGAGTCTTTTGATCAAAATAGAAAGGGCTCTTTTCTTCTTTCATTGTGATACATAATGGCATATGTCTTATCCAAGGATTGTCACCAATTTTTCAATAATAATTTTGCTTTCCATTCAACCCACATAAAAGCTCACTGTTTCAGCCTTTGTAACACTAGTTCAACTGAGGGTAACAAGCTTCCTGAAGGGCTACAACCTGTTCACATCTTCTAGTTAGCATTGACATCCTTATTCAACAGCACATTTTCCCCTATTTAAAATATTATGTATCTCCTTGATTTATCCTTGTCTTTTTCTCCCATGAAAGTTGGAGTTCATCATCAAAAAAATTTCAGAGACACTACTGTTTCATCTCATTCTAACATTTCAGAGACAGCTTTGAACTACTCTTTTGTTCTCACATACACAGCCTGAAACAAAATGACTTCTGAGAATATAACGCATATCAGAGGCCAGCTGTAAGTGACATCACACTGACCTGTAAACCAGGGTGTGTCCATCATCTTGTAGACTGCCACTTTTTTGTTCTGTTTTCACACTGTGGAGGAACCAGACAAAACTCTGAGTTCTGGTGTCTCCTCCTATAAATACATTAAGCTGGGCTGGTGAGATGGTTCACCAGGTAAAAGCACTTGCTGCCAGACCCAAAGACCTGAGTCCAAGTCCCAGAATTCACATGGTGAAGTGACAGAACCGACTCCCCTGATGTCCACACACACTCCAAGATGCACAGAAGCACACATACACACAAATACATGTAGACACAAATAATCAAAGAAGTAAGATATAATATTAAAGGTGGAGGGAGCTGGAGAGACAGCTCAGTTGTTAAGAACATGGACTACTCTTGTAAATGAACTGAGTTCAGCTGTCAGCACCTACATCAGGTAGCTCGCAACTACCTGTAACTCCCACCCCAAGGGATCTGGTATCCTCTTCTGGACTCAGCAGCCTCCTGAACTTGCACGTGCATACACACACACACACACACACACACTTTTAAAAATTAACCATAGAAAAAGAAAACAAAGACATTATCCCCATTGGATCATGGCTCCACCCTTACAACATAATTTGACCTGAATTATTTCCTCACACTAAGTATAGCTATACTTGGAGTTAGTGTTTCAGTGAGTCAACTGGGGCCAGGGATTCAGTGGCCCCTAGCACAGTGTAGCTTAAAGTGTAGATGGTTAAGGGACAGGTTTATTTTGTTGCCTCTATGTTGCCTAGAGTCCAAGATAGAAACCCCCCCCCAAAAAAAAAAATCTAAGGGTCAGACAAGCCTTCAAAATCATGACAAAGATATATCTGTTCAAGTTGGGAATGAAGATAGATTTTCTTCACTAGTTTGATAATATGGCAACATTAGTTGCATTTTTATTTTTTTAATTTTATTTCTTCAAGTTACATGTCAATCACAATCCCCTCCCTACTCCCCCCTCCAGTCCCACCCTCCCACCCTCTTCCCCCTCAACCCCTCATCCACTTCCTTTTTTTTTAATTTAAGGTATATCTTTTCCCCCCAACAACTCCCCCTTTCAGTCCAAGAAATGGCTGTTTCTCTTATAACAACAAATACAATACAAAACAACAAAAATAATTAGATCACAATTATGAAAATTATAAAGCTTAGCGTACATTCCCAATGTCCAGTCCATTCGTATTTGGTGAGTGACTTTAGCTTTTTAACTACTTAGACATATGGCATGTAGGCACTGTTGTACTTGTACTTCAGTCCTCATAAATATCAGCAGTCTCTATCTTCCTTCACCAAAATCCCCTGGGAACAGTTTGGTTCCTTGCAGGAACAATCTTTAACTTTGAGAAGGCAGTGTAATGTGTGTATTCTAAAGTCCCTTGAAATACATGTTCGCTGTGTGTGACTGTGCTTACAACTGAGTATAGAACATCCATTGCCTTTTATTACCTTCAATGTTTAAAGCCCTGTCTACATTCATTTTGCTGTACTGTCTATCTTTTCTGTTTTGTTTTTACAATATACATGACAAAATCCTTTCTAGTTTTTCATCCATCCTAGGTAATTTCTCATTGGATTTCTAGCCATACAAAACTTTGGGAAGGCAGAAGATGGTGGTACGTTTCCATAATTCTTAGCATTTGAGGAACTGAAGCAGAAGAATTTTCATGAGTTCAAGCCAAGTCTCAGCTATGTACCTATATTCAAAGCAAGATCTTGTCAAGCAGAAAGAAAGAGAGACAGAGAGAGAAAGAAAGACAGGAATGGGACTGGAGAGATGACTCAGCCATTAAGAGTACTTCCTGATGGTAATAAAAACAGCATGGTACTGGTATAGAAACAGACTAGCTGATCAATGGAATCGAATCAAAAACCCAGAAATAAACGCAAACACCTACAGTCACTGAATTTTTGACAAAAAAGCCAAAATCATACAATGGAAAAAGGAAACACCTTCAACAAACGGTGCTGGTCTAACCGGATGTTTACATGTACAGGAATGCAAATAGACCCATATTTATCTCCCTGCATAAAACTTAAGACCAAGTGGATCAAAGAACTTAATGTAAAACAGGACACACTAAATCTAATAGAAGAGAAAGTGGAAGAAAGCCTCAAACTCATGGGCACATGATACAACTTCCTGAACAGAACACCAATAGCTCAGGCTCTAAGATCAACAATCAATAAATGGGGCCTCATGAAACTGAAAAGCTTCTGTAAGGCAAAAGACACTGTCATTAGAACAAAACAGCAGCCTACAGATTGGGAAAAGATCTTCACCAAACCCACATCTGACAGAGGGCTAATATCTATAACTTACAAAGAACTCAAGAAACTAAACACCAAGAAAGCAAATAATCCAATCAAAAATGGGGTACAGAGCTAAACCGAGAATTAACAAAAGAAGAATCTCTAAAGGCTGATAGGCACTTGAAGAATTTTTCAAAATCCTTGGTCATCAGGGAAATGCAACTCAAAATGACTCTGAGATTCCATATCTCACACATAAGAATGACTAAGATCAAAAACTCAAAAGATAGCACATGCTGCCAAGGATGTGGAGAAAGAGGAATACTCCTCCATTGCTGGTGGGTATGCAAACTTGTGCAACCACTGTGGAAATCAGTCTGACAATATCTTAGAAAATTTTGGGGAATAGTTCTACCTCAAGATCCAGCCATAATGTTCCTGGGCATATATCCAAAAGATTCTCCACCAAACCACAAGAACATGGCCTAAACAATGCTTTATTCATAATAGACAGAAACTGCAAACAACCAAGATGTCCTTTAACCAAAGAATGGATTTTTTAAAACTATGGTGCATTTACACAATGGAATATTACACAGCTATCAGAAAAAGAAAATCATGCAATTTGCAACCAAATGGATGGATCTTGAAAAGCTTATCCTAAGTGAGCTAACTCAGACCCAGAAATATACACATGTTATATGCTCTCTTATAAGTGGATATTAATCATATAGCACAGGACAACCATCCTACAACCCAGAGACCCAAACAGACAGGAACCTAGCATAATCATCCTTTGAAAAACTCCCTGTTGCTTGTTAGTAGGAAACCTTAACCTAGCTGGGCTGCCATATCAGGCCCCAGTACAAGAGGAAGCTCTTGGCCCTCATGTGACTGCTGAACTGAGGATGTTTGATATGTGGGGGCTCCACTCATCTGAGGAGGAGAGGATTGAGATGAGGAAGAGGGAGGAAAGGACAGGGAGGAAAAGAGGGAAGGGATGTAACTTAAAAAATAAATCAATAAAAAGAGAGTAGTTGCTGCTCTTGTAGAGGACCTATGTTCAGTACCCAGCACCACACTAGGCAGTTCACAACTACCTGAAACTCCAGTAACAGGACTCTTATGACCTCTTCTAGCCTCTGTGGGCACCTGTGTGCACATGGTGCACATACAAAAGAGGAGGAACACACATCCATGCATGTGTGTGCATGCATGCACACACACACTCATTAATTACAAATATAAGTAAAATATTCTTAAACAACAATACCAAAATGTTTAGAGATTTATGATATGATCTATTATACAATCTATTATTAATATGTTATCTAACCTCTCTTTAAGTGACTTCTAGATTTGAAGTATTTAGAAAGGCATTCATTACTCAAATCTTATAAAGGACATCACTTGTATTTTCTTCTATTAATTCCTTTTAACTTTTTAAGATTTTATTGATGTTTAGGAATTGTTGGTGTGTAGAAAGTTTTTTGGTCATGAGTGTCTACTTTTACTTAGGTATTATATTTTAGTGAAAGACTTGGCAGCCCTGAGCATCTTCCCTCTCCTACTCATTACCTACAATTAGCTCTCCCCATTCATTAGTCCATAATATCCCACATGAATACTCATTCATTTGCCACACACTTCTCTCCATCCTTTCCCAAGACACCTCTTCCAGATACAATCATTATAAATACATACAGGCGAAATGCTCATACACATAAAATAATAATAGATAAGCAAAATAAGTATATTTTATTTAGGACGCATATGTGTTTAACATTTTTTTAAGTATTTTGGTATGGGGAGACAGCTCAGTGAATAAGAGTGAATGTGTGGCCATACATACCTAAAACCCGGCTGTTAAGGACAGAAACAGGCAGATATCAGGCGCTCACTAACTAGTTAGCCTCGCCAAAATGGCATGTGCCAGGTTCAAGTAAGAGAACTTGTCTCAAAAACATAAGGTGGAGACCAATAAAAGAAGCCACCACTGCCTTCCTCTGGCCTCCATATGTGTGTACAGGTACATGCATCTGTTCATAAATGTGCACACATACCATGTGCATTACCCTACACATACCTACAGAAACATCACTTTTAAAAAGGAAAATCATTACAAGCAGATGCTTATACCTGAAAGACGAAAATGTAAATTGGAACCAGTACTTTATATTTTGACCTTAATCAACAAAACTGGAACTGAGTATCTGAGGTGGTTTGAAAGAAAATGGTCCTCATAGGTTCATAGGGAGTGGTACTATTAGGAGGTGTGGCCTTGTTGAAGTAGGTATGGCATTGTTAGAGGAAGTATGTCACTGGAGGTGGGCTTTGAGGTCTCAAATGCTCAAGCTACATGAGCTACCACGTAGGTGCTGGGAATCAAACCCAGCTCCTCTGGAAGAGAGGCCAGTAGTCTTAACTGCCAAACCATCTCTCCAGCCCCAATTTTTATTTTAATTTATTTTATTATTATAAATTATACATATAATACACACATATATATGTACATATTATGTACATATATCATATATACTGCATAGTGTGGCATATTCATCCTGCTGCCTGCTGATGAACATGCCACACCATGTCTGATTGCGTGCCACCATGCTTCCTGACATGATGATAATGGAGTGAACCTCTGAAACAGTAAGCCAGCCCTGAAGGTGAAACTTTTTTAACAACTATATTTATTAATAACTATAAATACCTATTACGTAACACAACTAACCCTAAACACCTATTGTCTAACAACTAACCCTAACGCTTTAGAAGGATACAGTCTCAGGGGCAAGTCCTCAAGCGTAGGTCCATGAGGGCAGTTGATTATCTGTCTGTCTGCAGGAACATCTCTGGTGTAAGTCTTTGATGGCAATTGGCTATCACATTGCTAGGGCAGCGTCACTTCAACTTATGCTTGAAGCCTTCTTTTCTCTGAGGACCTCAGCTGCCCAGAGGCCAATGTGGTCAGTTTGTCTTAGCCACTCAGTCATTCTGCTGTAACCATCAGGCCAGGGCCAGCCAGGTGCGGTTCTACTCAGTAGACAGTTTTAACTTGCTGAACCCCTCCGGGCAGATACCGACCCACCTCAGGGCCAAGGCTCTTCCTCCACAGGCTTGGAGCTGACCTTATTTGCACAGCTCCGCTTGAGATTCGCTTTTCAGTCAGTGCTCCCTTGGCTCCAGCAAATAGCATATGCCACTTGGCATCTCATTGTCTCTAGTGCAGGACACCTGGGCTCCATGCTCACATCCTTAAATAAGGCATTGTCTCTCAGGGTTTCACCTGGCTTCAGCCTAATCTTGGCTCCGCCCACTTTGGCCGCTATTTAGCAATTGAAAGCAATGCCAAGCCAGAAACCCTTTCAGTCCATATGCTGCCATGCCAGATGCCCACAAGTGTCAGACTGATCTTCTTGCCCCTTTTAAGAGACTGTTTCAGAAGCCCCTACATATTCACTAAAGAATTCTAAGTTCCATTACACAACCCCAATTAAATGTTTTCCTTTATAAGAGCTGCCATTGTCATGGGGTCTCTTGACAGAAATAGAAACCCTAACTAAGACAATATCTCTGATTAGCTTCATTCTATGGCATGTACCCTGTAAGGCTCAGAAAAGCTTTTGAACTTGTTTACCAGAAAAAGTAATTTTTAAAAAAATTTTAATGTTTTCTGTGTATCAAATGCATGCAGTACCTGCAGAGGCCTAGAGAAGGCATTGAATCCCCTGGGACTGGGACTGGAGTTGCAGACTGTTGTGAGCTACCATGTAGGTGCTGGGAATCAAACCCAGCTCCTCTGGAAGAGAGACCAGTACTCTTAACTACTGAACCATCTCTCTAGCCCCAATTTTTATTTTAATTTACTTTATTATTATAAATTATATGTATACATACAATACACATATATATGCATATATATCATATATAATGTATGTGTGTGTGCACATGCTGGTGTCCAGGGAGAAGAGAGTCCTGAGATCTTTCAGGAGATGGAATTACAGGTAGTTGTGAACAGTCCAACATGGGTGCTAAGAACTGAACTCATCCTGACCCTAGAGAAATTGTAGAAGTAGCTGCTGTGTCACATGTGCATCTATAGGTGGCAGAGAAGAGAGAGGCTGTGTCTACATTCAGTATCTTGGCCTATGTACATCTAAAGGATTAATAGCCTAATATTCCCTGAAGAAAGGAAGCCTGGAAACATTACCAGTTCTTTGCCATGGGGCCTGGACAGAAGCTACCCTGTGACGACCATCAGTCCAGTATCAGGCGAGCTCAGATGGGCTTCCAGGACAGGAAGGAAGCCAAAGACTAGAAGAACCCTGCCTGGTACCATGGACCCCAAGCAAATGGCCACTTGGGAAAACTGGGCAAGGAGCGAGCCCGAGACAACCACCAGACTAGTACCATGGGGTCTGGACAGGGAGTTAGCCTGAGATGAGCACCAGTCTGATACCATGCAGGCCTGTGGCTCACACCATATTGAAGATGACCAGTGTCAGGAGCCATAATACACAATGCACAAGTGGGCATAGTACTCCTGAGACCACTCCTGAGATAAGCCCACACACTCAGAAACCCAATGTACTGAAGGGAATGAAAATTATTGAGACCCCCTAAGTTGGCAGTAGAGCCAGGCCAGCTGCCAGGTCCCAGGAACTTAGCTGAACATAAAAAGGGTGAAACCAAGAATGAAGGTCAATTGGGCCATGGGCCCCCAGGGTTTCAGGAACTGGCTGACCACAAAGTAGATAACAAAACAAGATTAGATTCATTCCTGAGACAAACAGATGTAGGATGTTTCCCGCTGACTAACTAATGGGCTGGTACATTCCACCTGTATTTCGCCTCCCCCTTGGGCTGTGGTAAACAATGGGCTGGGCTGGTACTTCCCACCTGTAATTTCCCCCACCCCCTTAATCTGTGGTGCTCCCCTATAAAATATTTTACTCTCCCCCAAATCATAGTCGCGGCTCCTACCCCTGCGTGGGATACGAGTGGCGCCCTCAGTGCACTGAGCCCCCCTTCCCCCCCGAAATAAACCTCTTGCGATTGCATCAAGATGGTCTCTTGCGAGTTTTGGGGCGGCCGTGATATCCTGAGCGTCGGGTGAGGAACTTCCCTCCCCCGGGTCTTTCAGTACCACTAAGAGGAGAAAGAATCTGGTAGAAAAATGGAAGAGAAAGAAAAACAGAAAGATAAGAGCACAACAAGGAGAGACAGAACTGGAGACTTGAGCATAGTGAGAAACAACCTGATGTGAGTAGCCAATGATACCACCTAGGACCATGGTGGGGTCCTGGCCTATGCTGCCAACAGGGGCCATATTTGGGTCTATGGTCCTGCAGCAGCAGAGGTCTGTTACCACCAAAAGCCAGGTGGACATCTCTGGTCTGGGCTGCCACTAAAGGACATGTCGATATGTGAGGACTGTGCAGAACTGACCCACTCCCCATGTGGGCATCACAGGAGGACTGACCCTAGAGACATGAGAGCAGGAGAGCTGACCCTGTCCCTAACCAGCTGCAGTACTTAGGAGAGCAGGCCATGCACATGCCAAGAGATGTGAGTGAGCTGGCCCCAAGGATGTGAGCTTAGGAGATCTGGCCCTACCACTCATCTCCCTGTGGTGGCATGGACAAGGGAAAGATAACTTACTCTCCCTCAGCTCTCATCACTAATAGCAGGTGAGAGACCTGGCCCTGGGGTAGTAAGAGCAGGAGACCTGGCTCTGTCCTTCACCAGCTGAATCACTCTGGAGAGCAGGCCCTAAGCCTCGCCGAGGCAGCACACTACAGCTGCCCCTGGATGTGGGAATTGTGGGTGAGTCGGCCCTGAGGGTGTGAGTGTGGGAGAGCCATCCCTACCTTTTGTCTGTTTTGTGGTAGTATTGGTAAGGAAGAGATCCCCTCCACTCTCTTTTGCCCTCACCACAGGTAGCAGTTGGTCCTGATGGGGTTATGAGAGCAGGAGAGCTGTCCCAGGCCCTTACCTGCTGCAGCATTTAGGAGAGCAGGCCCCACCCTTACCTGGGTAGCACAATAGAACTGGCCCTGGATGTGGGGGTTGCAGGCCCAGAATCAGGGCTTTGGGTTGACCTACCCCAACATATACCCCATGGGTGAACTGCTAGAGGGCATGAAAAGGCCAATTCCACAGACCCAAAACTACAGGATCTCCATGACACAGGACAACAGGATACCTGAGAGGAGTCCCAGTGAGGTTCCAGAATTGACAGAGTAGCAGAAGCCAGGGGGCTCGTACCAGACCAAAGAATCATTATAATGAACATTTGCAAGCAAGCAAGTATGGACAAAAGTGAATATTGTGGGACACACTGAGACATACTACAGCTTCTATAATGAGATTTTTTTTCCTGTTGGAAGAGGTTATAAGGGTGGAGGGTGGGTTGGAAGGTAGGAGAGGGAACAGGGTGCATGATATGAAGTTCACAAAATAAAAAACAATAAAATGATTTAAGAAAAATAACTGAATTCATGTTCTCTAGAAGACCAGCAAAATGACACATCTCCCTAGCTCCAGGACAAAGATTTCTAAACATTTTGTTTATGTTTGTTGAAATCACGTGTTTTGGGGAACAACCCAGTCGCCCATTGACAGAAGAAAGAATAAATCACTATAAATATTCATCTAGTGAAAATTAATTACCTGGTGTTGGATTTGTAAACTTGGACAACTTTCACAATATAATAGTGGTAAAAATGCAAGCTATAGACTATATGAACATGCCCCCATGATGTCCCTAAATTAAAGTCAACACAATGCCAGCTAGACCATACTCCCCAGTACAGGAACCACTGGTCACTTAAGGTTACTAAGAACTTGAAATGAAGGTGGCCCATATTGAGACATTCTGTTCATGTTAAATATAGTCAAGGTTTCATAGGTATGAAAAAAAATAAAGATGCCTCTCTAATCATTTTTCTATGAACTTCATGAGCATGGTAATGGATAGTTCCCAGAGCAGCAGTCAGTGAACATCTCTGTAGAGCTAGGCAGTAAATATTTTAAGCTTTATGGACCATACTGTGTTCACTGAAACTACTCCACTCTGTTATTGCAATGAGAAATCATCCATAGACAACATTCAGATTAATGATAATGACTTTTCCAATAAATCTTACTCAAAACAATGATAGGCTAAATTTCACCCACAGACTATAGAGTGCTAACCCCTTTTCTAAAAGAAGGAAAGGGTATAAACTAAGCCCTAGAAAACACAAACCATGATGAAGGAAGTCATAAACCAACAAGATTCAGACAAGTCTCTCCCCAGGACAGGCATGTTAGCTCTAGCAACAGATATATGCAATCAACATGTTTAAGTTAGCTATACACATTTCAGTATCAATGAGATATTTAATGAATATGTCCTTGCTTACTTATCTAATGATCATTCTTTTTTTCCAAGATGCAGCATACAATATTCCATTTGGAAATATTTAATTCGCTCTTCTATCCCCTGGAGACATAGGAATACAAGTGGGAAAATATTTAAATATTTCATTTCTAGGATTCACAACGAATGGGAGAAAAAGATGACATGGCAAGAAGTGTAGTGGTTTCTTAGCTTCTCCCACTGGAAGAATGTGCCATCTGCTCATTCTGAAGATTAATTTGTAAATTAATCTTCCAAGCAGGGAATGAGCAGGATCAAACTCACATCTTTGCAGTTCAGCAGAAGATGGGAGAAAGAAGTGAGAGGCACTCAACCATAGGCCGCAACCATCAGGTTAAGAAATCCACAGAAAGCTGTGTTGGAAACAACAGTCCTTAGGTTTTCTGGCATGTATACAACCGATGTTAGACAGAGAAGAATCACTGGGAATCAACTGGCAATGGAATTTTATTCATCAGTAAAGAAAATATATGGTACTGGAAACCATCACATTATATGAATAAGCAAAACTCAAAAATGAATATTGCATATTTTCTTTCATATGTGGAATCTACATTGAAATACATATAGAAAAGGGACTAGTTGGAAGAAAGGCAGGTTCCAAGTCCTGTAGATACATGGAAATGAGAGAGGGTAATGGAAGAATAAGAAGGAAAAAAACACATTTTCTCTTACATGCTGATCAAGATTTTTATATTTTTCTGTTTAACTTTCACTATCAACTTGACATAATCTAGAATTACCTGGGAAGAGGATCTCAATTGAGAAATTTCTTAAATTAGATTGCCCTATAGGTATATGGGAGGTAGGGGAATTGTCCTTATTGTTAACTGTTGTAAGGGGACCAGCTCATTGTAGGTGCCACCATTCCCTAGGCAGCTGGTGCTAAAAGATAAGCTCACCTGCAAGCCAGCAAGGCACATCCTCTGTAGTTCCTGTCACATTTATTTGGTTGTAAAGTAAGTTCCTTGATCAAAAGCAATGCTGCGTAAAATAGTAAGCAGGCCTACTTTTAAGTTCTTGCCTTGAGTTCCTGCCTTAATTTCCCCCACTGTATCATGACTTAGAATTATGAGCCAAATAAATTTTGTCCTCTCTTGTGTTACATTTTGTCAGTATATTTTATCACAGTGTCAGAAATGAAACTAGGACATAGAGAGACAATTTGGAGGGAGGAAAGGGAACAGAAAGAAGGAAAGATGGGACAAGAGATCATGACAGGGATCTAGCAAGAAGCAAAGTGCAATGGTAAAGATGTATGAAATTGTTTAAGAAAATCTATTATCTTGTATGAATAAAAATTATTTTCTTCCCTGCACAAAACTTAAGTCCAAGTGGATCAAAGAACTTAGCATAAAACTGAACACACTAAATCTAATAGAAGAGAAAGTGGGGAAAAGCCTCGAACTCATGGGCACAGGATACAACTTCCTGAGCAGAACACCAACAGCTCAGGACGTGAGATCAGCAATCAATAAATGGGACCTCATGAAACTGAAAAACTTCTGTAAGACAAAGGACAGTGTCATTCGAACAAAACGGCAGCCTACAGATTGGGAAAAGATCTTCATCAACCCCACATCTGACAGAGGGCTAATACCCATAATTTACAAAGAACTCAAGAAATTAAACACCAACAAATCAAATAATCCAATCAAAAAAATGGGGTACAGAGCTAAACTGAGAATTCACAAAACAGGAACCTCTAAAGGCTGAGAGACACTTGAAGAAACATTCAAAATCCTTGGTCATCAGGGAAATACAACTCAAAACGACCCTGAGATTCCATCACTCACCCATCAGAATGACTAAGATAAAAAACTCAAAAGATAGCACATGCTGCCGAGGATGGGGAGAAAGAGCAACACTCCTCCATTGCTGGTGGGTGTGCAAACTTGTGCAACCACTGTGGAAATCAGTCTAGCAATATCTTAGAAAATTTTTTGGAATAGTTCTACCTCAAGACCCAGCCATAATGCTCCTGGGCATATATCCAAAAGATTCTCCACCAAACCACAAGGACATGGCCTAAACAATGTTCATAGGAGCTTTATTTGTAATAAAGCCAGAAACTGGAAACAACCCAAATATCCTTCAACCAAAGGATGGATTAAAAAAAAAAACAAAACAAAAAAATTGTGATACATGTACACAATGGAATACTACACAACTATCAGAAACAAGGAAATCATTCAATTTGCAACCAAATGGATAGATCTAGAAAAGCTCACCCTAAGTGAGCTAACTCAGACCCAGAAAGATACACATGGTATGTACTCTCTTATAAGTGGATATTAACCATATAGCACAGGACAACCATCCTACAACCGACAGACCCAAACAGATAGGGACCTATCACGAAACTTCACCCAAGAGCAAGTCATGGACCCTATTGTTTGTTAGTAGAACACCTTACCCTAGCTGAGCTGCCATATCAGGTCCCAGTACAAGAGGAAGCTCTTAGCCCACATGTGATTGATGAACTGAGGGGGTTTGATATGTAGAGATTACCTTCATGCGAGGAGGAGAGGAGAGAGATGAGGAAGGGGGTGAGGGAGGGGAGGAATGAAGGGACTTTGATCAAGATGTAACTTGAAAAAATAAATTAATAATTTAAAAATATTTTCTTAATAAAAACAAGTCAACAGAAAATGTAAACCTCAAAAATTATGGATGAAGAAACTGATCATTTTCTACAAGCTTCAGTAATAGATATAAATTTAGAAAACAGGATCTCAACAATGAGAAAAAATAGGATACAATTAAGCTTGGCAAACTTTGACCCATGGAAAAATTTGGTTCATCATCTCCTCTTATAGATTTATTGGAAAACAGACATACATATCCATTGGTACATTATCGGTGCCTGCTTTCTTTCTAGAATGGCAGAGTAGATGTGATGGCTAGTCTTGGTTGTCAACTTAATTACATCTGAAATTAACTAAAACACAAAAGTGGAGAGCATATCTGTAAGGGATTTTTGTTTAATCTGACAGGAATATTTACTTCTAATCCAGATCTATGAGGTAGGAAGACATCTTTAATCCAGATATTGAAGTGGGGAGACATACCTTTAATCCAGATCTTTTGACTTGGAAAACTCACCTGTAATCTGAGTCACGTCTTCTGACAGAAGCCTGTATAAGGACATGGAAGAAGGATGCTATTGCTCTTTGCCTGCTTGCTCTCAACTTGATAGCAAGCTCATTCTTTCACTGGCATTGGAGTCTACTTATTTGGAATTCCAGCATATACTGTAGACCAGCAAACAGAATTATTGGACATAAAGGGCTTTGAATTACACAAATTTCTTTGCCACCAAATAGTTACATGTTCTCAATCCATGGCTTTTAAGACTATCCTAATATTTTCTAACCATGTGTCATGTAAGGTTGCTTATCCTGGTTAAATTGAAAGCTCCATAAAGGTGAATCATATACATACAAGTAACATTATATGGAATAAACATGTTGTATTTGTATATTTAGGAATATATATTAAATATGTATTATATACTATATATAAATGTATTACATATATTTAGGAATATATATATTAACCAATTAAATATATTAACAAAGGAAAAGAGGCCATGAATTTGAAAGAGAGTAAGAAGGTGCGTGGGAGGAGCTGGAGGGAGAATAAGGAAGTGTAATTATATTTTAATTTCAAAAATATTTCTTTTTAAAAACTTCTCAATTTCTCCCCCTTAGTATCTGTGGTAGTTTGAATAGGAATGGCCCCATAGACTCATGTTTGTGAATGCTTGATCCATAAGGAGTTGCCTTATTAAGAGGTGTGGCTCTGTTGGAGGAAGTGTGTTACTGTGGGGTGGGCTTTGAGGTTTCCTATGCTGTAACTATGTTCAGTGAGCCACAGAGTCTCCTGCTGCCTACAGATCAAAATGTAGAACTCTCAGCTCCTTCTCCACCACCATGTCTGCCTGCACACTGCTATGCTTCCCACCATGATGATAATGGACTAAACCTCTGAAACTGTAAGCCAGATCCATTTAAATGTTTTCTTTTATGGGAGCTGCCATGGTCATGGTGTCTGTTCACAGCAATGGAAACCCTGACAGTATCTATCAGAAAGGATTTGAATCTGGAAACAGCTCATTTGGTAGTATGCTTGCCTAGCATGTAGGAAGCCACAGGTTCAGATCTCAGCACCACATTAAACCGAGCATGGTGCTCCACTCCTGTCAAACCAGCACTTAGAAGGTACAGGCAGAAGAATCAGAAGTTCAAGATCATCCTTAGCTGCACAGTGAATTTGAAGTCAGTCTGAGACATATAAGACTCTGTGTCAAAAAAACAGACTCCAACCCTCTGATGAATGATGAAGACTTTGTTACATAAATTTCTGAACACTGATGTTCCCTAAGTCTTAAACTATATTGTAACTATCATCCAAGGTCCTGAACACTGATTGCATGTATGGAGAAAAATAGTCATTCCACAATAAATTAGGCACGTGTGCACTTAAAAACACACACACATACACACACACACACACATATACACACACCCATATATATACACACACATAAAAACACACACATACACACACACCCCAAATCTATATATGTAGCTTAACCCTGATTCTCAGAGAATGTCTTAACCCTGATTCTCAGTGAAGAATTTCTTGCTTTTTTTCCAGGGAAGAAGGCAAGAAACTAGGGGGCACATATCAAAATATAAACCCAGATTGAACCACTTCAAGGTATCAGAGGAACTAAAAAGAGTAAACTACTGAGTAGAATGACAAAATATGCCTGGGTATTGCTCATGTGGGGAGGTAGGAAATCTGAAGAAGATCAGGGAGATTAAAAGGGGTCAGGGAGCCAGAATTAAACTTAGAAAGCTTACTTAAGGCAGAACAAAAAAGAAACTAGCTCTCATAGTTTTGAAATCTAGTAGAAAAAGATTGACACATGCATGAACTCACAGAGACTGTATGTGGCAGCATGAATGAGGTCTGTAGAGGTCCAAGGTAGACAGGGTCCCAGTGCTGTGAGGGGGAAAAGTAGACTCAAGCTCCCATCCGTAACCAAGAAGGTATCTCCAATTGACAACTGCTCACAAAGAAAAAAATCAGTTTTCTCCAATGGAGTCTCACTGAGTATACAAACCACTTTAAAGGCAAGTCACATGCCAACACGATAAGAAGAGTTTCACGATGTTTTTGGAGTTTTTTTTTTTTTCTCAAATGACTTTGTTTGGGCATTTTTAAAAATTTTACTGGTCTTTTGCTAGTATATTATGGTTTCTGATTTTGTGGTTTTTAGTGTGTGTGTGTGTGTGTGTGTGTGTGTGTGTGTTTCTCTGACTTTTATTTTTGTTGTTTTGTGTTATTCTACTTTGTTTTTGCTTATCTGAGTTTTTTTTTTTTAAGAGAAAGAAAGCATGGTATTGGGCAGGTTAGGAGGTGGGGAGGATTTGGGAAGAGATGAAGAATGGGAAACTATAATCAGGTATCAGCATCCCAGATTTCAAGCTGTACTACAGAGCAATAGTTATAAAAACAGCATGGTCCTGGTATAGAAAAAGACCAGTGGATCAATGGAATCGAATTGAAGACCCAGAAATGAACCCACACACCTATGGTCACTTAATTTTTGACAAAGAAGCCAAAACTGTACAATGGAAAAAGGACAGCATTTTCTTGTTTTTCCCCCAAGTGTTTTTTTTCCTTTCTTTTTTTATTTCTTCAAGTTACATCTCAACCGCAGTCCCACCCTCCCACCCTCAACCCCCCATCCTCTTCCATTTTTTTTAAGTTTAAAGTATATCTTATTTCCCCCTACAGTTTCCCCTTTCAGTCCAACAAATGGCTCTTTCTCTTATAATAATAAATACAATACAAAACAAAAGAGGTAATTAGGCCATAGTTATGAGGGTTATATGGCTTAGCGTACATTCCCAGTGTCCAGTCCATATGTATTTGGCACCCGACATTAACATTCTACTATCTAACCATCTCCATGAGTTTAAAGTTCTATATTTAACTCAGCTTTCATACTAACTTGCAACACAATTTTAAAAGCATCTTCTTAGATCTATAACACTCTCGACTCCTAAACAACTCAAAATTTAATTATGAGACTCTAGCTATCTGTTCTTCAACCACCTCAGAGACCTGAGAGGGATAAATATATCTGATTATATAGGAAGTGCAGGGTCTGCAGCTTCCAAAACTAAGAAATGACATACCAGTGGCTGCCTGGACAGTTCCCATTTTCTCTCCATGCATTACAGCATCGATCTTCAGTCATTTGGCCCTGTTTCTCTGACAGACATTGATTGTAGAGCAGGGGTTATGAAGGATTTGCCTACCCTGTCTTGGCAGAGCTAGGCTGAAGGACAGCATTTTCAACAAATGGTGCTGGTCCAACTGGATGTCGACATGCAAAAGAATGAAATTAGACCCATACTTATCACCTGGGACAAAACTTAAGTCCAAGTGGAACAAAGACCTTAACAAAAGGCCTGACACACTAAATCTACTAGAAGAGAAAGTGGGGAAAAGCCTTGAACTCATTGGCACAGGTGACAACTTACTGAACAGAACACCAACAGCTCAGGATCTAAGCTCAACAATCAATAAATGGGACCTCATGAAACTGAGAAGCTTCTGCAAGGCAAAAGACACTGCCATTCAAAAAATTATTTTCAATTTAAAAACAAGAAAGTGTCTCATTGCCAGGGAGAGAGAACTAAAAAACAAACAAACAAACAGAAAAACATATAAAAAATTTAAAAAATAAAAATAAAAATTCTATGTCCATGTTCCCTTTGGTGTGTTGGTTGTAGAATCGATATCCCCTATTATATAGCTAAAATCCTACTATAAGTGAATAGATGCCACATGCATCCTTCTGAGTCTGGGTTAGCTCACTCAGGATGAGCTTCTCTAGTTCCATCCATTTGGCTGCAAATTGCATAATTTCATTGTTCCTGATAGCTGAATAATATTCCATTTTGTAGATGTACCACAGTTTTTTAATCCATTCTTCAGTTGAGGGTCATCTGGGTTCTTTCCAGTTTCTAGCTATTACAAATAAGGCTGCTATGAACATAGATGAGGAAACTTCCTTATGATTCTGTGAGGAGTCATTTGGGTGTATACCCAGAAGTGGTATGGCTGGGTCCTGAGGCAAAGCTATTCCAAGTTTTCTAAGATATCGCCAGACTGACCTCCATAGTGGTTGCACAACCCTGCACTCCCACTAGCAATGGAGGAGGGTTCCCCTTTCTCCACACCCTTGCCAGCATGTGCTGTCATTTGAGCTTTGGTCTTAGCCTTTCTGACAGGTGTGAGATGGAATCTGAGTCGTCTTGAGTTACATTTCTCTGATGATTAAGGATGTTGAGCATTTCTTCAATTGTCTCTCAGCCATTAGGGATTCCTCCTTTGTGAATTCTCTATTTAGCTCTGTCCCCCATTTTTTTGATTGGATTATTTGGTTTCTTGGCATTTAATTTCTTGAGTTCTTTGTAGATTTTGGATATTAGCTCTCTGTCAGATGTGGGGTTGGTAGGCAAGTCCTTCATAATGTCTGCCAGAGAAACGGGGCCAAACGACTAAAGATTGATGCTGTAATGTATGGAGAGAAATTGAGAACTGTCCATGCAGCCACTGGTATGTCATTTCTTAGTTCTGGAATCTGCAGGCCCTGCGTTCCTGTATAACCAGATATATTTATCCCTCTCAGGTGTCTGAGGTACTTGAAGACTAGATAGCTAGAGTCTCATAGTTAAATTTTGAGTTGTTTAGGAATCAAGAGGGTGTTCTGGATCTTAGAAGATGTTTTTAAAATTGTGATGAAAGTTTGGATGAAAGCTGAGTTGGATATAGAACTTTAAACTCATAGAGATGGGTAGATAGTAGAATGTTAAAGTCAGGTGCCAAATACTTATGTACTGGACATTGGGAATGTATGCTAAGCAATATAACTCTCATAATTGTGGCCTATTTATTTCTGTTGTTTTGTATTGTATTTATTGTTATAAGAGAAAGAACCATTTGTTGGACTGAAACGGGGAGCTGTTGGGGGAAAAAGATATACCTTAAACTTTAAAAAAAAAAAGGAAGGGGATGGGTGGGTTGAGGCGGAAGAGGGTGGGAGGGTGGGACTGGAGGGGGGAGTAGGGAGGGCATTGCGATTGAGATGTAACTTGAAGAAATAAAAAATAAAGTAAAAAAATGAAAACAAAAGAGATCAGTGTAGCAGTACATGCCTGTGATTCAGGCACTGAAAAAGTAGAGAAAGAAGTTTAAGGTTATCTTGAACTACATAGAGAGTTCAAGGTCATTCTGGGGTATTTGTAACCCTGTTTACAAGAGAAAGGAAAGAAAGAAAGGAGGAGATGATATTACTCAGGACAGGACAAGTCAGATGACTCATTAATAGATGACAGAGAATGCAACTCACGGCCATTTTCTTATGCTTCTGTATTAAGAATGATATTTGGACTAGAAAGGATCCAGACGATGTTAATAAGAGTAATGCCAGGTATGGTGGTGCACACCTTTAATCCCAGCACTCAGAGGGCAGAGGCAGGCCAATTTCTATGAGGTTAAGGCCAGCCTAATTTATATAGTGTGTTCCAGGCCATCCAGGTACGTGGTGAGATGCTGTCAAAAAAAATGGAATAAACCCAAAGCTTGCCTATAAACCTGGGGGGGGGGTCTCTGAGACCATCTAGGCCAGCAGAGCAATGATCCATAGGAGGCAAGAAGGTAGTTCATTTCAACACAGCTCAGCATCCAGTGTTGGTTCAAACGTTAGAAGTCTGACCCCAAGTACTTTATTTTAGGCATACTTAACCACAGCAAACTTTGGTGAAAACTTTCCTGGTAATAAACAACTCAATCCTGTGGGTACAATAAAGCTCAAGACATAACTACATCAAAACTCTTTGTGAAATATGTGTTACATCTTCCATAAAGATAAGTCCTATAGATTGGCTATATGTGACATCATCTATAAAGAAAGATAGGTTATATAAATTGACTATCTCATGATAAGGGTATAGGGGGTTCATCCAATGTGGTCTCAGACACACAGGTAGCACAAAAGTCACCAGGCTATTAACGAGATCTGTTCTCAGACTTCTAGGCAGATAACAGGTTCTGTATCCCCTCCTTTGAAGGGATAAGCCTATGTGTTTAACATTCCTGGTTCCCTTAGTCCTTATCTGTGAGCACAAGAACCTCCATGGCTCTCACAAAACCCCAGCATGTGGGAAGTGGAGGCAGGAGGAACAGGAGTTCAAGATCATTTTTGGCTACATACCAAGTTCAGGTCAGCCTGGGCTTCCTGAGACCTTGTCTCAAAAACAACAACATTATAATAGTAGTAATAATAGTAATATAATCTGGAGACAAAGAAAGGTGAAAGAGCTGGGCATGGTGGCACACACCTTTAATCCCAGCACTCGGGAGGCAGGGGCAGGTGGATCTCTGTGAGTTCAAGGCCAGCCTGGTCTACAGAGTGAGTTCAGGACAGACAGGGCTGTTACACACAGAAACCCTGTCTCAAAAAAAAAGGTAAAACAATATAAGAAGACAGAAAATGTCTTAAGTACTTCATCTTGAACCACTTATATATCTCAAGATACTAGAAGAATTTGAACATGAGGTTAGATTTAGTAAGTCCAAAGAACTATAGTGGGAGATGTGCTAAAAGCATAAACAGACCAGAGGGTCCTCATTCTTAAGAGAGCAAAAGAGAATGCCATCTCCATAGATTAATGAGCAATTTGTAGAGCAAGGTCCTAGAGTAGGTTATTTGAAGAACTATTTATGAAGACTGAAAGACAGAAGTGGTGTTCATGAGAGTCAAGGGGTCACTTGGGATGAGTAACATCTGGCCATTTGATTTTCATTACTGGCAGAGACATCTAAGTAGGGTAACTAAGAATGTGGTAGGCAGCAAGAAACTGAAAATTAGCAAGTCATTAACAGAGTCCATAAAGATGTCCTGAGGGACAGACTTAGTGAGTTGTGTTAATTTTTAGTGATTGAACAGTAACCTAGGATCTAATTGCCAAATCAAGAAAACCTAGGCAAAATCCTAGTGGCTTCCTAAAGGAACTACTCTTATTCTGACTATTCAATATATTAATCATGGATTTAGAAGAGAGAATTGATATTGAGCTCATCAAATAAGGATGGAATGGGTAAATTAAGAAACACACAAAGATATCATAATCTATTATACATCCAAGGAAGCTTCAAGTAGATTTTCAGTTATTTCATTTCATGAGTGCTACTCACTAATTTTTGTATTCCACCTACTGGAAGAGTCTTTCTTAGTACATGGTACTAAGTTCCCAGCTAATGTTTCATGAGTGGACAAATTAGTGAATGAGTAAATAAGTTAAGGATAGACAAAGTCAAAGAGGGAAGGTTAAGAATGGAAACTGACAGCCACCAAAACATACCCCTCCCTTCTTGTATAAAAATGGATCTGTGTCTAGGCACATATTTCCCAGCCTCCTTTGCAGTTAGTAATGGTCATGTGACTGAGTTTTCACTCACTAAATGTTAATACACATGATGTATTCTACTTTGAGGTAACAAGATATCTTGATGGCTCTTATGTATTCGCTTTCTTTTCCTCACTGCTTGGAACTGGTGCAAACTTGCCAGTGGCCCAGCATCAAGGATACAGATGAAGATAATTCCTCTGGAGAATTATTGAGCTGTATACATCAGAAGTGGTCTAGCTGACCATAGCCAAGCTTCTCTGATGACCTGGAATAGTCTCACCAAAATGTTTTTATGAAATATGATTCAGTTTGTGGTGGGTTTCTTCATTATTCCGCTTAGTCTTCCCTCTAACATGAGGTTTGTACTGGTTGGTTCTTTGTCAACTTGACACAAGGTAGGGTCACCTAGGAAGAAGGAATCTCAATTAAAGAAAAAAAATACCTACATCAGATTGGCTGTGGATCATTTTCTTTATTAATGTTTGATCTGGAAAGGCCTAGCCCACTGTGGACAGCCATATATTATATGAGACAGCATACTGAGCAAGCCATGAGGACCAAGCCAGAAAGCAGCATTACTTTGTGACACAATTCTCACTTGAGTCTCTGCCCTGACTTCCATCAATGGTGGACTGCAATTTGAAAATGTAAACCCAATAAACCCTTTCTTTCCCCTAGTTGCTTTTGATTGCTATTTTTAAATCACAGCAACAAGGTTCAAGGTGAGGTCTCCCAGCAAAAAAAGCAGTGAGCCAGAGGCAAATGGCATGGTGTGTCTTATAAGAAAAACCCAAGAGCTACACACATACAGAGTAAAACAAACTAGCTTAACAGCCTCGCATGTGGAAAGGTCAAAGACTTTTCATTGAGTAGAAGGTGAGCATAATTCAATAGCATATAGCTGGTTGGTGGTTGGGGTAGTGACCACAGTTCTAAAACTGTGCCACACACAGTGAGAGAAGGAATTGTGGGTCTGAAGTCTTTCTGCCCTGGTCACACTATGGCTGTTGATCTTCATTTCACAGTGCAAATGCATGCTTCTTCCACAGGACTCCTGGGCATGACATAGCTTCTAAGAACTTGATTATGCTTCAGAACTCGGTAGATTCTAATAAACTCAGTTTATGTTGGTTTTTGTTTTCCAGGGTTTTTTTTGGGGGGGGGGGCTTGCCTATAATTCTCATGTGGATTGCATCTAGGTCAGGCAATCTAGATGCCTCTAACCAAGAATAATCAGAGAAGATAAATTGGGATGGTGAACAAATGTAATATTCTGTCTCAAATATTTGTTGGACTTAGTGGGGAGAGAACAGCTCACCACAATGAAGACAAACCTCAGGAGATTAACAGTAGATGGCTTCAAATATTTGTAGCAGTCTCATGAAATAGAGGAACAAGATATATTTTAAATATGTCTGAAAATCTTGAATTTGAAATAGCACAGAGAAACAGCAGTGCTAGAAATAACTTCAGTGAATAAACACCTATATTTTAGAAAGTATTGACAAAAGATGCTTGTTTTGATTTACAGAGGAATCCTTCCCTTTAGAAAGGGATTCACCTCATGATTAGTTTAATAGTAATTTTCTCTATGCATTTAACATTTTTGACTTGTAAAATGAGCTTGCAGGACTACACTGAATCACAATCAGCAAGAACAACATGAGACAAGTTTAATAAAGAAACTAATGAGAAAATAGGGGAGGCCACAGAGAACTTACAAGGAGTAGCTAGGAGCAACAGGGAAGTGAAGGCCCAAGGGGAAGGAAGTCGCTTGAACCTGTAGGCTGTGAGGGATCAGAGCAGAATGAAACTCACTGTGCAGCTTAGCTGGAGACTGCCAACCTGAACCTCACCTCCTACCCTCCTGGGATTGGGACTTGCTTCCCTTTGTCTGACCCCAGCTAGGAACCAGAGGGCAGGAAGCACCACCAATGAATGTGGCAGGTCAGTCCTTGTGCCCCAAAGCAGAGTAGAAGGGCTGGGCAGTCACCTCTGAAAAGAAACAGAAGCTGCCATGGAACTGGAAGATGGATCCCAGTTTTCTACCCTGTGTGTCAACCATTCTTGTCATATACCACTGCTGATGAGCAGCACTAAAGAAACTTCAACATAGGGGCTAGAAAGATTTCCAGCACCCATGTGGCTCGCAACCACATATATATGTGTGTGTGTCTGTGTGTGTGTGTGTGTGTGTGTGTGTGTGTGTGTGTGTGTGTGTGT
>CAJQZJ010000406.1:2720073-2732873 GCA_907164525.1 Lophiomys imhausi
AGCATTCTGTCTACAGATGAAGCAAGGGATTTTTCTTGCCCAGTGACAGGCTTGCCACTATGCAACCATCTCCAAATGGAGATTCTTCAATGCTCATTACCTACTTGGAGTAGAATTGGGGAGGGGGGGGTGCTGTCAGGAGCTGACATGTTTCAGTATCAAAAAATCTCAAGTTAAGAAACCTTTGAATGTCAAACTCTACAGATCTCTTAAGGTTGTTGAAGACCACCTCTCTATCACAGTATATTTGAATAAACAAACGTTGCTTTTCTCTTAGCAATTTGATTTCTGGTTAATTTAGAAAACATCTGTGATAAACTTGGAAGCAGATAAGTCGACAGCCTAGTTCTGACAAGACAGTGTAAGCAAGTCCTTCATAATTCCTGCTTTACAATTAATGTCTGTCAGAAATACTGGACCAAAAGGCTGAAGATAGATGCTCTAATGTATGGAGAGAAATTGGAGACAGTCCAGGCAGCCAATTGTCTGCCATTTCTTAGTTTTGGAAGCTGCTGGCTCTGCACTTCCTGTATAATCATATATATTTATCCTTCTCAAGTCTCTGATGTGGTTGAAGACTAGATAATTACAGTCTCACAGTTAAATTTTAAGTTGTTTAAGAATTAAAAGGATGTTTATAGGTTTAAGAAGAGGTTTTTAAGTTAGTAATGCAAGTTAGGATGGAAACTGAGTTGGGTATAGAACTTTAAACTCATGGAGATAGATGGATAACAGAATATTAATATCAGTTTCCAAACATGTATGGACTGGACATTGGGAATGTATGTTATACCTTATAATTTCCACGATTATGGCCTAATTATTCAAAAAAAGAATTATGACTTCTGGGAGAAGGGGGAGATGGTGGGAGGGTGAGGCTGGGAGGGGTGGTGGGAGGGGACTGTGATGGAGATGTAACTTGAAGTAATAAATAAACATTAAAAAAAGAAAAAGAACATCAGATCTTAGTTGATTACTTGGTATTCTTGACACCACATTGTATGAAAACACCATAAAAGAAACCTGCTATTTGATAACTTTTTAATTAAAAAAAACAATACCAAGCATTGTGTTTACTAAAAGTACAAAATATTTCTAGAAAGATGTATGTAGCATGCAATATAGTCAATAAGACAAAGGCCCATATCCTGGCCATCTGTTTTAGAATCAAACACAGAATTCCCCAATTCATTACCTTGTGCCCCAGAGTCCTACTACCTACAGTCACTGTTCCCACTTTGTCCCACCTGATTCCCTGCTATTTTCCCTACATACCTGCCACCCAAGGGCTATCCTTCCAACTCTCACCTGCCAACAGTTCCAGATGTGTTTATTTTATGCTTTGATCCTGGTTTCCCAAAACCCTGCGTCGTTATTCAAATTGCTGCAATATACAGAGTTTGATAGTGTTCTCCAAAAAGAGGCATCCTGCTCTTGCGGACATCTCAAAAAGCCCCATTTCTCAGTTTATACTTTCTGAGTATTGATTTTTAAAAGCCTTGGATGAATAAACCATCTTCAAAAAAGTCATCGTTTGGGTTTTCATTGCAACCCAAAAGTGTGTTTTGAAGATGCCGTACAAGAAAAGCCTGAGACTGGTAAGATGGCTCAGTAGTTAAAAGGTGCTTTCTCTGCAAGCCTTTTGACCTAAATTAAATCCCCAGAACCCATATAAAGAACAAAAAAGTGGAAGAAAAGGACTGACTTCACACAATGACCCTCTGGTCTCCATAAGTGTATCATGTCACACATGCACACGCACACGTGCGCGCGCACACACACACACACACACACATACACACACTGTACACACATACAAGAATAATAAAGAAAACTTTAAAAATTAAAGAAAATAAAATCTAAATGCCAATAACCATTTATTTGCCTTTTAAAATGTCATCTTCATCAAGTTTGTTCATCAGATTTTCCCTAAGGTTCTCCATGAGGAGGAAAGGCAAAAATTGCTGAATAGAAGCTGTGGTTACTCCCCAAACCCCTTCATAGCATCCAAAGCACATAGAACTCTTGACAACTGAAGTACCATGAATGAAAAATCTGGGAAATTGATGATAATTTTCAAAGGTTGTTCAGCTTCAAGAAAATATGACTCCATCAAGAAGTATTTTTGTCAGTGTCTTGTTTTGTTTGGGGGATTAGTGTGGTGTGGCAGTGTGTGTGAGGAGGAGGAGAGAAAGACAGAGAGATAGACAGAGAGAGAGAGAGAGAGAGGAGAAGGAGAGTTGGGGAGAGGGAGAGGGAGAAAAAGAATACATATAAAAGTGCAAGGAGGATATGGCTGGGGGCACCTGAGAGGATTTGGAAGACATAATCAAGATATATTGCACACATGTATAGAATTATCAAACAATAAATAAAAGATGATGAAAAAAGATAATCAGCCAAAAAGGTGATCACTCAAGACTCCTGAGCACCACAGTTAGCACAGAGGAGAAGAGAAGGAAACTGCGCTCTGTGATCGTCTTATTTTCAAAACCTAGGCTCAGGAAAGCTGCCATAAATAGAGTGACAATCCAATGTAATCTCAATTACCTGGAAGTTGTTACTTATGCAGTTTTCTATTCCAAGAAAGATTTAAGTGGGATTTTTTTTCCTTCCTATACTTCCAATGTTATTGCTAGCACATATTGGAGTGCATTTCAGAGACCAGCTTGTTCATATCTGTTCCAACTCCACTCTGTGCCTTCCTGGATTACAGAGACAGCAACAAACTGTTTTCCAGACTCCTTTACTGCTTTACTCCTTTATTGTTGCAGAATATTTGATCACATTGTGCACCCCAAGACTGTAAACAGTAAAAACCTTTTCTAATTATGGGATGGCTCAGCCTTTGATCCTAGAGCTTTCTGTTTACTGTGAACAAGTACTTGTGGTATGTATCTGCCCTACCACACACCTTTAATCCGAGGGTTTTCTGTACAAGGGGTTAAATAAAGTTAACCCTAAGCCAAGAGGTAGAACAAGAAACCAGCTAACAGGGATTAAACAGAAAGGAGGGACATTGAGATAGAACATATTTAAGACAGTGTGGAGAAGAAGCAGCCTTTTAGCTTTGGGTTTTTTAGCTCTAGGCTTTTTCCTCTAGGGTTTTCAGCTGAATAGAAAGATCAGCTGGGTGATTTCTCTGCCTTTCTGAGCTAGCAGGTTTTCACCCAGAATATGGCTCCTGAGTCTTCATTGGTAAAATCAGATAAATGGGATATTTTAGGTGTTTTTTTTTAAACAACAGTCCACATTCTATCAACACATTCATCTAATACTTGGATTTTGGACCAAGTTATATAGAAAGAGAGGCTAAGTATAAAAAGAAAATCCATTTTTAAGTGCAAATTCTACCTGAGATAACTGAGTTCAAGAGACAGCAGTAGAAGCAGTGGCTTCCAAGAATAGCAGAGGTGACTTGCCTGTCACAATTGAGGTAATGTGCTGGATTCAAGTTGCAAGACCCAAACTCAATGTTTAAAAATCAGCTGTACTTTTGTATGCTGGCAATAAACAGTTGAAGGGGAAGGAAGTTGGGAAAGTAAACACATTTATAATAGAATCAAAGAGAATGCTCAGGAGTAAACTTAAGGAAGCAAAAGATTTGTGTACTAGAATTGATTAAAACATTGCTAGAAGAAATCAAAGAAGATATAGGTCAGAATATATGGAAAGACATCCCATGTTCATCTGTTATAACAAGGTTGCAGTAATTTGGACTTCAGAAGTGTCTTAATCAATAAGGTTTACTTGCAACTCTAAGGATCTGAGTTTGATATCCAGAACCAATGTAAAACAAAACAAAACATAATAAAAAATGCCTGGTGTGGTGACCTTGTAATCCCAGCACCAGGGAGATAAAGATAAACAGACCTCTAGGACTTGCTAGCCAGACTTTCTAATCTACTTGACAAGCTCCAGACCAAAGAGGGACCTTGCCTCAAAAAACAAGGTGGACACCATAAAACAAATGACACAAAAGGTTGATCTCCACACACACATGCACATGCACATGCGTCTGCATACAAATATGCACATCTACCCACATATACACAAAAAAGATTAAATGTCCATACTTCCTAATACAATCTACAAGTCTAATGCAATTCTATCAAAATTCAATGGCATTTGTGTATAGAAATAGAAAAAAAACTGCTAAAATTCAAATGGAATTTCAAAGTACCTCAAATGATAAAACAATCTCAAAAAGGTAGAACAAACTTGAAGGCTTCACACTTTAATTTTAAAAAATGTAATACAGGGCTGGACTGATGGCTCCACTCTTAAGAGCACCAGTGTGTTCTTCCAGAGAATCCCTAGCACTCACATGGAAGCTCACGGCCATCTGTAATTCAAGTCCTGGGGGAATCCTATGCACTCCTCTGGTTTCTATTGGCACTACACACACGCACACCTTGCATGGATATATATGCTGGCAAAACATTCATACACAAAAAATAATAAAACTAAAATACATATTTTAAATAACAATAAAAACTTATTTCAAAGTAACCATAATCAATGGGATACCATACTTGCATAAGGACAAAGATCACTAGAAGAAGGCAAAGAGTCCACAAATAAACTCTTATGTAATGACAAGATGATTCTTTTTTATGTTTATTTATTACTTCAGATTACATCTCCATCACAGTACCCTCTTTCCACCCCTCCCAGTCCCGCCCTCCCACCTTCTATCCTCTATCCTTTCCATCCCACTCCTCTGGAGTGGAATGTCCCTACATAACAGTCCTCCACTCCAGTTCAGCAGTCATATGAGGGCCAAGAGCCTCCTCATACACTAGGGGCCTAATAAGGCAGCACCACTAGGGAAAAGTGTCTCATTGATAGGAAAAAAAAGTCTATGTTCCTGTTCTCTTTGGTGCATTGGTTGTAGTATAGTTATCCTGTACTTTATCGCTAAAATTCTTAACAAGCATGCCAAAATATACCATAAAACAGAGATAGTCTCTTCAGCAACTGAATTTCAACATGCAAAACAAGAAAGAGAAACATTTACCTTGTACCATGCACAAAAAAATAACTGAAAATACATTCATGATTTTTTAAAAATATTTTTATTAATTCTTTGAGAATTTCATACAGTGTATTTTGATCCTCCACCAACTCCTTTCAGATCCACTCTCACCTCTTGTCTTAGTCAATGTTCTATTGCTGTGAAGAAACACCATGGCCATATCAATGTTTCTAAAGAAAGCACTTAATTGGAGCTTGCTTACAGTTTCAGAGGTTTAGTCCACTGTTGTCATAGCAGGGAGGATGGTGTTGGAGAAGTTGAGAATTCTATATCTGGATCCACAGGCAGCAGCACAAGAGAGACACTCAACCTGGTGTGAGTATTTGAAACCTCAAAGCCTACCCTCAGTGACACACTTCCTTCAAAAAGGCCAAACCTACTCCAACAAGGCCACACTTCCTAATCCCTCTCAATTAGTATCACTCCCTAATGACCAAGCATTCAAATATATCAGTCTATGGGGACACTCCTATTTAAACCACCACATTCTACTCCCTGGCCCCCATAGGCTTATAACCATAGCATAATGTAAAACTATATTCACTGAACTTCAAAAGTACCTATAGTTTATCACAGTCTCAACACTGTTTAAAAGTCCAAAGTTCAAAGTCTCTTTAGAGACTGCAGCAGTCTCTTAACTGTTACCCCTGTAAAATCAAAATGAAAAAGCAGACCATATATTTCCAACATTCAATGACACAGAACACACATTACCATTCCAAAAGTGAGAAAATGGAGCATAGGGAGGAAATATTGGATCAAAGCAAGACCTAAAACCAACTGGACAAACTCTAAACTCTGCATCTTGATGTCTGATGTCAAAGGGCTCTTTAGATCTCCAATTTTTTCAGCCATGTTGACTGCAACACATTTCTCTCTCTTGAGCTGGTTCTACACCTGGTCTGCAGCTTTCCTTGGTGGGTACCCCATGGTTCTGGCATCTCCAATATCTTGTAGTCTCCAAGGCAATTCAGGCTTCACTTTCACAGCTTCATGAAAAGGTCTCTCTAGACTTCCATGCAGAGACACTCCTGGCACATGCCTGGCCTCAGTGGCTTTCCTTAGTCATGGAGGGAGATTCCATAATCACTTTCTTGTATCCTTGACTATAAAAGGCCAAAGCTACCAAGATCTTCTCTTTGATGGGTTTGGAACATGGCCCCCTCATTCAATTACATCTTCAACCAGCCTCCTATTTTCAGTGGTTTCTTTCACTGCTTAAGTTTGTATTTAATGGTTTTTTACAAGGTAGAGACTTAGCTGAGTGTGGTCTTGTCCTGAGGTTACTACTCCTTTTATCCCATTTAAGAGCAGGCTTTTCTCTAATCTTTTTATCTCCTTGAGCTAATACTTCCTGGTGCTCCTTTTCTCACAGCTATCAGAAACAAAGAAATCAAGTAATTTGCAACTAAATGGATGGAACTAGAAAAGTTCATCCTAAGTGACCTGACTCACACCCAGAAAGATACACATGGTATGTACTCTCTTATAAGTGGATATTAACCACATAGTACAGGACAACCATCTTACAACCCACATATCCAAACATATAGAAACCTAGCATAACTATCTCACAAAAAACTCCACTCAGCAGTGAGTCATGGACCCTGTTGCATGTTAGTGGAACACCTTACCCTAGATGGAGTGCCATATCAAACCCCACTACAAGAGGAAGCTCTTGGCCCTCATGTGACTGATGCACTGGGGGAGTTTGATATGTGGGGCTCACCTCATCTGAGGAGAAGGAGAGGACAAACTATACATTTTATATATTTTTCTTGCTCAGCTTACTCCTTTTCATTATAGATCTGCATAAGAGTAACTACTAATAGCCACAACAGAAAGTCTGTGAGACCAAAACAGGAACAAGTACAATACACTTTGCAAATTAATGGGAGACCAAAACAGAAAAAAATATACCTTGCAGGTCAAGGGTTCTGTTTGTAGTTAAGACAGTTAAGAATAAGTTACTGCTTGGTTCATGTTTGTTTGATCCAACAATACTGCATATGCTTGATCACATACAGGTGGGAGTATATGGACTAGAAGTGAGTCAGGATATATGCTCGCTCCTGATTGGGCCTGATGAGAAATGTGGTAGCCTTCTGGGGTTCCCTTCTTAAATCTCTGCAAGATATGACTCATGATCATTTCCTGGGAACCTTGGAATGAACCTGGCCAGAGTTCATCAACCTGGCCAGTATTTAATCAAAGCTTGCTTTAAATTTGGCTTTAAATTGTAATAGTGGTCTTATCCCCAACCTGTGGGCTTAACAAATCATTACTATGCTGCCTTGAAATTTCCTCTGCCAAAGCCATTATTCTAAAACTCTTCAATTTAGCCTCAGGCAGATTTTTTGGACAAGTGCAGAAAGCAGCCACAATTCTTTGCCAAAATATAACAGGAATGGTCTCTAGGTCATGTAGTAATATTCTTTTCCTCTGAAACCTCTTGAGCAAGGCCATCATAATCTACATTGCTCTTAGCACCACTGTCTTCCCTGTTCCCACTAGTATGGCCCATTAAGCCCCACTTAAAGTGCTCAATACTTTCCTAGTCCAAAGTGTTAAGTCTACATTCTTCCCACAAGAAGCATGATCAGGCCTATCATATCAATACCCCACTTCTGGTACCAGCTACTGTCTTGGTGAAGAGACACCATGACCATGGCAACTCTTATAAAGGAAAACATTTAATTGGGGTTGGCTTACAGTTTCAGAGGTTTAGTCCATTATCATCACAGCAGGAAGCATGGCAGCAAGCAGGCAGACATGCTGCTGGAGGAGGTAACTAAGAGTTCTATGTAAATGTTGTTTTTAGTTCCTCAGATGAGGGGATGAGATGAGAGCCATACCCAAGCTTTATGAATGCATGGCTTGGGATGGGCTCAGAGCATTTCTATCTAACTATTCCTAGGCCTAGACCTGGAAGCTTCTAGCCTCCACACAATGTAATCTTCTATAAACCAGGATCTTAAAGGCTTCAGCTTCCAACCTCCTTGCCAGAGAAGCCATGTTGGTGGATTAAAATTCCTCTACAGTTCTACATCTGGATCTGCAGGCAGCAGGGAGAGAGAGAGAGAGAGCAAGAGAGAGAGAGAGAGAGAGAGAGAGAGAGAGAGAGAGAGAGAGAGACTGAGCCTAGCTTGAACATTTGAAACACCAAAGCCCACTCCCCAATGACATACTTCCTCAAACAAGGCCATACCTACTCTATTTCTCCTAATCCCAATGGAGTAGTGTCACTCCCTAACAACCAACCACTCCCTGACAACCAAGCATTCAAATATATGAGTCTATGAGGGTCATTCTTATTCAAACCACCACACCTCTCTATGTCCTGAAACTTAACTCACCGAATCCAATTTGTGCTGCCCATATACTCTTGGAGGTGGGTTCATCGACCTACAAGGGGCCACACTCTTAAATATAACTGATTTTTTTCTACATTAACTATCTTAACGTTAATGTAAGTTAACTATCAAAGTTCCAGAAGATAAATAGAAAAAGCTTCATGACATTGGAATGAGTAATCATTTCTTGGCTATAACACCAAAAGTGTAGACATCAAAAACTAACACACACAATGGGACTAAATAAAACCTTAAAACTTTAAGACACTGAAATGGCATCCTATCATATGAGAGAAGATATTTACAAATTATAGAATTAAAATGAGAGAAATATCTGAGACCGATTATATTAATATTTAATATATAAAGTACTCCTACAACTAAATAAAAAAATTAAAGTTGGTCAAAGATCTAAGTATATATTTCTCCAAAGAAGATACACAAATGGCCAAAAGCATATGAAAAGATGCTTAATGTCACTATCATCAGGAAACTACAAAGCCAAGTCACATTGAGATATCACTTCACATCCACTAAACATAGGATGATATTATCCCAGAAATGAAGGCACTTACCTCACAAACCTGATACCCTAGTTTGTTGTTGCTGTGGGAGGAAACAGAAGATGAAAAGGTTTATTTCTGCTTACATCTTAATTTTCCATCATGAAGGGAAGTCAGGACAAGAACTCAAGGTAGGAAACTGGCTGCAGGAACTGAATGATTCAGGAGCCATGGGAGAATGCTACTTACTGGCTTGGTCCCCTGGCTTGTTTAGCTAACTTGATTATATAGCCCAGGCCTTCCTACCTGCTGTCCACAGGAGAATTGGTTCCTCCTACATCAATTAGAAATCAAGAAAGTCCCGCACAGATATGATCACAGGCCAATCTGATGGAGTCAATTCTTTGGTTGAGGTTCTCTCTTCCCAGGTGTGTCAATTGACAAACAAGACTAGCCATCACACCCGATGACTTTTGTTAGATCTCCAGGAGCCACTATGGAAGGAGAGATCTGATTCCTAAAAGTTATCCCCTACTTCCCCATGTGCTCATAGCATGCAGACATGCACACACACACACACACACACACACACACACACACACACACATGAATAAAATAAGTTTTAAAATATGGACTGGTAAAGACATGAACAAGTTGTACCTCTTGGGTACTATTGGGATTATAAAATGGTACAGATCTTGTGGAAACTGAAGCTGTTGTATGTTCTAATTCTAATTCTTGAATTGAAAAGAGAATTTCAAAGAGCCACTTACACAACTGTGTCTTTTTCATTATTCACAGAAGCTAAGAAGTGGAAGCAAACTAAACATCCATCAGCAGATAAATGGATAAGGAAAATGTAGTATAATCATACAAAATGATATTCTCTTTTTTAAAATTAGTGTCTCTGTGTGTGTGTGCATGCACATGTGAATGCCTTGTGACAGAATGTGTGTATGTGCAACATGTGCATACAGGTGCTTGCAGAGTTTGGAAGAGGGCAACAGATTCCCTGGAACTAGAGTTACAAGGCAGTTGTGAACCACCACACCTAGTGTGAGGGCTAGGAACCAAACTGTGGTCCTCTTTGAGATAAGAAAGTGCTCTAGACAGCTGAGTCATCTCTCCAGCCCCACAATAGAATATTCTTTAGCCTTCAAAAAACAAAATGCTGTCATATGTGCAACATGGATAAATTGTGAGGAACTTGTACTAAGTGAAATAATCCAATCGAAATTTTTCAGAGTTCCACTTACATCACGTATTTAAAATAATCTAACTGTATTAGTTACAGTTCTCTAGAGAAACAGAAACTTATTGAATATATATATATATATATATGGTTTTTAGAGGGGCTCACTGGCTGCAGTCCAGAAAATTCAACAATGACTGCCTATGAACAGAAGGTCTACGAATCCAGTAGTTGTTCATGAGGCTAGATATTTTAGCTTATCTTCAGTATATGCCAGAATACTGAAGGCTCTATGTAGGTTCTAATGCAAATGACAGACTGGACATGGTAGCAAGAACAAGAACAAGCAGGTATGTCTCCCATGTCCTTTATATAGGTGTAACTTCACTATTGTTTGGTATGAACTTTTGATCATGCTAAAAAACATAAGTTGACTCTCATGGTACAACATAAGATGACTCTTAAAGCATTCAGTGTACAGTATGGTAAACTATATTCCTGTGGCAGTACCGCAGACCTCAAGAACATTTTCACCCTTATTATGGAAACTCTATACAGTAGCTGTGGACCAAATTAGAGGTGGATCTTCCCATCCCAAAGATGTAGATTAGAAATGGATCTTCCTATTCTAGGGGCCAGAGGAGTCAAGGACACCATGAGAATACGGTCCACAGAATCAACTAAGCAGGGATCATGGGGCTCACAGAGACTAAAGTGACAATCTGAGAGCCTGCATGGATCTTCCCTAATCCTCTGCATATATGTTATGGCTGCATAGCTTGGTGTTCTTGTGGGACTCTCAACAGTATGGGGGGCAGGGAGATGTCTCTGACTCTTTTGCCTGCACTTGGAACCATTTTCCTCTTGATATGGGGGGTTGTGCCTAATTTGATTGTAACTTGTTAGGCCATATTCAGATTATAGTCCTGGGAAGCATGCTTTTTTTATTGAAGGGAAACAGAGGAAGAGTGGATGTAGGGAAGAGGGGAGGTGGGGAGTACTGGGAAGAGAGGAAGTAGAGGAAAGTGCAGTGGGATGTAATGTATGCAAAGAATAAAATTTTAAATTTAAATTTTAAAAACTAGATCTTCTCATTTCAAATTATTTAATTAAGAAACAAATCCCTCACTGGTGTGCCCAGCCATTTGAGTTTTAGTTAATTCCAGATGTAGTCAAGTTGACGACCAAGGCTAGTCATCATACTAACTCATTGAAACAGAAAGTAAAAACTGGTATAATGTATAGTTTCCATCATAACAGTAAAAATTTTCTCAAGGTCAGCTGTACTACCATGGAAATATATATATATATATATATATATATATATATATATATATATTTAACCATATTGCACTGTACACTGTTTTATGAGAGTCAACTTATGCTGTACCATGGGAGTCAACTTACAATTTTTACCATGATAAAAAGTTCATACCAAACAATAATGAACACACATTTAACAGTAACTCCAAGGAAATATCTTGTTAAAATAAGATTCAGGGCTGGGGATGTAGCTCAGAGATGGAGTGTTTGCCTAGTAACCTCAAGACAGACAGACACTGTCCTTGCTTGATCCATAGAAGTGGGGAGGGAAGATGGAAATAAATGGTCTCATAATAATCATTTATATTTTACATTGTGGGACTGGAGAAATGACTTGGTCATTAAGAGCCTCTTTCAGAGGACTGAAGTTCAGTTCTCAATACCCATGTCAAGCTTCCTGTAACTTCAACTCCTGGGCCTCCATGCCCTCGTCTGGTCCCAGAGAGTTCTGCATGCAGAGGTACAAACACACACATGATTAGAAATAAAAACAAATATTTAACTTTTAGTTCTGAACATTGTAATAAGATATGAATTAGGAATCAACATAAAAGTATTATTACACTGGGCATGGTGGTGCACGCCTTTAATCCCAGCTCTGGGGAGGTAGAGGCAGGTAGATCTCTGTGACTTTGAGGCCAGCCTGGTCTACAAAGTGAGTCCAGGACAGCCAGGGCTTGTTACACAGAGAAGCCTATCTCAAAAAAAAGTATTATTACAAGCTAGTAACATTGCATACATGTGAAACAAGATAAAATCCATGAAAAAAATCTTTAAACTGGTTTTTAAGTACAGTAAAGTAGCTGCACATGAGCTAAATTTATAAAAAAATACTAGTTTTCCCCCAAAATTAGCCACATAGGATAAATACTTGAACAACAGATTACATTGCCAGGGACAACAAAGATATAAAATACCCATTAAATAAATAACTGAATGTCAATGGTAAATCAATCCTTGCTGCTTCAACAAAGCATACCACCACATTCCCGGCATTAAACAGAGTAGCAAATAGTGACTGGCCTAACACTTGAGGAAGGTTTGCATTCTGCTTCTTCACATGCATGCCATGTGTCCTCCTTTAAAAATATTTTTTTTAAGTGTTGACAAACTGTAGCCTCCTTTTCTCAGGTATGTTGCCGAATGGTTACTCTAACTGCATAAAGGAGAATATAAAGAAAAAATAAAAAATCCAGGCCATTGATGAAAGGATCGTTCCCAAAAAAGAATAATGAAAAATAAATACCCTTAGAGTATTTGACCCATCAAAAGATATTGCAGACACTGTCAGGGGAACATTTGATCACATGTCACCATGTTAAATTTAGCAAAACCCTCTCTGGATCTGGCTAATTAACTTTGTCCTCTTGCTTGTTCTTACTTTACAGGTG
>CAJQZJ010000406.1:2733273-2754594 GCA_907164525.1 Lophiomys imhausi
GAGAGAGAGAGAGAGAGAGAGAGAGAGAGTTGGAAAGAAGAGATCATTGAGAAGGGGACAAGAAAGAGTAATGAAGAAGAGTCTGACCAAAATACATTGTATATGTGTATGAAAATATCACTATGAAACTTATGAAGCTAATTTCAAAAAACAAAAAATATAATATTATCAATGAATTGAAAAATGGCTCTGGAGTGTGACTCATTTTGAATACTCGGGTTAAATCAGTGAATGGCTGTATTCAATTAGACCCAAAGCGTTCTTGCTAAAATATAAACGTATGAGCAACAGGGAAGTTCATTTCAAAAATTATCATCAAAATACATGATTCCATAGAAAATCCTTCCTCTGTTCCCACTCCCCCAACTTTTCATTACTCCAACAGGATTCAAATCACTGACATCCACCCAAAAGAGGCATAAAAACAAAAGTACACTCTAACAAAGGAAATGTCTGGGACAATTTCACGTCTACGTCTGGAATGAACACAACTGAAAAGTCCTTACTTCTACAAGTTTTTGAGAATTGGTTATCTTGAAAACAAATTTATTTGTTCTTTAAAACAGTGGTTCACAACCTGGAAGGGCCATTTGACCCCTTTAGGGGTCAAATGACCCTTTCACAGGGTTCAAATATCAGATACCCTGCATATCAGCTACTCACATTATGACTCATAACAGTAGCAAAATTATAGTTATGAAGTAGCAATGTAAATAATTTTATGGTTTGGGGGTCACCACAACATGAGGAACTATATTAAAGGGTTGCAGCATTAGGGAGGTTGAGAACCACTGCTTTAAGGTATGGCTGGAAAATAATATCAGTGTAATAAGTTGAAATTCAGTGTGGGCTCTTGTCTCCATGGGACCTAACTGAAGCAAGCAATTTTCTACCAATCTACGGGCTGTACAAATACAGGCATATTAAAGAACAGCTTGGGGACTCTGGTTGCAGTGCAATAAAAAATAAAATTTTCCCTCCTTTCATTTAAAAATCCTTCAACTATCTTTTGTTTGCTTGTATTTTGCAGATGTTTTCTTCCTTTTTGACTGTTTTCCATCACACTGATGGAAGGAGAGAGAAACTGCATAATTCATATCAGATCTCTTCCCTGTTGATGGCATGGCTTTCTTAATTTTTCACTAAAGGGGTTTGGCTACATAAGGTCTGTCCATGTATTTGAGCAAAGGTGTGTGTGTATGCATGCACTTGCACATAAGTATGTGCAAACTACAGGAGAGGTTACAGGCTAATTTAAATAATTCCTTTTGAAAAAAATCTCCTCTGTGAACTGTGGAATCCGTGTCTACCGCAAGAGTTCTTCTCACAGCTCCTCTGTCACCAGTCCATACTCCCGCCACTAGTTCACCATGGATGACAATATCACTGAGCTCATTATCTACAAAGGCTCTGGGATGTTCAAAGCCAGCTTCGTGGGTGACAATGCTCCCCGGGCCATCCTCCCCTCCATCAAGGGCCACCCTAGGCACCAGGGTGTTATGATGGTATGGGTCAGAAGGACTCCTACGTGGGCAACAAGGTCCAGATCAAAGAGAGGCATCCTGACCCTGAAGTATCCCATTAAACACAGCATCGTCATCAACTGGGACCATATGGAGAAGATCTGGCACCACACCTTCTACAACGAGCTGTGTGTGGCCCCAGAGGAGAACTCTGTGCTGCTCACAGAGGACCCCCTGAACCCAAGAGCCAACTGTGAAAAGATGACTCAGATCCTATTTGAGACCTTCAATACCCCAGCCATGTACGTAGCCATCCAGGCTCTGCTGTCCCTGTATGCCTCTGGTCATATACCACTGGCATTGTGATGGACTCTGGAGATGACATCACCCACACCTCTGGTCATACACCACATTGTGATGAACTCCAGAGATGACGTCACCCACCCTGTGCCCATCCGTGAGGGCTGCACTCTCCCTCATACCATCCAACACCTGGACCTGGCTGGTCGGGATCTGACAGACTACCTCATGAAGATCCTGACCGAGTGTGGCTACAGCTTCACCACCACAGCAGAGAGGGAAATAATGCGTGTCATCAAAAAGAAGCTGTGCTAAATTGCCGTAGACTTCGAGGAAGGGATGATCACTGCCGCAGCCTCTTCCTCCCTGGAGAAGAGCTACGAGCTGCCTGACGGCCAGGTCATCACTGTTGGCAATGAGCTGTTCCGCTGCCCTGAGGCTCTCTTCCAGCCTTCCTGCTTGGGTATGGAATCCTATGACATCCACGAAACTACTTTGAATTCCATCGTGAAGTGTGAAGCCAACATCCACAAAGACCTCTCTGCCAACACTGTACTGTCTAGTGGCACCACCATGTACCCAGGTGTTGCTGACTGGATACAGAAGGAGGTCACAGTGGTTCTGGCTCCTAGCACCATGAAGATCAAGATCATTGCTCCTCCTGAGCACAACTATTCTGTGTGGACTGGTGGCTCCATCTTGGCCCCACCGTCCATCTTGCAGCAGATGTGGATCAGCAAGAATGAACACAATGAGTCTGGCCCCTCTATCATGCATCGCAAGTGCTTCTAAGCGGACTGTTACTGAGCTGCGGTGCACATCGTTTCATTGATAAAACCTAACTTCCACGGAAAAATAAAAAAAACAAAAATAACCTTTAAAAAAGACAACTCTGGCATGGCTTTATTTGTTTTTGTTTATTTGTTTTGTTTTTTAGTTTTTTTTGGCACTTTTGACTTAGGATTTAAAAACTGGAACCGTTGTTCATAATTCCTGCTTTATAATTAATATCTGTCAGAGATACTGAACCAAAAGGCTGAAGATAGATGCTCCAATGTATTGAGAGAAGCTGGGGATTGTCCAGGCAGGCAGTTGTCTGTCATTTTTTTTTAGTTTGGAAGCTGCTGGCTCTGCACTTCCTGTATAATCAGATATATTTACCCTTCTCAGGTCTCTGATGTGGTTGAAGACAAGATATAGTCTCACAGTTAAGTGGTAAAGTTGTTTAGGAATTAAAAAGATGTTGTAGGTCTAAGAGGATGTTTTTAAGTTGGTAATGCAAGTTAGGATGGAAACTGAGTTAGATGTAGAACTTTAAATTCAGTGAGATAGATAGATAATAGAATATTATTATTAGTTGCCAAACATATGGACTGGACATTGGGAATGTATGTTATACCCTATAATTTTCATAATTGTGACCTAATTGTTCTTATTGTTTTGTATTATATGTACTGTTATAAGAAAAAGAGCCTGGCATTGGGCTAAAGGGGGAGCTGTTGGGGAGAAAAAAAAACATACAACTTAAATTAAAAAACAACAACAACAAAAAAGCAGATTGAAGGGTGAAGAAGGTAGGGGGGCGGTAGCTGGAGGGGGAGAAGGGAGGGGACTTTGACTGAGATGTAACTTGAAGAAATAAATAAATGTTAAAAAAACAAGTAAATACTATGTCAGAGTTTCTGTGGGCTATTTTAAGTGTGGCTCACTGCTCAGGTGGTAGTTCTGGCTTCAGGTCTCCCAAGAGGTTACAATCCTAGTATCAGTCAAGACTGCAGCCATCAGAGGCTTGATAGACTGTAAATCCTCTCTCAAAGGTTACTGAAGTGACCATTGCCTTAGGCCTCTATTCTTCACCATACAGTCCTCCTCCGGTGTCTGCTTGAATATTCTCCAAGGATACCAAGGGGCTTCCCTGGAATTGAATGATCCAAGAGACAGAGAAAGGGAGGAGGAGAGGAGGATGAAGAGAAGCTTCAATGTCTTTTCTGATCTAGCTTCAGAAGACATATAGCACTATATTGCCATGTTATTGGTCACCTCTAATGTGGGAGGAAACTACGTAAGAGAATAAGTAAATGCTAGAAGGAAGAGATCATTGGATGCCATCTTTGAAGCTGACAACCAGTCACCAAAACAACTAGTCATAAAATGAGAACCAAAAGCCCAGGTTTTCTGATTGCCAGTCTTTCCAATTTCTATTTTCACTTTTATGTTGTTTTATCTGCTAGAATGTGCAAACCACAGAGATCTTTTTTTTCCTTGTTTGTAAGGTGTCCACTTTTATTAAATCGTCTTGTCAGTGTACAGGCAAGCCCTGGCTACTTCAACACCTCAACCCACTCCCAGGGAGACGAACCCCTTCATACATCAAGTTGGGGGGGGCAAAAAAAAGGAGGCCACGATGGCTGATCATTCAAAAACTAAAAGCAAAAGCAGAGAAGTATTAAGGTGGAAGATTAAAATAAAATTGAAGTACATAATTTACACAGAAGCAATGCTGTCACCTCCCCAGTGTGGACTCAGGATGTGGCCATCCTCTTCTCGGGAGTGCGGGTGGATTTTGGAATGGTGAGGGACTTCCTGTAACTGTATCTCTCATGGATACTTGAAATGACTATTAAAAATACATATGGACTTGACATTAGGAATGTATGCTAAGCCATATAATTCTCATAATTGTGACCTATTTATTTCTGTTGTTTTGTATTGTATTTATTGTTATGAGAGAAAGAACCATTTGTTGGACTGAAAGGGGGAGCTGTTGGGGGGGGAAAGATATACCTCAAACTTAAAAAAAAGGGAAGAGGATGGGGGTTGAGGGGGAAGGGGGGTGGGACTGGAGGGGGAGTAGGTTGGGGATTGTGATTGAGATGTAACTTGAAGAAATAAAAAATAAATCATAAAAAAAGAAACCAACAAACAAACAAAAATGTACAAAGTCCTCAAGCCATACTGTAGAATTTTGAGGGATGCTTGCTCCAACCAAATACTCTCACCTTCACTGTTCCTGTTTTTTGTTTTTTTTGTTTGTTTGTTTTGTTTTTCTGGGTAAGTTTATATAGGTTTAAAAATTTTTTTTTAATTTAAGGTGTATTTTTTTCCAACATCTCCTTTTAGTCCAGTAAAAGGCTCTTTTTCTTGTAACAATAAATACAACAAAAACAATAAGAACAATTAGTCAACAATTATGAAAATTGTAAGGTATACCATACATTCCCAATGTCCAGTCCATATGTATTTGGCAACTAATAATAGTATTCTATTATCAATCTCAATAAGTTTAAAGTTCTATACCTAAGTCAATTTCCATCCTAACTTACATTACCAACTTAAAAACATCCTCTTAGACCTAGAACATCCTTTTAATTCCTAAACAACTTAAAACTTAATTGTGAGACTATATCTAGTCTTCAACCACATCAGAGACCTGAAAAAGATAAATATACCTGAATAAACAGGAAATACAGAGCAAGCAGCTTCCAAAACTAAGAAATTACAGACAACTATCTGCCTGGAAAGTCCCCAGTTTCTCTCTACACATTAGAGCATCTATCTTCAGCCTTTTGGTTCAGTATCTCTGACAATTATAAAGCAGGAATTATGAAGGACTTACCTACGCTTTCTTGACAGAGGTAGGCCAGCAACTTACCTGCTTCCACATTTTGCCCTTTTTTGACAACATTCTGTCTACAGTTGAAGCAAGGGGTTTTTCTTGCCAAGAGATAGGCTTGCCACTAATTCAACCATCTCCAATTGGAGATTCTTTGATGTTCATCATCTATTTAGAGTAAAATGGGCATGCTGTCAGGAGCTGACATGTCTCAATATCAAAAAAAAATCTTAAGTTAAGAAAACATCTTTGAATGGCATATTCTACAAATCTCTTGAGGTTTTTGAAGACCACCTATCTATCTCCATATATTTGGCTAAGCAAATGTTGCTTGTCTCTTAGTAACTTGAATTCTGATTATCTTAGAAAACATCTGTGATACACTATGCTAGTACCTAACAAGTTTTAATGACTATTAGTTTGCATTTCTTAATTATCCTAAACAGTTTGTGACATTTGCTATCAAAAGGCCAAAACTTCACCTTGCATTTTAAGCATTATAAAGGTACAATACCTTAAAAAGAATTAACCTTAATTTTGTATCATTATACAAAGGTCAATACTGATTTAGCCAAATATAATCTTAATTTTGTATCAATATACAAAGATATAGGAGCATATTCAATAATCTATCCCTTTTTCTTTATCATTCCTATATTATGCCTAAATCAAGTCTTTCCCTCCCCCTATATAGGAGAGAAAGAAGGATAGAGAAAAGAAAAAGAGAAATCCCTCCATCTAACCTCCAAAACCTATTTAACAAGATCATTTAACAAATTGTAACCAATCCCCCTAAATAACAACAAACATCCATAACCCATAAAATGACCAAAGGGGGAAAATAAAACAAAATAAAATCACCCACCCCACCTTCTGGAAATGGGATGCCTCTCAGCCTTTAGAGATTTCTCTTTTGTGAATTCTTGGTTTAGCTGTATACCTCATTTTTTGATTCAGTTATTTGATTTTTTTGGTGTTTAATTTCTTGATTTCTTTATATATTTTGGATATTAGCCCTCTGTCTGATGTCAGGTTGGTGAAGAACTTTTCCCAATCTCTAGGCTGCCACTTTTTTCTAATGACAGTGTGTTTTGCCTTACAGAAGCTTTTCAATTTCATAAGGTCCCATTTATTGATTGTTGGTCTTAGAGCCTGAGCTGTTGATGTTCTGTTCATGAAGTTGCTATCCATGCCAATTAGTTCCAGGCTTTTCCCCACTTTCTCTTTTATTAATTTTAGTGTGTCTGTATTTATGTTGAGGTCTTTGATCCACTTAGACTTAAGTTTTATACAGGGTGATAAGTATGGGTCTAATTTCATTCTTTTACATGTGGACATCCAGTTAGACCAGCACCATTTATTGAAGATGCTGTCCTTTTTCCATTGTATGGTTTTGACTTCTTTGTCAAAAATTAAGTGACCATAGGTGTGTGGGTTTATTTCTGGTTCTTGATTTGATTCCATTGATCAACCAGTCTGTTACTATCCCAGTATCATGCTGCTTTTATTACTATTGCTCTATAATACAGCTTGAAATCCGGGATGGTGATACCTTCAGATGTTCTGTTATTGTACATGATTGTTTTAGCTATGCTGGGTTTTTTTGTTTTGTTTTGTTTTCCATATAAAGTTGAAAATTGTTCTTTTGTGGTCTGTAAAGAATTGTGTTGGTATTTTGATAGGAATTGCATTGAATCTGTATATTGCTTTTGGATATCTTCTTCAGTTTCTTTCTTCAAGGACTTGAAGTTCTTGTTGTACAGGTCTTTCAATTGCTTGGTTAGAGTTACTCCCAGGTATTTTATATTATTTATGGCCACTGTTGGAAGGGTGTTGTTTCCCTAATTTCTTTCTCAGCCCATTTATATTTTGTGTAAAGAAAGGCTACTGATTTTTTTGAATTAATTTTGTATCCAGCCACCTTGTTGAAGGAGTTTATCAGGTGTAGGAGTTCTCTGGTGGAATTTTTGGGGTCACTTATGTATTCTATCATATCATCTGCAAATAGGGATACTTTGACTTCTTCCTTTCCAATTTGTATCCCCTTGATCTCCTCTAGTTGTCTTATTGCTTTAGCTAAACTTCAAGTACTATGTTGAAGAGCTATGGAGAGAGTGGGCAGCCTTGCCTTGTCCCTGATTTTAGAGGAAATGCTTTAAGTTTCTCTCCATTTAGTTTGATGTTGGCTATTGGCTTGCTGTAAATTGCCTTTATTATGTTTAAGTATGGTCCTTGTATGCCTGACCTCTCCAAGACTTTTAACATAAAGGGATGCTAGATATTTTCAAATGCTTTTTCAGCATCCAATGAGATGATCATGTGGTTTTGTTTCTTTCAGCTTGTTTATGTGGTAGATTATGTTGATGGATTTTCTTATGTTGAACCATCACTACATCCCTGGGATGAAGCCTACTTGATCATGGTGTATGATACTTTTGACGTGATCTTGGATCTGAGTGGCAAGGATTTTATTGAGTATTTTTGCATCCATTGTTCATAAGGGAAATTGATGAAATTCTCTTTCTTTGTTGGGTCTTTGTGTATTTTAGGTATCAAGGTGACTGTGGCCTCATAGAATGAGTTTGGCAGTGTTCCTTCTGTTTCTATGTTGTGGAAGAATTTGGAGAATATTAGTGTTAGCACTTCTTTGAAGGTCTGGTAGAATTCTGAGCTGAAACCATCTGGCCCTGGGCTTTTTTTTGGTTGGAAGAGTTCCAATGACGACTTCTGTTTCCTTAAGGGTTATAGGACTGTTTAATTCATTTGCCTGTTCTTGATTTAACCTTGGTAGGTGGAATCTATCAAGAAAATTGTCCATTTCATTTAGATTATCCAATTTTGTGGAGTACAAGCTTTTGAAGTAGAACCTAATGATTCTTTGGATTTCCTCAATGTCTGTTGTTATTTCCCCCTTTTCATTTCTGATTTTGTTGATTTGGGAATTTTCCCTCTGACTTTTAGTTAGTTTGGGTAAGGATTTGTCTATTTTGTTGATTTTCTCAAAGAACCAACTCTTGGTTTTGTCGATTCTTTGTATTGTTCTTTTTGTTTCTAAGTTGTTGATTTCAGCCCTGAATTTGATAATTTCCTCTCCTCTGCTCCTCTTGGGAGTGTTTGCTTCTTTTTGTTCTAGCTCTTTCAGGTGTGCTTTTAGGTTGCTAGTATGGGAACTCTTCAGTTTGTTTTTGAAGGCACTTAGTGCTACAAACTTTCCTCTTAGCACTGCTTCAATGTGTCCCATATGTTTGGGTGTGTTGTGCCTTCATTTTCATTGAATTCTAAGAAGACTTTATTTTCTTTTATTATTTCTTCCCTGACCCAGAGGTCATTGAGTAGAGTTGTTCAGTTTCCATGAGTTTGCAGGCTTTCTGTTGTTTTTGTTATTGTTGAAGTCTAGCTTTATTCCATGATGGTCTGATAAATTACAAGAGGTAATTTTAATTTTCCTGTATCTGTTGAGGCTTGTTTTGTGACCGACTATATAGTTGATTTTGGAGAAGGTTCTATGAGGTGCTGAGAATAGAGTATATTCTTTTGTTTTGGAGTGAAATGTTCTGTAGATATCAGTTAGGTCCTTTTGATTCATAGCATCTGTCAGATTCATTATTTCTCTGTTTGGCTTCTGCATCATTGATCTCTGTCCATCAGTGAGAGTGGTGTGTTGAAGTCTCCCACTATTAATGTATGGGGTTCGATGTGGGATTTGAACTTTAGTAGTGTTTCTTTAACAAATATGGGTGCCCTTACATTTGGGGAATGGATGCTCAGTATTGAGATGTGGTCTTGGTGGAATTTTCCTTTGATGAGTATGAAGCATCCCCTCCCCTTCTCTTTTGATTAATGTTGGTTGAAAGTTTAATTTATTGAATACTAGAATGGCTACTCCAGCTTGCTTCTTGGGCCCATTTGCTTGGTATATATTATTCCAGCCCTTTACTTGGATATAATGCATATCTTTTTTGCTGAGATGTGTTTCTTGTAAGAAGCAGAATGCTGGATTTTGCTTTTGCATCCATTCTGCTAGCCTGTGTCTTTTTATTGGGGAATTGAGTCCATTGATGTTGAGCGATATTAATGACCAGTGATTGTTACTTTTTGCCATCTTGATGTTGGTGGTAATGTGTGAGTGACCTTCTCTTCTTTTGGTTTTACTGCCATCAAGTTATTTGTTTCCTGTGCTTTCTTGTGTGTAGTTAACCTCTTTGGGTTGGAATTTTCCTTCTAACATCTTCTGTAGAGCTGGATTTGTGCATAGATATTGTTTGAATTTAGTTGTCATGGAAAATCTTGTTTCCCCCATCTATGTTGATTAACAATTTTGCTGGAAATAGTAGTCTGGCTATTTGTGGGTTGGTTTTTTGTTTGTTTTATTTTTGTTTTGTTTTGTTTTGTTTGATCTGGAAAACATCTGTCCAGGCCCTTCTGGCTTTTAGAGTCTCTGATGAAAAGTCAGGTGTGATTCTGATAGGTTTGCCATTATATGTTACTTGGCCCTTTTCCCTAGCAGCTTTTAATATTCTTTCTTTGTTCTGCACATTTAGTGTTTTGATTATTATGTGGTGAGAGGATTTTCTTTTCTAGTCTAATCTATTTGGAGTTCTGTAGGCTTCTTGTACAATTATAGCCATCTCTTTCTTTAGGTTTGGGAAATTCTCTTCTATGATTTTGTTGAGGATATTTTCTGGTCCTTGGAGCTAGGAATCTTCTCTTTCTTCTATCCCTGTTATTCTGAGATTTCGTCTTTTCATAGTGTCCTTGATTCCCTGAAGGTTTTGTTTCAGTACTTTTTTGGATTTTACTTTTTTTTTTTTGACAGATGTATCAACTTCTTCAATTTTATCCTCTGTGCCTGAGATTCTTTCTTCCATCTTTTGTATTTTGTTGGTGATGCTTGTGTCTGAAGTTCTTTTTCTTGTCCTAAGATTTTTAAGTTCCATGAATGTCTCAACTTGTTCTTTCTTTCTTTATTGCTTCAACTTCCCTTTTCAGGTCTTCCATTCCTCTAAGAGTTTTATTCATTTCCATCACCTCTTTTGCAGTATTTTGTTGTTGTTCTCTGAGGTATTTGATTTCCTCTCTTAAACCTTTTATTATTATCATAAGCACAGGATTAAGGTCATTTTCCTTTGTTTCAACTGTATTATGATTTCCAAGGTTTTCTGTACCATTATAGCTAGGTTCTGGAGGCATCATATTGCCTTGGATTTTTTTGTTAATCATATTCTTGTGCTGGCTTTTGGCTATCTGGTTGACTCTGATGTTGTCTGGTTGTTTCTGATGCCAGTTGGCCTAGTTGTTCAGGAAAACCCCCTGTTCTGGGGGCTGGGTGATCCTGAGAGCCTGGTGTCCACCTCCAGATGATGGGTAGGTTCTTATAATAGACTGATTCTCAGAGAGTGACTGCTGCTCTCCTCAACTGTTTGTGACCCAATTGGAGATATATATATATATATACATATATATGGGATTGGAATGGAGAGGAGGCTATCCTGTGAGCACCTGGGAGCTGGCCGGTCTCCTCATGAAGCCAAGTCCAGCTGTGGTTGGGCCTGTGTTCTCCCCTCCCTGACACAGTTCTGACTTAGCAGCTAGGCTGATCTTATAGGCAGGGAGTTCCACCCAAGGTGGGTGCCAGCATCAGCATGCCTGTAGCTGACTGCCTCAAAAGCTTGGGTGCTTGGGTGAGTAACCTGCCCCAATGTTTGTGGTGAACACACTGTCACAGGCTGTTTTCAGTCTGTATCGGCTCCTGATTGCTTTGTTGTGGCTGGGTTTGGTCTCTGCCACTCAGCTAAAGTGCAAACTGTGCTGCCATGTTGGGAACTCCAGAAAGAAAATCTTACTTACCTTTGCTCTTGTGGTCCAGCTGTCTTTCCTGGTTGGGTACAGGCTGGATCTCAGGCAGATATTTGGGGCACTGATCTGTGGCTGGAGCTGTGGGCTGGATCCACTCTGGCAGGTGCTCCCCTGCAGATGAGTGACAGAGCTGGCTGATCTCAGGGTGGTGTTCCTGGGGCCTGTAAGCACTGTTTCGTCAAGTGACCAGTCTCAGTGTTTGCTGTGGAAATTCAAACACCATCTGTGTTTCACAGTTGGCTGTAGGACCTCATATTCACTCCACAGTGACTAATCTCATTCACCCACTACTCAGGAATAACTTATTACATAGAAGCAGATTACTAATATAGTAACCCAGCACAAATGGCCACTTTATGTTTCATTTCTCAAGTTATTTTCATTCAATCAATAAATATTTACTGCCTAGGGCTGGTAATATGGCACAGTGGATAAAGGCACTTGCTTCAAAGCCTGATGAGTTGAGTTCAATCTCCATGACCCATAGGATGGAAAAAGAGCCCACTCTCCAAGACTGTCCTCTGACCTCTGCCTGCACTGTGGTACATGTGTACCCACGTACACACACATAAATGCACACAAAATAAATAAAATGCAATTTTTAAAAGCCTATTATGAAAACACTAAATAATAAAAATATTCACTGCCTAGAGTGTCAAACATTATTAAAACAAGAAGTTTGGACTAAATCTTCTGGAAGCAGAAACAATAACAGAACCTGAACTTTGCTGAATCAAATACAACTCAAAGTCAATATCATTAATCAGGTGACCCAACAGCAATCTCTTTATGCCTCATTGCTTTCAAATGCAGACACTAGAAATACTATTCCTTGACTTGCCCACTCTCCCTTGCCACTAATGGTAGCCTCATAACATCATGTTGCCCAGTGATACAGAAGCAGGGTTTCCAGAAACGATTTTGTCTTCCTGTTAAAATAGGCCAATGTGGCTGGCACCACCTTTCTTTCTTCTTTCTGCTCAATATCTGAGTCCAAAGCAATATGCTGTAAGGATGGGTCTAGACAATTAAGAGACAGTAAGTATTACATAACTCAACTACAAAATCAGTGCCTGGAACTTCCTGACCCCAAAATACTGAACTCTCAAAGCCAGTCAGAAAGGTTATATTTTCTCTTAGTTATACCTAAAATTGATCCTAACTGGCACAAATGCTTTCAAGATAAATAAAGGAAAGCTTTTCTTTAATACTTTTCCCAAATTCCATGAATTATTGAGATACATTTTTGTTCCCATCAACAGTAAAAAGTTTGTTTCTTATGTTTCTGTTATATACATTATATAGCTAAATTGTCACATGCTGATTAAACTCACTGAGAAGCTCTCTCTAGAGGTGGAGTTGGTTCCCTATATCTATGCATATTTGTTTCAGAGTGTCCTCCAAGACCTCATCATCTGGAGATAAACTTCCCCTTCCAAGCAAAGAGCCCAAGAGTAAACTCATTGGGTTGAAAACTGCCAGAAGGCAAACCATTTCCACCACTTCTTATCCCATGATATGATGATGCCTGCAGTGGGACCAGGAACTTGGGAGCTCATCCACAGGAAATTCATTCAAGGAGAGAAAATTCAATCTGAAACTCCAGTTGACTGCTTCAACTTCTTCAAGTCAATTCTTGCTGGATGTTTCGTGCTGTTGCCTTTGCTTGCTTTCTTAATCGGACTACTCCAGTCAATGTCTGCTGCATGTCATAAACTCCTGATCTGATGATGTTTTACTATCTTTTGCTTCTATATATCTGTGGTTTGCCATTTGCTCTTTTACTTCTTCTTGCTACATGCTTCATAAACCACTTGTTACAAACCATAAGTACAACTATCATAGGCATTCTCTGGATCATACAGTAGGCAAGGTGACAATAATACCTAACATTTCTGGAGTGTTTGCTATGTGTCAAGCACTGTTCCAGGTGCTTTGTAAGTTTAATTAATCTAATCATCACAATAACTCCCCAAGATCAATATTGTTATTTTCTCCATTGTGCGGAACATCAATCTGAGGCACTGAGACATTAAGGAAGTTTGTAAGGGTTCATAACTTATTAAATTCTAGAGTTTAATTTAAACCAAGATAATTTGATTTCCATCTCTGCTATATGCTTCCTTAGAAGACTTTATTAGATAAATCTTGAGGGGAGAAAAAATATCTATGGCTAAAAAAATGTGCAATATACACACCATCATATTTTACACAGTCACAAAGAAAAGCAAAATTGTGGCATGTGCAACTTGAAATCATTACATCAAGGAAACTAAGTCAGACTCACAAATGTCTCATACTTTCTCTCATATGGAAAAACTAAATTTAAAGTTAGATATGTATGTGTGCTTACACATGGGGGGGTCCTGAAACTAGAAAGCAAATTATGAGGGGAGGATGATATCTTATGGGCAGAGGTGAAAAACCTAGAAGGTAAAGGCTTATAGCCCATAGGAAAGCAGAAAGAGGGAACCACCTGGAGCAGAGAGGTAGAGAGGAGTGCAGTGGGGCAGAAAAATAAATGAGAAGAGCAAACAATGGCATATACATATCAAGATGCTAAGATGAGCCATTATTTCATGTGCTAACCTTAAAAAGTTAATACAAAGGAAATAATCTCTTTTGCCCTTGAAATGCACAGGATCCTCCATTTTTAGTATTTAAGCTCCTCTGAATCATTTTGGGTAACTTTAAATTGCCTGAGGCTGGAGAGATAGTTCAGCAGGTAACAGCACTTGCTGCTTTTGCAGAGGACCAAAGTTCATTTTGTGGCACCCACATAGGACAGCTCACAACCACCACTCAACAACTCCACTCATAACTCCATCTCCTGGGAATCCATCTCTCTTCTAGCCTCTGCAGTCACCTGCTCTCATGTGCATTGACTCACACATAGATGCACATAAATTCTTTAAAAATTAAAAATAAGTTTTTAAATAAATAAATTGTATGTGTAACCATCAAGTAGAAAACAATATAATAAAATGTCAAGTGAGTTGTAATGAAAATGACACTAACCACTATTATTATCTCTAGGTCATTTTTGGGTGCCTATTTTACACACACATTATAATAGTATATGCTATATGTACCCCAGGATGGCTGCAAATACAATCTCCCACCTCTGTCTCTGAGGTGCCAACATCACCTTTACTACAAAATTTTCACATATGATTGATTGATCCTGGAACAGTTAGGCCTGCTTTGCAAATGGCCACTTGAACCAGTGGAAACACAGGTAACCACCAGTTAAGAGAAAACCAAATCCTCACTCAGGTGATCCTTGAGGGAATAAATCCAAAGGCTTTCCACACAAAAGAAAAGCTAAATTGCTTCAATGTGTTGAACATTTGCTCTGCCGTATGTGAGCTTTGTGAGTGTTGTGTCCTTTCCTTTTCAAATGAGTCTAAGTAGTAAATTCTATCATAACCCTTTGATTCCTCCTCTTTCTGTGCCTGAAAGGTAAAGGAGTGTTGCAAAGGTTGAAAGTAAAAGGATAAAAAAAATGTCTCAGAGCCCCAACCCCATCCTCTATCTTTTATGCATATACAATGAGTGAGCTCCTAATCACAAACTAAGAGCAGCAATAGCAGTGGCCAATTTTAGCATCACTTGGTCTTGTTCCCTCCTGTCTTCCAAGTGTAAGGATTACAAAGCTTGCACCACTACACCCCTGCCACGTGCCTCAGTTCCTGCAGTGGAAAGTGATGAGGGCCAAGCACTGTTTGCACGTGTCTTACAGGCACATTAAATGGGAGGAAATGCAAATTTAAGAAATGCCAGTCTTTGATCAGAGAACAGTTGGTAAACTTACCCTGTCCACTGTATTTTCATCATACTCTGGATGGAGAAAGTTTCTCTACCTTCTAATGCTTTGTATTATTCAAGCAGCCCACAGAGAATCATTGCTCAACAAACAAATGATCCAGAAGCTTTGTATGGGATCATTCTAACTTTCCCAAGGAAACACAAACATAGGAACTGAAATTAGAATTTTATATAATGATACTTCAACTCCATCATTTTGAAAGCCACTGTAGGGTGTTCAGAACTTACAATCTCAAAAAAACTTATCTATTTTGAAGAGATATGGTACAGAAAAAAATTACACTAAATAGAGGTTAGCCTTCATACCCTACATGCAGATAACCTTGAATGGACCCCAATTCTATGACCACATACTCTATATAGTCATAGACATCCTATGTCTGAGTTCTCAAATATTCAGTCATTGAATTATTCAATGCATTTCCCGAGAAGAATAAAGTTATCAACAGCATTAGTGACAGTTTGTGAATAAATAAATCGCATATGTCAATGCTTTAGTGATAGCTAATAGTTGCTTATAAGAAAAAGCCTCCCAGGACAGGTGCAAGTAGTTTATCTCAGTCTCCAGTCTTTTAGGTTTACAGCTAATTTACCCTATTAGTTTCTCTTTACAGATGAAGAAACCCAGGCTCCAATAAATGAAGTAGATTCCTCAAAGTTGGGTAAGCTAGTTTATAACAAGAAATCCATCCATCTCTTTCACTGAGTGATCACAAAGTGTGTGAATGGGACACCGATGAATCTGTATTAACATAGTCCTGGGGAAAAAATACACCCTCATAGGTTCAAAAAGTGAGAATGATATCAATTTGGAACCTGGGACCATAAAATAATGACACATACTTTTTTTCTAAAAAGCAAAGGACTTTGGAATGAGGACAAAAGCTGTGGTATGTGAATCAGCTTCTGCATTATCCTACCACTGGATAAGTACCTGTGGGGGAGGGAAGTTACTAGTCACCTTCAATCATTTATTTCATGCCAGCAATCTCCCAAAGAAGAAAAAAAAACAATCCTTTAAGCCACCTCACATATTCCTAAGAGAATAAAACCTATCATTTAATAGGAATTTCTTTTAAAATATTTTTAGCTTTTAAACTTGGAGGAAAAAGCATAAATAAATCACAATTATGTTTGCATCACAAATATTATACTATGAAACCCTCATAGTTTGATCCAAACAGTTTCCTAACAGTGTGCACAAATTCCAGTGAGGGAACCAGTAAGAGGGCTCAGATAGTGTACCACCAAGCTTAATGACTTCAATTCAGTTACTGAAACCCACACGGTGGAAGAGAGAACCAACTCATGCAAGTTATTTTCTGACCTCCACACACTCACGCACGCGCAAGCGCATGCAAGCGCGCGCACACACACACACACACACACACACACACACACACACACACACAGTTGTTTTAATTCCAGTGTGAGAAAGTCAAACTACCATTACACAAAAGGATTCAGTTCCTATGGGCACTTGAAAAGATAAGGAAAAACAAAAAATATGCCAACCATGTTGACACATTTCCATTTCCAGCCTTTGGGAAACATTTTGTTCATATATTTTTCATAACTAATACATGTGTGTACCTGTTGTCCATCCAAGTCTCATTAAAAATGATCAGGTTTTTACCATGCTTAGAGATCTATTCTGACCTTTAAGACCTAGATTTTTCTCATTGGGTATCTTTAGAACATAAGAAAAATACAGTATAATAAAAACATTTCAATAATGTTGTAAGCCCTACTTCACAAACCCTACTTCCAAATGGAACTGTAGAAGGAGCAATAGCACCAATATAGGATGGCTTGAAATTCTCATTCACTAACACCCTGCACAGCACCCAGAGACGCACGCAAAATGTCATTTCACAGTAGCACTGGAAGCTAAGCAAAGCAATCAATGATGTGCATTAGGTTTCAGTTTGGCTGAGGAAAGGCAATTTAAGGATTTCCTTGTGAATAATATATTCATAAGTAGGATGCATAAAACTGTAGTTACCAAGGTCAGCTCGGCCCACTTGTAGACTTGTGTGCTTTTCAGTGCAATGGCAGCTGACCTGCACTATGTGAGTCTCCATTTTCATTATCCCTGCACAGCACCCAGAGACACACACAAAATGTCATTTCACAGCTAAGCAAAGCAATCAATGGCTCGCCACTCTCTGTAGGAAATGTGAGTGGTTGTAGGAGAGATGAGATCACCCAAGAAACTGCCAGAGGAAAAACAAGTGGGAAGTGGGTATTGTGACTGCCCTTCACAATCCATGCTGCCTAGAAGAGCATCCCTGAGTCATGCTTACCTTTCACAAAGAAAATCATCCGAGACACTGAAGGCTGGAGGTACCAAGTATGATAGTTACTCTGGATTGTGGACTTGACTGGATCTGGAGTCAGATAAGACACACATGTTGGGTTGTCTGTGAGGATATTTCCAGGGAGGATTACTGAGGCAGAAGTACAGGGGCTGGGGTGGGAGCCCAGAGTGAGCAGCACCTTCTGGCATAGAGAGGTCTATGTTCCATTTTCACCTGCCAGTCTTCAATGAGCTGCTGGTGAGTGCATCTAGTCTGTTGCTTCCACTGTCACCACCCACTTTTACTGACATTGGAAGCCTGCTTCTTCAGCCTCCTAACCCTGGCTGAAGCACAGTGGCTCTCCAGAAATTCTCCATGCCTTCAGCACCATGATGACAGGACTGCCGAGGCACCCAAGAATCTGAGCAGCTATCAGATCCTTGGCCCTCCAGTATGCAGTCACTGTGAAACTGTCCCTTATGTACGGAGGGAGTCAATGGAATGCATCCTCCTTGTAATAGTCATTCATTCGTTCTACTGCTTCTGTTCCTCTCGAGTAGTGGTTCTCAACTTGTGGGTCACAACCCCATTGTGGGGGTCAAACTACCCTTTCATAGGGTTTGCCTAAGACCAATGGAAAACATGGATATTTACAATTCATAACTAGTATAAAAATATAGTTATGAAGTAGTGATGAAACAATTTTATGGTTGCAGGTCACCACAACATGAGGAATTGTATTAAATAAAGGGTTACAATATTAGAAAGGTTAAGAACCTCTGTTCTAGAGAATCTGCCAGGATTTCGCTAAAAGTTGCATTGATCAACCCATTGTTCCCTGGATAAAATCTGAGCCAGAAATTGTGTCCATCAAGTTGAAACATGAAGATAACCATTGAGAGACACATGACCTTATCTGTTGCAAAACTAAGTCAGGCTAAATCTTCTTCCAGCAAGGATGTTTCAACAGGATGTAGGATGGGGATTACAAAGAAGGATCGTGAAAAAAATTTTTTTCAACTTTAAACATTGATCACATAGCAGTAGTTTTTCAAATGCCCATCTTCCAGACGCTCTGTTTAGTACTTTACATCCTTACCTAATTTAATTTTCAGAGCCCCATCTTGAAGCAAAATCAAATGACTGGTTGATGGCAAAGCTGAAACTCAAATGAAAATGGAGGCTCTGCGCTCCTAATCACAGCCCCAGGCTGCCTGCCAGGAAACCAGGAAGTTGCCATGACACATATGCAAGTCCTCTCCAGCATATTAAAATACAGATAATAGGACCAGCGAGATGGCCCATTTCATAAAATGCAAGCAAGAGGACTTGAGTTCATATCCCCATCATTCATGTAAAAAGCCAGGCATGGTGGCATGTGCCTGTAAAACCCCAGTGTGAGAAGCAGGATCAGGTGCATCCCTTGGGCTTACTGGACAGCCAGTCTAGCCCAAACAATGAGCTTGTTGCTAAAATTCCTTCCCTGGGGAAGAAAGAAATAATGTCTGCTTTTTCCTTAGCTTAAAACGCCAAACGAAAGTTCACCCTGGGGATCCAATGGCTTTATTCATGTTATTCACAGAGCACACGTGAGGGATTGTGGCAGGACCCCAAAAAAGCCACACTGGAAGACTCAGCATGGATAATGACTACATAGATGGAATCCTTTCTCCTAGTCCTTCCCCTCTCAGGTATTCCAGCCCCTCTCAAGACCACAGTCAGTTAGAGCAGACTTGTGTATAAGTGATCGGGAGGGGTGGCTGAATACTCCAGTGAAGGTGTCTTGACCCTCCCTACCTCTCCTTCTATGAAGGAGCCTCTAAAGTCAACAAGCCCAGCTGTGATGATATTTTGAATACAGTCACAACTGGTCTGATGAAGGTGACAGCTTGGCTTGGAGGACAGTCTTATACAAGAAAATTCCAGGTTTAGTGAGGACTCAGCCTGCGTCCATTTTAGGCTTAAAAGCCATCCGATAGTAAAGACAAACTAGATTCATTCTTGTTTATGATTAAACCTGTTTCTCAAGGATTAGGCTATGCCCCTCCTGTAACCCTAAGTACAAATAGTTCTTTACTGTCTGTTCCAAGAAACAGAAACCATGCCTTTGTTTCAAAAAGTTGTTTATAAGCATCTTGCAACCCTACCTGTGTTTCAAAGTGTTATATGACCACCTACCTATACTGCCTGTTGTTTTGACCACCTTGTAAAGCCATCCTTCCAATCATGTCTTTGTTTTATGAAATTGTTAGGACTAACTTGTTCTGTTCCTGTAACCACACCTGTTTGCAAGCCAAATCCCCCGTTTGGAAACCCCTGCCCCCTGAACTATAAAAGCCTTATTTCCCTCACACCCAAGGATGACCTCTTGAACCCCACCTTAGAGGACGGTGGCCTGTGTGCATGAATAAAAAAAGCTTTCTTTAACTAATTGTTTGCTTTAATTAATTTGGCCATTATGATTTGGGTCTGTGGTCTTTCTCCTCCCATCTTTGGGATTAAGAATCCTGCCTCACAAAAGAAGGTAGAGAGAGTTAGAGGAAGGCCCCAGATGTCAAAACTGACCCACACAAAAATTCTCACACACATAGATCTCCCCCTCCTACACATATGATACAAATAATGATTGTAATGCTGGCCTGGAGCCTGAAGATGTATGTTTTTAACAAGCTTCTGGGCGCTATTGATCCTCAGACCAAAGTTTGAGTAGCAATGGTTAAGGAAATGTGCAACTGCAGGGAAAGCAGGAGGTAATGGGGCTCTCAAAAACATACACAAGAAGATGTGAACTCCATGAGGTGAAAAGTAAAACAAAAGTACAGAAGACTAGAATGAGAATGAAGCAAATTGATAAGAAGGCAAGGGTGACAAGAGAACTGGAAACAGCTGCAAAGTGCTAACTCAAACTAAAGAATGACATCTGCACAAGAAAACAAGTTTAAAATGGATAAAGATGAACTTCACAGCACTCCAAAAATAATTAGAGAAAAGAACAAATGGATGGAAATCACAAAGAAAGAAGGTAGTTCTCAGCACCAAGATGCTTCCAAAAATGGATACTGCAAGCAGGCTGTTGGCATAACACTGGGAATAATAATGATAATGATGATGATGATGATGATGATGATGATGATGATGATGATGATAATAATAATAATAATAATAAATATTTATTGTTTATTATCATTATTTTTATTGTTACTATAAATTATTATTTGGGGGATTGAGATCAGGTCTCATCTATCTCAGACTGACCTTGAACTCACTAAGTAGATGACCTTGAACTTCGTAGTAAACACCCTTACGATCTTGGTGACTCCACAAAAAGGAAAGAAAACATTTATAGGTGTATTAATCAACTATTAACTGGCTACTATGTTTGCTCTGTCAGACAGGCCCACCGTGGAGTGTGGAGGCAGTGAGCCTCCATGAGCCTGGAGGCAGCATGCAAGTGGGCAACAAATAAATCTTTGCCCATCTCACTGTTTTTATTAATTCTCCCTGTGGGTACCATGATTCATGCTTTACAATACTCAGAATATCCTGCAAGAATGTCCAACCCACAGCCCACAGGCCACATGCAGCTGAGGATAGGACAGCTATGAATGCAGGCCAATGCAAAATCCTAAAATTACATAAAACATTATGTACATTTTTAGGCTTAAAGGAAACTGGGGACTCAATTGTGCATTCTGGAGGTGAGTTCTGTAGATGACAACATTATGTCACAATGGTCAAAAAGATGGACATCCCCACTAGGGCATAGTTTCATGTCTCCCTACCTTATTTGTCAACTTTTATGTACTCATTGTTCCCTTATTAAAATAAATACTCAAAGCAGTCTGTTGGAAAGGTCTAATAATATTGCTTCTGATGGTCTGATTTCAATGCTGAGATCTGGTTACCATCCCTTCTGAGCCATTCTCTTGATTGATTAATAAAAGTAGCTGATGGCCAATTA
>CAJQZJ010000406.1:2754994-2769420 GCA_907164525.1 Lophiomys imhausi
AAAAAAAAATCTGGAGGTATCACCATCCCAGATTTCAAGCTGTACTACAGAGCAATAGTAATAAAAAATAGCATGGTACTGGTATAGAAACAGACCAGTGGATCAATGGAATCGAATTGAAGACCCAGAAATGAACCCACACACCTATGGTCACTTAATTTTTGACAAAAAAGCCAAAACCGTACAATGGAAAAAGGTCAGCATCTTCAACAAATAGTGCTGGTCTAACTGGATGTCAACATGTAAAAAAAAATGAAATTAGACCCATACTTATCACCTTGCACAAAACTTAAGTCCAAGTGGACTTAAGGCCTGACACACTAAATCTATTAGAAGAAAAAGTGGGGAAAACCCTCGAACTCATCGGCACAGATGACAACTTCCTGAGCAGAACACCAACAGCTCAGGCTCTAAGACCAACAGTCAATAAATGGGATCTCGTGAAACTGGAAAGCTTCTGTAAGGCAAAAGACACTGTCATTCGAACAAAACAGCAGCCTATGATTGGGAGAAGATCTTCACCAACTCCACATCTGACAGAGGGCTAATATCCATAATTTACAAAGAACTCAAGAAATTCTTGACAAAGAATGCAAGAAACCAAATAATCCAATCAAAAAATGGGGAATAGAGCTAAACAGAGAATTCATAGAGGAATCCCTAATGGCTGAGAAACAATTGAAGACATGCTCAGCATCCTTAATCATCAGAGAAATGCAACTCAAGATGACTCTGAGATTCCATCTCACACCTGTCAGAATGGCTAAGATCAAAAACTCAAATGACAGCACATGCTGGCAAGGTTGTGGAGAAAGGGGAACACTCCTTCACTGCTGGTGGGAGTGCACGCTTGTAAAACCACTATGGAGGTCAGTCTGGCAATATCTTAGAAAACTTGGAATAGCTCTGCCTCAAGACCCAGCCATACCACTTCTGGGTATACATCCAAATGATTCCTCATCAAACCACAAGGACGTTTCCTCATCTATGCTCATAGCAGCCTTATTTGTGATAGCTAGAAGCTGGAAACAACCCAGATGTCCCTCAACTGAGGAATGGATAAAAAAAATGTGGTACATCTACACAATGGAATACTACTCAGCCATCAGAAACAATGAAATCATGCAATTTGCACCTAAATGGATGGAACTAGAAAAGCTCATCCTGAGTGAGCTAACCCAGACTCAGAAGAATGCATATGGCATCTGTCCACTTATAGCTGGAGTTTAGTTAGTACAGGATAACTATACTAAAACCAACGCACCAAAAGGAACAAGAACATAGACTTTGTTACCTGTTAATGAGACACTTTGCCCTAGTGGTGCTGCCTTGTAGGCCCCCAGTGTATGAGGATGCTCTTGGGCCTCATATGACTGCTGAACTGGGGTGGGGGACTGTTATGTAGGGACATTCCACTCCAGAGGAGTGGGTTGGAAGGGGTAGGGAGTAGAGGGTGGGAGGGTGCGACTGGAAGGGGTAGAGTGACCGCACTGTGATGGAGATGTAGCCTGAAGTAATAAATAAACATTAAAAAATGAATAGCTTTGGACTGAAAGCACATAGCACAGTTCCTCACATGTAGAAAGTTTTTAATAACGTCGTTGAATGATGTTTAAGTGAATCACTGAGTCCTGGTACCAGTTCTACCATTGGTCTTAGACAAATCACACAGCCAATCTGAGCCTTCTTTAGTTATTTCTAGCTATAATACAAGAAAACTCAACTCAGTGGTCTGTGAGGTTCAGGTTATTATATGAATCTAGGCAAATAATATCTTTTCCACTCTCCAATATTATGTGTGTGTGTGTGTGTGTGTGTGTGTTTGTGTGTGTGTGTGTGTGCAGGTGAACATGTGTATAGGAGCTCATGTGTGCAAGGGCCATCCACCTCATATTTTGAGAAAAATTCTCTCCCTGGCCTGAAGTATATCAAGTAGGCTAGGCCACCCAGGGAGCCCTGGGGATCTGCCTGTCTCTGCCTCCTTAGGACTGAGATTATAAGCACACCTTTTTCACTTGTGTTCTAGGAACTAAATTCAGGTCCTTGTGCTTGCAATGCACTTTACCAACAAAATTGTCTCCCCATTTCCTCTCCAATATCTTCAATTTGGTTAAAGTAGCATAAAGCTATTCCGGAAACAGTCAAACTTTTGGAATCATAGTATGTACAACTATAGTAGTTCCTAAAATCTCAGCTTATAACAGCTCTTTTGAGTTCAACTAAAATTTTGATATACAATGTATCCTCATTGCCTAGCCCACTGTTTGAACCTGTATTGTCCAATATGGTGCCCATTAGTCCCATGTAGCTAATTATTCTCTTAAAATGTCCCTCATGCAAGATGAGATTTTTTTTCTAATTAATTTCCTTTCTGTTGTTGTGTTGAAAAAAAAAAACACTAACCAAAAACAACTTGAGGAGGAATTAATCTACTTGGCTTACACTTTTAGATTATGGTCTGTCATTCAAGGAAGTCAGACCAGGAACTCAAGTAGGAACTTGAAGAAGAAACCATGGAGGAATACTGCTTTCTGACTTTCAGGCTCATCCCTAGCTAGCTTTCTTTTAAATCCCAGGACCACTTGCCTAGGGGATAGTGCCAACCAAAATGGGCTGGGCCCTCTTGTATCAAAATTAACAATCAAGACAATTTCCCATAGTCATTCCCACAGACCAATCTCATCTGGATAATTCCTCAGTTGAGAGGCCCTTCTCAGTTGACTCTAGGCTGTGTCAAATTAATAAAGCAAACTAGGACAAGATGTGAATTAAATAAAAAATACACAATAATTCTCAAATTGTACTATAAAAGAGAATGCAAAATATTTCAATAATTATGTTACTATTGAAAAAGATATACTTTAGAAATGTTGGTCTAAATAAAACAGACCACAAATTAAATTTTGGCAATTACTTGCTGCTTTTTTCAAAGCAACTCATGAAAATTGAATGAGCTTACCCGTTTCTACTGCTGGACAGTGCCATTCTAGGAGCAATATGGGATACAAAGATGAACGTCCCCATCTCTGACCTTTTAAGACCATTTGAGAAAAGCTAAGAGAGAAAGGAGGAAAGTGAATAAACTGTGAGTCAGAAGAATAGAGAGGCCAAGTGCTGGGACAGGAGAGTGGAGGGAAGAAAGAATCCTGTTGACTGGGCTTGCGGGCAGGCACATGGGCACAGAAAACTATCCTGTTGTGTTTTCACTTGGCTTTTCCCACAGGGAGAGATGGTCAGATTACCACAATAGGCTTTGTGCTAACAAAATCATAAGAGCTAAGGAAAACCAAATGAAACCTAGTCTCAGAGATATTATCGTCCCTGAAATTCTCTGAGAACAAGAGAAAATATTTTTTTTATTTACCTGTCTGTGGTGTTAAAATCTATCCAGGGACAGGTTGATATAAATTCCCCAAAATAAAGTGTTACAGCTTCCCTCTCCCCATACCCTTCTAAAAAGACAGCTCATTCACAGAACAATCTCTTGAATTGGCTGAATGGTTGTTCAAATAAACATTTTGAGAGATGGGTCCCCCCAGGTGCTTATAAATTCTTCCAGTCCATTAATGAGAATATCAGTGAGACTTCACAGCAACTGGAGGTGAAATGAAAACCAAGATATGTGGCCGAATAGAGTATGGAGAGTTTAACAGACAGCTACTTTTTAATTCCAGCTTCATCTTCACCTTGTGAAAGCAAGAGATGCTTCAAGGCAGTGAACTGAATTCTATCTTTGGCAATTCAATATCTAACACCCCCCTTTCTCCTCAATGAAAGAACTCTGCTTCTGTTGGAGAAGGCAAGAGGCCCAGGTACAGACTATATGCTGCAGCCTTGTTACAGATCGAATGGATTGACCACATGACCCAACTCAGACCAATGAAACAAAGCTGGAAGTCATTGGTTCTTCCTCTTCTTCCTTCTTTTTCTTAATTGAAAATAAATTCTTCTCTCATGCAATACATTCTGACCACAGCTTCTCCTCCCTCCACTCCTTCCAGCACTCCCCCAACTCCCCTCTCCCTCAATCCACTCCCTCTCCATCTCCTTTCAGAAAAGAACAGGCCTTCAAGAGACAATAACCAAACAGGAAAAAACTAAATACAATCAGACAAGGCAAAAGCCTTCAAACTGTGACTGGACAAAGCAACGCAACAGGAGGAAAAGAGTTCCAGGAGCAGGCAAAAGAGTCACACCTGTTCCCACTGTTAAGAGTCCCATAAAAACACCAAGCTAACAGTCATAACATATACACAGAGGACCTGCTGCAGACCCTTGCAGGCCTCATGCTTGCTGTTTCAGTCTCTGTTACCCCATGTGAGCCATGCTTGGTTGATTCAGTGATGTATTCTCCAAGTGTCCTCCATCTTCTGACTCCTACAATCTTTCCAGCCCTTCTTCTACACGTTCCAAGGGGAGAGATCCAGTAGAGAACTCCAATTTAGACTCTCTCTCCACATAGTATGTGTCTGTGAGTCTTTGCATCCTCTCCCATCTGCTGCCAGAGGAAGCCTCTCTGATGACTGGACATTGATCTATGAGTATGGCAGAATATCATTAGGAATCATTTCATTGGGATTTTTTTTTTGGACCAGTCATTTTTGGTTGTAGCCTAGGTCTCTGGGTTATCCAGTCTCTGGTTCCTAGACATCCAGGCAGTGTAGGACATGGGCTCCTTCTCATGGTGTGGGCCTCAAGGCAAATCAAACATTGGTTAGCAACTCCCACAAGTCTCTGCCACCATTGCCCCAACACATCTTGCAGGCAGGGTGGACTGTTAGTCAAAGGTTTTGTGGCTGAGTTGGTGTCCAGGTTTCTCTTTTGGTAGCCTGCAGAGTACCTCCCTGTACCAAAGAGACTAGCACATAGGGGTGAAGACTCCTTGCAGGCACCAGCTTGACCTTTCTACACTCAATGATCTGTATGGATGTTGTCCTCAGCAAGCCTCTCCCCTCCATCAGTTTGTGGAGGGCAACCCTTTGCCCTATCATTAGTTTGGATTGTGTGGGGATCTCCATGGAACCTCCTCTGCCAATGGCTCAACTAAATGCAACCAATTCCCACCACTAGAAACCTTGCCTGGATACAAACAGCCAGTTCAGACTTCTATCCTCCATTACTAGTCCTCACTAGGGTTACCCTCATAGATTCCAGAACATTTCCACTGCACTAGGTTTCCATTATGCCCTCCAAATGCCACCAAAATCTAGCTATCTCTTTCTCCCTCCACCCTTCCTGCATTGGAAGGCAGAAATAAAAATGCAGGTCATCTAAACAGAGATCCTGAGAGAGGGTCCCATGGCATCCTCAGTTGGGTACCCTTCACTCTATGGTCTCTGTCATGTTTTTATTTCTGCCTTCCAATGCAGGCACAGCTAGCTCTTTCTCCCTCCAACCTTCCCTTCCACTTGCATTCCCACCCACCCTCAGCCCACCCTCAAAATTTATTCTATTTCCCCTTCCCAGGAGATCTATACTTCCCCTCTATCATCCTCTTTTTTTACCTAACCTCCGTGGGTCTGTGGATTGTAGCTTTATTATCATTTATTTAGCAGTTAGCATCCACTTATAAGTGAATACCTACTATATTTGTCATTCTTGGTATGGGTTACCTCACTCAAGATGATTTTTTTTAGTTCCATCCAATTTCCTGCAAATTTCATTATGTCACCTATTTAATAGTTGAATAATATTCTGTTGTGTGAATGTATCACATTTTTTTAGCCATTCTTTTGTAGAGGAACATCTAAGTTGTTTCCAGTTTCTGGTTTTTATGAATAAAGCCTCTGTGAACATAGTGAAGCAAGTATCCTTGTGGTGGGATGGAGGAGCATCCTTTGGGTATATGCCCAGGAGTGGTAGAGCTGGGTCTTGAGGTAGCTAGATTTCCAACTTTCTGAGGAACCAATTGGCAGGGCATCTAAACAGAGATCCTGTGAGAGAGGGTCCCATGGCATCCTCAGCTAGGGTACCCTTCACCCTATGGCCTCTGTCATGCTTTTATTTCTGCCTTCCAATGCAGGCACAGCAATGGAGGAGAGGCACTGTGGATGTACTGTGTCCTGAGCAACAACTGTGTACTGAGGGTAGCTGAGGAAAGGAATGGAGTCTGCAGCCTTGGTGCCACTGTGAAAACATTCATTCTAGATTTTACACCTCTGGAGTCTTCATTGTGTGAAAAATGCTATTTTCAGCCACTGACTTAAGACTTTTTGGTAATGATATAAGTTGTCTGATTGTTCTATATACCCAACTAATGATACCAGCTTGGTTTTTTTTTTCACTGCATGTGTCAGTATTTTGATGACCAATAGTAGTTATCAGTATCCATCAATGTTGCTTAATGTAGTAAATATGAATGGAAATGTCCATACAGAGGCTGGAGAAATGGCTCAGTGGTTAAGAGCACTTACCGAGGACCCAGCTTTGAATCCCAGTGCAGATATTGTAGCTCACATTTGCCTATAACCCCAATTCTGGAGTTTAGTCACTTTCTTCTGGCTGGTTTTTCAGGAACAAAGGACATGTATGGTAAGCATATATACATACACACAGGGCAACACTCATAAACAATAAACAAAATAAATCCACACATTAAAAGTGAATTAATTAATATATATTTTGAAAATCCATACAAACACAAAAGAGAAACCAAACAAGATAAATAATGTCAGCTAAGATTAATGTTGGTGATATACTAATGCTCAGTTTATGGAGTGCTTGCCTAGGGACTTACTCACTGTTCTATTGCTGTTAAGAGTCACCATGACCAAGGCAACTCTTACAAAAGAAAGCATTTAATTGGAGGCTTGCTACAGTTTTAGGTTAGTGCATAATCATCATGGCGGCAAGCAGACAGGTATAGGACTGGAGCAGTAGCTGAGAGCTTCACATCCTGATCTACAAGCAATAGGCAGAAAGAGATAAAGAAGCTTTTGAAACCTCAAATCTCATCCCCAGTGGCATGTCTACTCCATCCTGCCAATCCTGACACCTTTAGTTTAATCCCTGGAACTCATGTTGTAGAAGGAGAGGCTAACTTTCATAAGCTGTCCTCTGACCTACATATATAATATATATGTATTATATATATCTATCATATTCTCATGATGAAGAGTTGATAGATGGGCTAACAAGCTTAAGTTAGCAATTCCAGAAATGCAGCTTTAAAGAAAATTGCAGCTATTTTTTTCAAAAAAAAAAAACTTAATAGAACCATTTTAAAAATACATCCTTCAGATAAATATAAGTGACGCAGTGTCACAGAAAAATTCAGCTTAAAACCAATAAAAAAAAATGTGTGATGCCAGGTAGGCAAGGAGTTAGATGTGAAATAAATAAGAAAAACTGCATCTATATCCCAGTAACTGTGTCTTCTGAAGGTCAGAATGTCCCTTTGTGACTAACCATCCTTGATGCTGCAGGTGAGTTCTTCACACTATATTGGGAACTAAGATGCTAGGGTACTTTCCCAGTTCCTACACAGCACCTCTGAAGATTCTACATCCTCAAAAGACTTTGAATTCATTACAATATCACTTGTGTTGTGATTTACACACACACACACACACACACACACACACACACCATACCTTTGTAGGCTTTTCTAGAAGAGCATGGAAAGAAATACTCCCAAAGAGGGATCTGATCTACCATTATTGGGGGGGGTTACCTATAAATATGCCACCTACCTCAAATAGCCATTAAAAAAACTTTGTTAGAATCCACAACACAGAACCCACCAGACAGCTTCCTACTTCAGGGTAGCCCACTCCAATCTCTCTGTAGGCATTTTACTTCGATTTGCTAAATAAACTTCTGCTTAAACCATGTTCTTCCAGAAGATGAGAACCAAGAGCTATCCTGCATGGCTTCATATCCGTTGTTGTGATAAAAAATACCCTGACAAAGACAATTAAGTGGAAAGGTGTTTATTTTAGCACACAATTCCAGGTTACAGACTATGATAGCAGAAAAAAAAAAACAGTAAAAACTTATAACATCTAGCAATACTAGATCCACAGTCAAGAGCAGAGAGAAATCAGTACATTCATGCTTCTAGTGTTTAGCTCCCTTTCTCTACTCTTATATAAACCAGGACTCAAAACCAGGAAGTGGTGCTGCCCATAGTGGACTGTGTCTTACCACATCAATTCACATAATTAAGACAATTGTTCACAGACACACCCACAGGCAAACTTAGTCTAGGCAGCCCCTCGTTGAGACTCTCTTTCCAGCTGATTCGAGATTTCATCAAGTTGACAATTGTAAAGATTTACAAAAGTCATTGCTCTGCTCCTGTTATTTTTACTGTCAAGGTTATTAATACAAAAAAGTTTCAATTTAGATCTGAAGATATGGCTTAGCAGTTAAGCACACAATCTGTTCTTCCAGAATTACCTGAGTTTGGTTCCCAGCATTCACACTGAGCATCAAACAAGTGTCTGTAACTCCAGCTCCTGGGACAACAGCACCCTCTTGTGGACACTGAGGGCAACTGCACTCATGTACACAACCCCCCCACACACAGACACACACACTACACACAATAAAAAATTAAAAATTAAAAATAAATGTCCCTATTTGTTCCTGTGTGTGGATATATGCATCTATACCTTACTTTGATTTCTGAATGCTTTTATTTTTAGTTAAACTATTGTAGATCTTTCAGTATAACAAAATTCAACTGCTGGCCAATTAATACATGTTTCATTTATTTTAGGTCCTCCCCCCTTTCACTTTGAAAGTATCCTGGTTTGAGCCACAAGTTACATGGTTAACCCAATTGTAATCATGCAATTTACATTTCCACAGGGCTAATATAATTGTATAAAAGAGCAGATGCTTTGGTGCCATCATAAGAGAGGCAGAACAGATGCTCAGTTTTCACTAGGCACAAAGGTCCTTTCATTTTTCTCGCTTCTTTTTTTTTTTTGCCTAGTAGCTTCAGAGAGCAGGTTTTGATGTCATGTTAATTACATTTTTCATCCCTTCCCACTATGTTCTATTTTAATGATGCCCAAGAAAAGGTTTCTAACTTTTATGCACTGAAGGACTTAACCCACGAGAGTTGCTAAGGATACTTGCCTTTGGGTGGCTATAGATCCTACAGTAATAGTATTTTCCAAGAGGTCACACCCAGGGTAACCAACTCACCCTGGTTCTTTGGATCAGTCCCTGCACCCAGAAAAGCCACGTAGAGAAAGGCAGTAAGTATCCCAGCACATTTCTCTTTCTTTTATTTCTTTACCTGCTCTTTGCTCAATAAGTTACCTAGCACAATAAATAAAACAGCAATAAAGTATTTTTAATATTGAGACATAGATAAGGAAGTGTCCTTAAATACTTACAAACTTTTTGCCTGAATATTTTGCCAAATGGATTGGTTGTTATTTATGCTTTTTCTCATGGAAACTTCAGTTCTTTTCCAGCATGTGAGCAGCTACCCTATAACAGCTTATAACTGTATTGCCCCAGATCACTACAGTGGGAGAAGCCAGGCATGCCTTCATACTTGGGCATTTCTATTTTTACAATTATAATGATCACTAATGTGTTTCCGTTGCTTCTGTTCTTTAGTGTTTCCACCCTCTATCTTGTGCATTAATTAGGATCATCTTAGTTGGTCTGAAATCTCAATGGTGTAAGCAATCTAAGTTGATTGCTCTCTAAAACAATGTCCAGTAAGTCAAAGGGTTGGGGAAGTAGTTGTATCTCTGCTCCACAGAACAGCCCAGGGACCCAGGCCACCTTAGAGGATCATATGAGTAGTTCCAATAGCCTACACTGCTTCTACCTACATTCTACTAGCCATCACTCAGTTACACCTAACTGTAGCTAAGTAAGCTCATGGGAAGCTGGTGTAATCTAGTTGTGAGGCCAGGAGGAATGGAAACCATTGTGGTAAAGAAGCAGCCTCACAGTCTCCATCACAAATCACATATTATCTTTGTAGTCAATGGAACTTCACAACAGGCTCAGTGAAAACTTTCTGAAGAATAAATTTCTATGTCTAAGCTCACTGCAAAAAGTACATTGTGTCTGATAAATGCTTCCAATTGGCTTCATTTACTGGAGAATATGAGCACTCTGTTTGAAGAACTGGTAACAACAAAACATGCAGATTGTGTAGAGAGACTGAAGAAGATTGTCTCTGAAAATAATACATGATTCAAATTGATCTGACTTTCTCTTAGTACTTTTGAGTATTTAGTCAGTTGATGCATATTGTGGCTGCCCATCAGACAACAATGGACCTACATTTCAGTTTTGCTGAATTTATGAAACAAATCTCAGACATAATTATACAGTATCAAAATGCGGTGCTCATCAATAGGTTTGTAGTTGCAGTTTTTAAGTGGAGTTCTCCACATTTTGAAGGTGCTTGCTGCTGTAATGATAGCTTTAAAAATCTACTTGTATTTTGCAAAGGCCTTACAGTCCTAGTTATTCATTCTCCATCTTTGCCAGTTCCCATCCTGATTTTACAAGTAAGGTATCTTGAGATGCTCTCCTCTGCAATCCAGAGCAGGTATCTTTCCCCTGTACCTCAATTTTAACTTCATCAGTTTTTTGTCAACATATTTATGAAAATGTGTTAATCTACACTGGCAGTGGTAGCAAAGAATCAAAAGCATCTATTTTGTGAATCTCTGTTCACATGAATGATAATCATATTGATAAGGTCTATTTCCAAAAATACCTTCACAGATCTTTCAATGATAGCAAAAGAAAACAATGTCATCCAAAAATTAAAGGACATTTTGCACAAGTTAGCTCATTCTTGTCCCTAGGTTTCTTGTTTTGTTTTAGTTCCCCATTCTTCTTCTCAAATATAGTTCACTTTATTCTGCTAACTTCAAATTAGCTACACACACTGGGATTCTTTGCAGAGGGAACATCTGGAGTAACAAGATTCAGCTTAAGTTCCAGCAACACATATGAATAAAATCTTGCTATTCTTTGAGTAAGTTGCATACATTAGTTATACTTCCATGTTCTAAAGATATCCTCAACTCATTCATTCATCCTCCTGTCCTTTGTGTACTTCCCAATTACATACCATATATGTGGTGCTTGTTTTAGGCATTGAGGATCCCATGATGGACAAGACACAGAAAGTCTTTTCCCTTGTGGAATTTCCATTCCAATGGATGCAACAGACAAATATACACAGTGGTGTTGTGATGGTATGAAAGATAATGCCCCATACTCTCATATATTTGACTACTTGGTCCCCAGTTGGTGAAACTGTTTGGGAAAGATTAGGAGATGTGGCCTGGTTGAAGAAGTTGTGTCACTATGGGGTTTCAAAAGCTTACACCATTCCCAGTCTCTATCTATCATCTATCTATGTATCTATCTATCTATGTATCTATCTATCTATCATCTATCATCTAACTATCTATCTATCATCTATCTATCCATCCATCCATCCATCTATCATCTATATCTATCTATCTATCTATCTATCTATCTATCTATCTATCTATCTATCTATCTTTCTCTGCCTCATGCTTGTGGACCAAGATATAAACTCTCAGCTACTGTTCCAATACCATACCTGCCTTCATGCTTGCTCCCCTCCATGATGGTCATGAACTCTAATTCTCTGCAACAAGGAGCCCCAAATTAAACTTTTTTATTTTATAAATTGTCTTTGTCATAGTGTTTTGTCATGGCAATATAACAGTAAATAAGAGGCATATTCTATAAGTAGCAAATGCTGATTTTGTGACTTCTCCTCTCTTAACTGTAGACCAATGTAAACATTCACATTCTGCCATTGACCTTATAATATTTGACACTTCAAAAGACCTGAAGAATAATAAAGATTAAAAGAGACACACATCATTGGTTTGAATAAAAAAATATTGTATTTTGTTTTTGGTTTGTATTCCAGCCTCTTGGCATTGTATTCCTCCCCTTTCTGTCACCTGAAACAAAATGGTAGGGTATCAGGACAATTCCATTAGATTATTTACTTTCCTCCCATTATGGGAACTCAGATTTTTAGAATCCTAAGCATCCTGAGATACCATCTTCTCTGGCCATTTTATTGTAAAATGAGAAGGGTTGTATTAAAAAAGATAATTTTCCAAGATCACAGAAGTAGTTGAATAAGAAGTGGGAGTGGATTCAAGCTCTTCATGTCCAGAAGAGAGTACAGCAGTGAAATCAATACATTTTGGAATACAAATAAGAAGCCTTAGCAAAATTACCTACATAAAGTGCAGCTTTGAGATAGGTGTGGTGAGACATGCCTTCAATTCCAGCAATGCAGAGGCAGAGAGAGGCAGATCTCTATGAGTTTGAGGCCATCCAGGGATACATAGTGAGACCCTGTCTCAAAACAACAAAAACTAAATGAAGCCTACCTATCTTTGAGGTAGAAAACTCAAAAATTAGAAAATATGGTTTTTGTTTAGGGAGTCACTTTGGTTTTGCTTGGTTTGTTGGTTTACTTTTTTTGTTTGTTTTAAGACATGGTCATCTCTTTCTGTTCAGACAGTCCTGAGACTCACCATGGAACCCAGGCTGGCCTTGAATTCATGGCAATTCTTTTGTCTCTGCCTACTGGGTGTTTGAATTATAGGAACATAGAATCATGCCTAGATCCTATACATACCAGTAAGTCATTTTCTGTTTTTTCTTTCTCTGTCCACCATGCTTCTTTAGAGGAGAAATTCCATTTTTATTATAAAGGTTTTCTTCTTTCCAACAAATCCAGGAAACTGAATCTGTTATTAAGAAATTGAGAAAACAAGCATCTTAGTTGTTTTTCCATAGCCATAGTAAAGTATCATGTCCAAGGCAGCTTACAGAAGAAAGTGCTCATTTGGGGCTTACAGTTTCAGAGTGTTAGAGTCCATTATCATCATGATCTGAGCATAGCAGGCAGGTAGACATGGCACTAGAGCAGTTGCTGAAATCTCACATCTCAAGACACAACTATGTGGCAAAGAGAACACAGTGGGAATGCCATGGACTTTTGAAACCTCAAAGCCCACCCCCAATGATACACCTCACCAAACAAGGCCACAGCTCCTAAGTCTTCCAAAACAGTTCCACCCACTGGGGACCAAGCATTCAAACATATAAGCGTATGGGAGCCATTCTCCTTCAAACCACTACAACAAGATAATTCATAAAAAAGAATTCAAATCAGTATAGTTCCCCCCAACAGAGATCTGTCAATCTCTTTCTAAACATTACTTTTGTAAAGATTTAAAAAATCCAACTGTTTATGATTTATCTAAGAGCAAACAAATAAAAAGAAATTGTAAGGGGAGTTATATTAATATAAATTAGATTTAATGAATATCTAAGGGCTTCTGATACAGTCTCTTAATGCAGGATATGAAGATCAACTTGGCTGTGGGCAATTGGCATAGCAGCACATGGACTAAAGACAAGGTTTTTTAATGTTTATTTATTACTTCAGGTTACATCCCCATCACAGTACTCTTTTTCCACCCCTCTTAGTCACACCCTCCCACCCTCTACCCCCTATCGCTTCCATCCCACTCCTCCAAAGTGGAGTATCCCTACATATCAGTCCCCCACCCCAGTTCAGCAGTCATATGAGGGCCAAGAGCAAAACAGCAACCTACAGATTGGGAAAAGATCTTCACCAACCCCACATCTGATAGAGTGCTAATATCCAAAATTTACAAAGAACTCAAGAAATTAAATGCCAAGAAAACAAATAATCCAATCCAAAAATGGGGAACAGAGCTAAACAGAGAATTCACAAAGGAGGAATCCCTAATGGCTGAGAGACACTTGAAGAAATGCTCAGCATCATTAATCATCAGAGAAATGCAACTCAAGATGAATCTAAGATTCCATCTCACACCTGTCAGAATGGCTAAGATTAAAAACAAGGTTTATGGCCTGGCATTGCTTTCAGCTGCTAACAGCCTTACAAAGTGGGCGGAGCCCAGATTAGGCTGAAGCCAGGTGAAACAAGGAGAGACCCTATTTAAGGACAAACTGGGTGGAGTATGAGAGTTCCCATGCTAGAGAGTTCCCACACTAGAGACAAAGATATGCAAGACAGCTTGTATTATCTGATGGAGAAAATGCTGGTGGACTAAAAAGCTGATCTCAAACAGAGCTGAAAAATTATGGCCAGCTCTCCCTGAGGCAGAAAGAAGCTGGTGAGCAAAGAAGGCCTCAGCAAAACAGCAAAAGGCCAAGGACTAAACCCTGTGGCACAGCTTTTGCTTAGAGGGGTTCAACCAGTTCAAACAGTGGCCTGAATGGAAGTGTGGCAACCTCAAAGACTGAGGCAGAGCAGTGAGTGGCTAATACAAGCTGAATAAGTTGTCATATGGACAGCTGAGGCCTTCCAGAGAGAAGAAAGCCTCAAGCAGCATTTAAAGTGAAGCTACCATAGCCAATTTACCATAAAGGACCTACAT
>CAJQZJ010000406.1:2786063-2796157 GCA_907164525.1 Lophiomys imhausi
GAGAGAGAGAAAGAAAGAAAGAAAGAAAGAAAGAAAGAAAGAAAGAAAGAAAGAAAGAAAGAAAGAGAGAGATAGAGCGAGAGAGAGAAAGAAAGAAAGAAAGAAAGAAAGAAAGAAAGAAAGAAAGAAAGGTAGGTAGGTAAGTGATAGATAAATATAGGAAGAGGGAAGGAGGGAAAGAAGGAAGGAGAGAAGGAAATGTTTACTCACAAGCAAAGTCAAAGATGATTTGAATGTGGCCTGTGAAGTTGACTTGGTGAGTAAAGATACTAGCTACACTAGCCCCAAAAGCCTCATGACCTGAGTTTAATCCCCAGAACCCGCATGAAAAGCCAAAAGTGATGGAACTCATCTGTAATCCCAGCACTCTTTTGGCGAGATGCATGGCAGAGACAGAAGAATCAACTAGAAGCTCTTGGGTCACCTAGCTTGGTCCATGAAGTGCAGTGCAGTGCAGCAGAAGATACAAAAGGGACCCTGACTCAACATGGTAGAAAGAAAGAATCAACACCCCTAAATTGTCTTCTGACAGCCATAAATGCCCTGAGGTGCATTCTCTCTCTCTCTCCCTCCCCTCAATAATTTTAAGTTGGGAAATAATTACAGACCTATCACATCATATTAAAGATCCAGGTTACTTTTACAGACCATTCAACTTCAAATATCAAACAGCTCTTTCATCCCAAACAAAAATAGAAGGCTCTTTCTGTGAGAGGTCAAATGTACACAAACTCCATCCATCTCCTTATGCCACTGGAGAGATGCTTCTTACAATAACATAAGAATTGCAAATAAAATTGAAGAAACTTCTCAAAGGAAAAAAAACTGAAAAAGGAGGAAATTTACAACAGGGACTAAAAACAATATCATTGAAGAAATCTATAGGAAGGTGATGGGGTGATGTTATGTATTCTAAATGCTAATTAATTGGTCCTGCTTGCTGTCTGTTACTTTGTTTTCTAATCATCATCCATGATTGGTTGAATAAATGCTGAGGCCTGAGACTGGGCAAAAACAGAGGTAGTCAGGACTAAGGTGTGAGCTTCTGAAGCAGAGGTTTATGGTAGAAGGAACCTCCAAGACAAGCAGCTGAAGCAGGAAAAGGACGCACACCATTGTTAGAGAAAAGAACATCATTCCATGTGGCCTGGAACATCAGCCTAACATGGAGAATAGCAGTCCAGGGGACGTATGTATATGTGGGGTCATATTTGGGTAATAGAATTAAGGGCTACCTTAGATGGGCCACGATTGCTCAATTCAGACCAAGGCTTGTTAAAATACTTAAGGCGTCTGTATGTGCTCATTTATAATGGCTAGTTAAGGATTAACACTGACAACCAATTAAATATAATATAAATACTAGTATATCATTTAATTAGCCATCTTTCAACAAATGGTGCCCAATCACAGCAATTAGAATCCATGTGTACAGCCTGAGTAGGCCTGGGTGAAAGGTAGTTTCCTAACCAAGGAGTGGGGAACCGAACACAAATGCATTTCAAAGGTGTAGCTACCTTAACAGAAGCTACTGCCTTGTAGCAAAGGTGGAGAGCTAAGGCTGTCCTTATGTACTAAAAAACTGGCAGCCTTCTAGATGAGCTAGGGAGTGTAATTAACCACCTAGAATGAAAATGGAAGAATTTATTTGGATTCCAGTTGAGTTTGTTTCTCTTAGCATACAAATGATTTTTACACTGACAATTGTGGTTCTGTTTTTTGAGAAAGATTGGACTAGGATAAGCTTAGAAAAGGAGAGAGCTTACACATGGAATGCTAAATTACCACCATTTACAATGGAGGAAGGAAGGAAGCCCTTCCAGGTAGAGAAGACGAAATTGATAGCAGCTGGAGCTCAGAGTTCCCTGGCTACTAGGTGCTTGTCAGGAGTATCTGGTATCGGCCCACCAGTGAAATGCAGCCAAAACTAGATTCTAATGAATAATAAACAGAGCTTTAATTGCAACATAGGCTGACAAGGTTAGACTTTGGAATATTGTTTCTTTGCTTGATTTTTGTTTAGATGTCTTTGATTTTCCCTATATAAGGAGGTAGAAAGGATATTTTTCTGGTTTGGCAATGCTAATACATGAGAGATTTTTAAGGACTTTGGACAGATTTAGAATTGACACTGCAGTTCAGAGTTCTCTCTGGGTTACACTTACTGTTATCTGGGATTTAAATGAAATATTTGAGCATGGTGGTAATAGCACACACACACTTTTAATCCCTTCACACTGGAGGAAGAAACAGGCATATCTGTGAATTCTAGACCAGCCTAGTCTAAACAATGAAGTCAGGGTGGGACCCCTGCTGATAAGATAAGGCTGCTTGCTAAGGACAGTTTAGAATTCAAAATGACATTTTTTTTCCTGGAAGGATTATGTAAGTGTTTGCTTAGTAATAAATAATAATGGCCTTACTGATCTAATGAATAACTACATATAATGTTAAATTTATATAAAAATAAAGATGTGAAAAGCCAGTTTCCTTGGGTGTGGGGCTCCCAACGGAGAATTTGTTTCAAGAGGCATTTTGCTAAAAAGAGATTTGTTAATCTCTGGGCGTGGGGGCACACGCCTTTAGTCCCCTTTAATACCTGGGAGGTAGAGGCAGGTGGATTTCTGTGAGTTCAAGGCCAGCCTGATCTACAAACTGAGTCCAGGACAGGATACACAGAAAAATACTGTCTCAAAACTTTAAAAAAAAGAGTGAGAGACAGAGTTTCTGTTAGTCAATGGAAGGACTCAGAGCTAGGCTAGGAGAGGAACATGCAAGCTACATGCCTTCCACTCCCAAAAGTTAAGAAAAGCTAAAGTAAGTAGCATGCTGCTCTGAAACAATCTCATTAATTTTGAGTTGTTTAGGAATCAAGAGGGTGTTCTGGATCTAAGAAGATGTTTTTACAATTGTGAGGCAAGTTAGTATGAAAGCTGAGTTAGATATAGAACCTTAAACTCATGGAGATGGTTAGATAGTAGAATGTTAAAGTCAGGTGCCAAATACATATGGACTGGACATTGGGAATGTATGCTAAGCCATATAACTCTCATAATTGTGGCCTATTTATTTCTGTTGTTTTGTATTGTATTTATAGTTATAAGAGAAAGGGCCATTTGTTGGACTGAAAGGGAGAGCTGTTGGGGGGAAAGATATTCCTTAAACTAAAAAAAAAAGGGAAGAGGATGGGAGAGTTGAGGGGGAAGAGTGTGGGAAGGTGGGACTGGAGTGGGTAGTAGAGAGGGGATTGTGATTGAGATGTAACTTGAAGAAATAAAAAATAAATTATAAAAAAATATCACCTTTAATACAAAAAAAGAATGGGGCTCCCATAGGAGAATTGGAACTCAGAGTAATACAAAATGGTTTAATTAATGTTATTGTTTAATAAAGGTAATTCAATAAATTAAATTCATACCTTGATCCCAAAACTTGGGAGACAAGGGAAAAACAGGTTCCTTTTGTGTTTGAGGCCAATCTAATTTATAGAGCTCCACAGAGCAAATCAAGACAGCCCAAGCTACGAAGAGAAACCAGTCTCAATAAGAACAGATATATCCACATAGAAATTAAATCTCCAAGGAAAGGAGAAAAGGAAAGAAAACATATAAAAGCATATCTTTGATCGCAAAATGTGGGAGACAAAGACAGATAGGTTCCCTTTGAGTTTGAGGCCAATCCAGTCTACAAACAGCAAGAACTACACACACACACAAAAACCTGTTTCAATCAATTAATAAATTTATGTCAACTGTAGAGGAGAATACTTAAACTCCATGCAGTCTTATTCTGAATTTTCAACTTAAAATTGATTATATAGAGCCATATATATGTAATAATAATTACAGAAAAGAAAAAAGGTCTTCCATCCAAAACTGATAGAAATCAGATTTGACTGGAAAGGCCTCTTACAGATACTGGCTACAAACAAAAGAACAAACAAGTATCTTATAGTTCCTGATTCCACTATGTGGGAACAGCTTAAACTAGCTAAGACTTAAATATGGAAATATATATGTATATTTCCAATAAAAATCTTACTGGCTACATAGAAGCCACATGACTTATTATTGCATGCCATCCTTCATATGACATGAATAGAGACTTACAAACGTCTTTCTTCTGTTCAAAGAACAGAAAATTTTCCTTAATTGATTTGTGCATCCTACATATCCAAGGTATTTTTGTAATTACAGAACTATATGTTACTTGTGAGAAATTATATATTTTCAGAATGAAGGGACCAGATACCAAAGAAGACAAGACAAGTAGCCCAAATGACTGAGCCTCACAGGCTATTCCAGCCAGGACTTCAATAAGCCCCTGAACTTTCCCATCCAAAGTTCAGCTGTGGACTACAAACTGCTCAGGACATTTAAATAGCTGAGCACATATAGACTGGTCAACAAATGTTACTATTAACTTGTTTAACCATATTTTCTATTTTATTTGGGCCCCCAAACAGGTTTTCTGCATCCCAATTCAGAAGGAAGCAATTTTAAGAGAGTGATGCCCCATTCCCAAAAAGTGGGGTGGATGATTGTTTGGTTATTTGATGGGTTTTAGATGTTGTTTAGGGGGAATGGTTACAAATTGTTATATGGTCTTGTTAAGCAAGTTAAAGGAGGTTAGACTCAGGGATTTCTCTTTTTCTTCTCTCTATACTTTCTCTCTTATATAGGGGAAGAAGACTTGAAAATAAAAAAGGGGGAATATGGGAATATAATATAGAAATGATAAGATATAAGATTATTAAATCTGCTCTGAAACTTAAAGCTATTGTTACTCTCAAAATAAGGTTTTCTGTTGACACATTGGTATAAAATTTTGTACTATTGATACAAAAATAAGATTAATTTTTATTCATTGGTATAGAATTTTATATTTTCATATACATATATGTATATTTCAACTCTTATATAAGGTATTGTGCTTATACAATTCATTTAAAAGTACAAGTTAACTTCCAATCTTTTATGGGTTGCTATTGCAATCTATTTAGGAGTCTGGATAATACAGGTACATTTATACAATGGAAATAATACTCAGCCATCAGAAACAAGGAAATCATGCAATTCGCAGGCAAATGGATGGAACTAGAAAAGCTCATCCCGAGTGAGCTAACCCAGACTCAGAAAAATGCACATGGCATCTACTCACTTATAATTGGATTTTAGCCATATAGTACAGGATAACTATCCTATAACCAACACACCAAAAAGATCAGGAACATAGACTTTGTTACCTATCAATGGGACAATTTGCCCTAGGGGTGCTACCATGTAGGCCCCCAGTGCAAGAGGAAGCTCTTAGCCCTCATATGACTATTGAACTGAGAGGGACTGATATGTAGGGACACTCCATATTGGAGGAGTGGGATGGGTGGGAGAGGGAGGAGAGGGTGGGAGGGTGGAACTGGGAGGGGTAGAAAGAGGGCATTATGATGGAGATGTAACTTGATGTAACAAACATTATAATAATAATAAAAAAGAAAAATACAGGTTGATGGCTGGCCAGTCAAGCTCCTGGTCATGTCAAATACTAGTCGTAATTTATCACAAAAATAGACTTACTAGGTTAAACAGATAAGAAATGGTTAAAAATAGTTTGCTTGTTCAAACATAAATAAAGAGGTAGGTAGGTAGGTAGGTAGATTAGATAGATAGATAGATAGATAGATAGATAGATAGATAGATAGATAGATCAGTAGATGTCTTCAAAACCCTCAGAGGCATACAGAAGTGACATTTAAAGATGTTATTTTAAGAATTGTTTATCTTAAGACAGCTCCTCCCGACTTGGAAGGAGATAATGAGCATCAAAAATCTCCATCAAGAGATAATTCCTACTAGGCAAAAATGTCCCTGCTCTCTCAACAAAATATATACAGTTCAAAGATGGACCAAAGCTTCAAAGCAAGTAAATTGGTGGCCTGATTCTGCAAAGACAGAATAGGTAAACCTTATTTCCTGTTCCACAACTAAGTCTCTGAGATATGCTTGGCCAGGAGGCTGAAGATGATGCTCTAATGGTGTCAAGAGATATTTGGGACTGTCTAGGCAGCAAACTGTCATTTTTTTTCTTTTTGGAAGCTGCTCTCCTATACTTTCTACTCAATTAAATAATAACTTTATCCCTTCTTATGTCTTTAATGAGTTTGAAGGCATAATAGATATAAAATTTCAATTGAACTTGAGTTGTTTAGAATTTAAAATAGTATTTTCAATTCTAAATGAAATCTTTAGGTTTATAAATTTGGATATGATAAAAAATATTTAGGTCAGAGCTTTGGACACACAAAGATAGATGATTTTTTCTTCTACAAAACTGCCTGATTCAAATAGACTAAACATTATGTATGTGAGTTTTATATATGGTTTTCTTGATTGTTTAATATTTGTTCTTACTGTTTTTACCTTATGAGTTAAAAATTTAGCCTTTTTATTAGATAAAAGGAGAAAATTGATGGGGTGATGTTATGCATTCTAAATGTTAATTAATTGGTCCTGCTTGCTCTCTGTTACTTTGTTTTCTAATCATTGTCTCTGATTGGTTAAATAAATGCTGAGGCCTGAGAAGGCAAAGACAGAGGTAGGTGGGACTAAGGTGTGGGCTTCTGAAGTAGAGGTTTATGGTAGAAGAAGCCTCCAAGACAAGCATCTGGAGCAGGAAGTTAACACACACCATGGGTTAGAGAAAAGAATGTCATTCCATGTGGCCTGGACCATCCACCTAGCATGGAGAATAGCAGTCCAAGGGACATATGTATATATGGGGTCATATTTGGGTAATAGAATTAAGGGCTAGCTTAGATGGGCCAATATTGCTCAGTTCAGACCAAGGCTTCTTAAAATACTTCAGATGTCTGTGTATGCTCATTTGTAATGGTGGGTTAAGGATTAACACCACCAGCCAATTAAATATAAATACTGACTAATAATTTAATTAGCCATTTTCTACAGGAACCTGATACCGTACTTTTTAATTATTTAACATTTATTAACAAATATTATCTCTTACTTATAAGAAATACACTTACTACTATTCCTATAAATTCCTACAACCCCTATGAATGCCTACAACCCCTATAAATTCCTTCAACCACTAAGACCTAACCACTAAACCTATTGATAAATATTACAACTATTTTCATATAGATGCAGTCTCTCGGGCAGGTTCTCAGTCACCAGGAACACAGTGTCTGGGGTAGACTCTTTAATGCACTTAACAGTCTTTATTCTGGAATATCTCAGACGCAGGTTCATCAGGGTAAATTGGCTAAGGCAGTCTCACCTTAAATAAGGCTTGAGGCTTTCTTCTCTCTGGGAGACCTCAGCTGTCTGTAGGCCAACTTATTTCCTTTGTATCAGCAACTCTGCCGCTCTGCCTCAGTCTTTAAAGCTGGCCACAGTTCCTTTCAGGCCACACTGTTTGGACAGGTCAAACCCCTCTAGTCAAAAGCTGAGCCACAGGGTTTAGTCCTTGGCCTTTTGCTGTCTTGCTGAGGCTTTATCTGCTCACCAGCTTCCTTCTGCCTCAGGGAGATCTGGCCATTGGTCTACCAGCACTTTCTCCAGCAGTACTCTCGGAGCTCTCTCTTATGGGGGCCCTTAGCACGCAGCTCTCCTGGCTCATCCACTTGTCCTTAAATAGGATCGCTCCTTGTTCCACCTGCTTCAGCTTAATTTGGGCTCTGCCCACTTAGCAGTTGAAAACAATGCCAGGTCATAAAGTCTTTCCTTGTTTCACCTAGCTTCAACCTTGTTTTTCAGTCCAAAGAGACTCCCCTCGTTTCATGTGACTTCATCCATAAGCTGATAAGCTAATTGCTCACAGTCAAGTTGATCTTCATGCCCCAAATTAAGAGACTGTATCAGAAACCTAGATATTCACTAAATCTAACTTATATTAATCTATCAACCCCTACATAAAGCCTTTGTTAATAGATGAGATAAAAGAATATCTTTAAATACCACCATTAGTGAGAACCTTCATGAGTGCAAGGAATCATAGAAGTAATACAATACACATTTTCCCCACAACGCTTTGGTCCCCTGTCTTGGAAAGTGGCATTTCATAGAAACACATAAAGCTGTGCTTTGTTCTCCACCATAACCCCCAACCAGGACACCACTGCAATTTTTCATTTTCTCAATCTACCCAGCCTCTCAGAGTAAACACAGCAGACCTTCTACACACACCATAGCATGAAGGAATGAATGCTGGTCTTAGGGTTTAATAGCACAAGTCCTGGCCTCACAAGTGACTCCAGGTTCTCCTCCCTGAACCTGATTCTCTGCCTTTAGAATGGAGAAAACTTAGGGGGAAATGACATGATTAAGCATACTGTGGAAATAAGCATTTTGCCAGCTAGGAAATTCCTGGAGACTGGCACTTTAATGTGCTCCAGCCCTATCTTGGTAGGAGAGCTAATAAATGCCCTGTACATGAGCAGGGTTGAAAGCCATGGTAAAGAACTTCCAGACAAACCCCTTTATGAACTACAAACACGGTGCTGTGTCAACCTTTTCCTTGGGAGACATGAACAAATGTCCACTTACTCCAGCACCAATGACAGATCAAAGTACTGATCCTGCCCAAGTCTGACTTAGTGAACCAATGAGTTTATTGGACTTATTTATTGGAGCATGGGTGACCTCAAGACAACTACATCACTGAGGAATCTCACTCCAGAATGGGTAACAATCTCCCCGTAGCTACATAGACAGAGTCTCCACTTAATTTTCCCTCCATACTCATTCATATACTCTAAATCAGTCATTCTCAACCTTCCTAATGCTCTGATCCTTTAAAATTATTTTCATTGCTTCTTCATAACTATAATTTTGCTACTATTAGGGATTTTAATGTAAATATTTTTGGAGATAGACATTTGCCAAAGGGGTTGCAACTCACAGATTGGTAAATTCTACTCTGACACCTCCAGAAACTGTACAGCTAGAGCAGAATTACATACATATGGGAGAGGCATGAAAGGGAGAGTGACTGAGGTCTGTTATGAGGATCTAATGACCCTCTGCATTCCCTACTGTGAGGAAACACCATCAGGTTCAGTTTTGCCGGTCTCTTGCGAATATTCACAGCTGTTCTGATAACGAAGGTAATGTTAGGTTGCTATATTCAGAGGTCCACGTTCCATAACAAACAGGAGTCTCTGGAGTTCTGGGGGAATGGGGAAGAGCACATATGGGCTGAGGATATAGCTCAGCGGTAGAGTGAGCCAAAAGTTTAAAGAAAAGCACCTATAACCCAGAACTTGGCCTGCTTCCTCATCCCCCAATTGGTTACCATGGAAATCCCTAATCATACTTTTAAGGCTTCATTAGTGCTGCCATTTTGGCTGTAATAAAGACAGAAAATATGACTTTAATATAGTTAGCTTTTCATTAATTGCCTTTGTAGAAGAATTTTTCTGCCATTTAATGAAGATGAAAGAAACAGCAGTAATTTTCCCAAAAGGTCAGAGAAAGAGAACATATGGGTGATTCCTCTCTTGGAATGGCTTGGTCTTGCCTGATAAAATACCATCTCCCTGAGTTTGAAGTTGCTGTTTACCTAATAGGTGTGACAGAAAATTGGAAAACACTGGCTATGATGACAGTTCCATTTCTGAGAGCTCAAGATTAACAAGAAATCATTAACCATATCCTCCTGCCATGTTAGTTAAGATTAGAAAGAAACTAAGGCCCAGAAACAACTGTACGATATCAAGGGAGTCTGGTGTGTGAGGTGGGCTAGCAAGCCCATGGACTCTGGGAAATTGAGAGTGTGTGCTTCAAAGACTATGGGTGTGATAACAGCTTGGGGATTTTTTTTAACATTTATTAATTCAAGTTACATCTCGATCACAGCCCCCTCCCTCCTCCTCTCCTGATCCCACCCCTCCCACCCTCTACTCCCTCTCTCTCCTTTCCTTCTCCTTCTGTATGGGGGCCCCACATGTCAACCCTCCTCAGTTCATCAGTCACATGAGGGCTAAGAGCCTCTTGCTCTGGGGCCCCACATGGCAGCTCAGCTCGGGTAAAGTTTCCCAACAAGAAGTAACAAAGTCCATGACTGAGACCACCCCCCTC
>CAJQZJ010000406.1:2796167-2809887 GCA_907164525.1 Lophiomys imhausi
GGGGGGAAAAACTTTTGTCCCTTGTTTGGGCTCATATTTGTAATCCCAGCATTCAGGAGGTCAAATTTGTAATCCCAGCATTCAGGAGGCTGACATGGGTGGATGTTTGCAAGTTTAAAGTCAGCCTAGCCTACAAAGCAAGATTCTGTTTCAAAACCTAATAATAAATAAATAAATAAATAAATAAATAAATAAACAAACAAACAAACAGATAAATAAATAAATAAATAAAATGTCTACGGTGGTTCTGGGAGCCACAGAGAAGTAAAGACACTAGCTCTCATCCTGCCCATTGTCACCTGACCTTGAAACCACTCATCCAGAATTCAGTTCTCACCTTCCTCAAGATGAATGCTCAGAACTTGATCCTGGAAGAGGTAGCTCACTGAGTAAAATGCTTGCTATATGTGGTGGTTTGAATAAAAGAATGGCCTTCAGAGGCACATATATGTGAATGCTTAATCACCAGGGAGTAGAACTCTTTCATAGGATTAGAGGGTGTGGCCTTGTTGGAGGAAGTGTGTCACTAGGAGTGGGCTTGAGATTTCAAAAGCTCATGCCAGGCTCAGTCTTCTCTTTCTCTCTCTCTCTCTCTCTCTCTCTCTCTCTCTCTCTCTCTCTCTATCTCTATCTCTATCTCTCTCTGTCTCTCTCTCTCTGTCTCTCTCTCTCTGTCTCTCTCTTTCTCTCTGTCTCCCTCCCTCCCTTCCTCCTTCCACCTGTGGATCAAGATGTAGCTCTAAACAACTTCTCCATCTCCAGCACCATGCCTGCCACCATGCTCCCCACCATGATGGTCATACACTAATCCTCTGAAACTGTAAGCCTGCCCCAAATTAAATGGTTTCCTTTATAAAAGTTCTCTTGGTCATGGTGTCTCTTCACAGCAATAGAACAATGACTATGGCACTGTGCAAGGTTGAGAACCTGAGTTCAGATCACCAGCCCCCTTGTCAAAGTGTGGTATGGCAGAGGACACCTGCAGTCCCAACACTGGCAGGTAGAGGTAGGTAGATCCTGGAGTTTGCTGGATCCCCAGTCTAGCTGAAGCAGCAAGATGCAGGTTTAATGAAAACCCCTCCTCAACAAAAAGAACATGGAGAGCAACAGAGGAAGACACCCACAAACTCAATCTTTGCCTTTCATGTGCACACACATAGGCAAACGCATGCACCCTCACCTGACCTTTTGGTCCTTCTTTAGTCTGCCCCTTTCAACAAAAGCAAACATGACAGAATAGAAGATTGAAATCACAGGCTAGACTGCAGATGTGACTCAGGTGATAGAGTGCTTGCCTAGAAGATTGCAATCAATTCACGCCAGAGAGGTTTCTAGAACATCTTTCATAATTTAAAACTCACATAATTCAAGAATAATTTTCCCAAAATATGGACAGAGAATAAGCTGTGAGAAAAAGTGTTATTGGATTGGAAAAGAATTGGAAAGGAGGGAATGGAGAGAGTATGCCATCAACACACATTACACACATGTATGAAATTCTTCTTTTAAAAGAGCAATTTTTCAAGAATCAAAGCAGGTAGTTCCATTTATCAGGTTCACAGTAGTAGTAAATAAAAAATAAAAAGAAGTCACTTCATCTACAAGCTTTGAATATATGTGATTGCTGATTTTCCTCTTCAGTTAGAAAGACTCACATTTCAAATTTTCCTCCAGAAATAAAACTGGTTGTGTATTTATATCACATTGCTTTAGATTCCTAGAATCTAAACTCACATAAGCATACCTTTGCATATGACTATTTCTATCCTTCCCACATCTCCCCATTCTAAAGAAGAGGGATTCTTCCTTGAGTGTTAACCATACCTTTTCTCCTGTGGTGTATGCAATGTGGATAATGATATGAGGCTCTGGGAAATAAAGCCAAGTTGATCATTCACTCCAGAAACTAAATGAGCCATGCAGTGTTGGAGGCAGGGAGAACTCGTGCTTAGGAGAGGCCCACTGCATGAGACATCATAGACATAGATCTGGCTGTTTCTTTGGGGTCTTCGTTTTCTTATTAAGTTTCCCACGTTACATAAAACGTATATGAATAGATTTGTAGGAGAGGAGATGTAGCTCAGTTGGCAGGGCACTTGCCTGGGATGTCTAAAGCTCTGAATTCCATCCCTTAAATCTTGAATTCCATACCATATAAACCTAGCATGGTGTCAAACACCTGTAATCCCAACACTGTGGATATAGATCAGACAGGAGAATTAGAAGTTCAAGGTCATACTTCAGTGCATAGAGAGTTTGAAGTCAGTCTGGGATATGTGGAAAAAATACAGGGGTAGAAAACGGGATGTGAGATTTGAGGATGTAGCTTGGTACTTGCCTAGCAAATGGGAAGGATACTAGCACCAACCAGCACCACAAGAATAAAGAAAATGAGAAAGAGAGGGAGGGAAGGAGGGGAGAAAGGGACAGGTGGAAAGGAGATGAAGAAGAGGGAGAGAAGAAAAAGGGGGAATAAAAGAAGAAAATGAAAAAAGAGGAAGTTATTGAGGGAGTATCACAGTTCTAAGGAAAGTTAAGATGAAAGAAAAAAGAAGGTTCTTGGCTAAATACTTGAGTGGAAGTCATGTTCAAAGAAGAGTTTTTAATAGCTGAAGGGGAAGTGGGAGAGAACTTTTTTTTTTATGAGTCACTACCAGGGAGTGTTTAGAAGTCCCACTGCAAGGCATACTAGCAAGCCTGACAATGATAAAGATGTCCAAAAAGGATGCTCTTTGAAGCTTTACTGGCAATGATAATGTACTCTCCCACTGGCATTTGTTTTTCTAGGAGACTGAGTACAGATGTAAATGACTGCCACTTACTGTTTCTGCCACAATGCTGTTTCTTTGAAAGCAACACTGCTCAGACAATGAGCCAACGGGGGGCCCAACTGCATTTGGGTTCCACAATGTAACAGAAAATGTCCTCTATTTTCAGGGCGGGAAGTCCTGGAACATATTGCACATAGATGCCTCTGGCTGTTATTTGGGGGTGAACTGGAGCAGAAGTTGAGTGTCATCTGGAATAGGACTCTCTTCACCCATACTCGCAACATGTTGAAATCACCAGACCTCTCCAGATACTTTGTTTTTTTTTTTTTTTTTTTTTTGTTTGTTTTTTCAAAGCAAGAACTAGAATCAGGGTGGAATTTTCTAGACAGTTTGCGACATCAGCATCTTCATATCTTTTTTATTTCTTCCTTGATTCTTTCCTCAAAAGCAGCTTTCCTAGATGTAACTCCATGCTATCAATGAGTCCATTCCATCTTGTTCTGTTTTGTTAATAAACAAAAACTGGACTGGAAAGATGGCTCAGCAAGGAAACAAATTTGCCAAGCAAGTCTGACCACCTGAATTCAATCACCATAACTCCCTGAAAAGTCCAGATGAAGCAGCACACTGCACTTCTACAGGTGATAGGAAAAATACCCAGAAGATAATTTCAAAAGGCAGTGGCAGAGTGCACAAGGGAGACCCTGCATCAACAAGACAAAAGGAGAGAGCCTACTACTGAAAGTTACCTCTGGCCTTGTCTTAATTACTTTTCTACTGCTGGGAAGACACATCATGACCGGGTCAACTTATAAAAGGAAGCATTTAACTGGGAGCTTTCTTTGCGAGGCCATAACTATCATGGTGGGGACATGGCAGCAGTCAGTCAGGCATGGCACTGGAGGAGAAGTGAGCTCACATTCTGATTGACAGACAAAAGGCAGAGAGGGAAAGAGAGAGACAGAGACAGACACAGAGACAGAGATTGGTCCCCTATTGGGCATTTCAAACCTCAAGGCCTGCCCTTAGTGACACACCTCCTCCAACAAAACCACACCTCTTAATCCTTCCTATACAGCCCACCAGTTGGAAACCAAACATTCAAATAAACCACTACAGACCATCACATAGACACTGTGGCACTCTAACACACACACAATAAATATTTTTTGTTGTTGTTTTTAAAAATCAGGTCAGGCTCTGGACAGATGGCTCAGTGTTTTTTGATTTTTTTTTTTTTAAGTGCAATGCTCTTGCAGAAGACGCAAGTTTGGTTCCCAGAACCTGAGTCCGGCAACTCAGAACCACTTACAAATCTAGCTCCAGGAGGATCCAATACTTCTGACCTCCATGGGCACCTTTATTCATATACATATACTCCCACACAGTCACACACATAAACACAATTTAAAATAATAAGTGTTTTTTAGAAATCAAACCAAATTTTTAAAGATTAAAAATCACAAAGAAATTTATTTTGAAGTGGTTATTTGATTTGGAAATATGCTCACTATTTGTCAAAGATAAAAAACAAATTTGCGTACTAACAAGATGAGTGAGCTAATTAATTTTTCATAAAGAATTAAATCTTGGCTGATTATATATACTGCAGGATGGAGAGCATGTTCAACATTGTTTAGAATTTGATATTTTGATATTGTAATCATCAAGGTTCAGAAAACCAAATCACATAAATGTGTAGTACATGATGCCAGGGATATGTTCAGAGCATTTCAGAAATTTTTGAACATCCTATCTTAATCCCAAATCAAAATTCATTTAACAGTTTTGCTTGGTTTGGGGTTTTGTTTTGTTTTTTTTTTGTTGTTGTTTGTTTTGTAGTGAAATTCAAGTGAGCAATTCAAACAATTTTCAAAATCAAACATTCTTATACAACACATTCCTTATTTCCTAGTAAAGGATTGATGATAGAAAATAGCAAAAGTTTTTATTTCCCATAATTAAATCATTATGCTTCTATAAGCATTATACAAACAATCTTTGACAATTATGCTATTATAACAGAATAGCTGAGAGAAGATGGTTTTTAATGAACAAAGATTGACTTCTTATGGTTCTGGAAGCTAAGAAACCCAAGGTAAAGGGACCTACTCTTGGCAAGAACTTTCTTGATGTATCATCATGATAAAAGATGGAGGACAAGAGAGAAAGAAGGCAAGAGAGGAATATCAAGAAGGGGACAGAAGGGGGCAACTCATTCGTCATAAGGGACTCAGTCCCGAAATGGTAATAGTAGTAATCATTAAAGAAAGCAGAGCCATTATGGCCTAATCCCCTTTGAAAGCCCCCACTTTAATCACTCTTCCATTATTTTATTCAAACCATAGCAGTGATGCTTTTAAAAGAGCTGAGACTGTAGAGATAGTTCTACAGTTAAGAATGTTTGCTGCTCTTCCTAAGGACCTGTATTTGATTCCCAGCAACTGCATTAGGTGGCTTACAACCTCCTGTAACTCCATATCTAGGGAATCTGATGCCCTCTTTTTGTCTCTGTAAGTGTTGCATGCACATGATGCACATACATACATTCAGGCACACACTCATACACACAACACAAATAAATCTATCCTAAAAGAGGCTGTGGAAAGGTAAGATGATAAGATAAATGAAAACTAAGAATTAAGAACAGAGAGGAACTCTGAGAAGCAAACACAGCAACCATCACAAGTGGAAAATCATAGTCGGTTGATGGCTCAGCCTGAGCAAGACATTTACATGATGCACCCTACCCGAGACTCAGGGAGCATTGCAGATTGGGATGCACATTAGATTCTGAAGATAGGATAATAAGCTGAAAAATGGCATCCTCATACAACCCTCATGATCATGAACTCATAACAACTATGGTCAAATTACTGGGCCCACACAAGTCCATCCCAGGGGCTTACATGCCTCTACTCTTTACTTTTGCGTTATTGTCTATTAATGGATTCTTTGAGAAGTGAAATCACTGTCTTTAGTTGTGTAACCACTGCTGATCCCACCAGACTCCAGTGGCCAGCCCCAAACCCGTGGTCACACAGACAGCCCTGGATAATCTCAGTAGGTCATAAAACAAAATAGACACAAACATGAGAGAGTTATAAGTTATAAAAAAAAAGAAGAGGAGGCATGGGAGTGGTAGACAGGGTTGATAGGCAGAAGGGAGAGGGTGGGTCATGAGAGTGGTTGGATTAACACATATACATTATGTACATGTGTTAAACTAAGAACAAATTTAATTAATTTCAAAAATGGAGTCAGTGTTCTATTGCTGTAAAGAGACACCATGACCACAGTAACTCTCATAAATTAAGGCATTTAATTGGGGCTTGTTTGTAGTTTCAGAGGTTTAGTTCATTGTCATCATGGTGGGAGCATGACAGCACACAGGCAGACATGGTACTGGAGAAGTAGCTGAGAGTTCTACATCTGGATTCTCAGACAGCAGGAAAAGAGAGACATTGGACCTTGCTTGAGCATTTGAAAATCCAAAGCCCATCCCCAGTGATATATTTCCTACAAGGTCACACCTACTCCAACAAGGCCACACCTTACAGTCCCTCTCAAGTAGTGCCACTCCCTAATGACCAAACATTTAAATATATGAGCCTACAGGGGCATTCTTAGTCAAACCACCACAGAGAGAGAGAGCTGTCAAGAGACTGTTTTTGTTCCCAGACATGGTGCTACATACCTGTAATCTCAGCACTTGGTAGCTGATTCTACATTGTGAAACCCTGCCTCAAAGAAAGGAAAAAAAGCTTGTGTTGAAGAGGGGAATAGAGGATGAAAAAACTCAGCCTTGTCGTTTAAAGTGCACACTGTAGCAAAATTGGTATTTTGAATGTCATGGTGCCTCTAAAATGGTCTCGCCTTCTGTTCCTGGATTGTTTTAATTTTTCACTGTGACTAAGCTGGGTAATGTAAAAACAGAATGTTCTTTTGAACAATATTTTGTGCATTTCCTCAGTTACTCAGTGAAATCACTCCAAAATATGTTCCACATATCCATATCTATGTCAACATTTCCTTCCTGTCATAGAGTAATAAGATCTCATAGCTTACAGACATCTGTACCTTGTGGGTTAGATTTTTTTAAAAAAATACAAATCTATAGTGTTAACAATTTTAAAGATAGAACTTGGAGCCATCATTTTATTTCTCTGCCTATACAGTGTGACATAAAAATACCATCTCACAATATAAACTTTCATCAAAAGTCACTTTTAGCAAATGAACCTTTATACTGCACTTCATGTGTTTAATTGTACAAGCACCACAAATCTGATTTGGGGTTGGAGAGCCACTCAATTTATTCTGAAACTGTGTATTTCAAGCACATTTCTCCCAAAGTAGAACATTTCATCAGATTGATTTTTTTCAGTGCAAAACCTGCCTATATCTGGTATCTTCCTCCTACAGAGTCTGCCATTTGATAGTGTATTTTATTACTTTATTTCAATTCCATGTTCAAAAAAAAACTTTTGAAGCCATTTTGATTATTCTGACAGATGAAATGAAATTTTTACAAGGATAGCATATTTAAAGCCAAAGATATGGTTGACACAATGAATGTGATGATGGAAATAATTTTCTAGAAGACTACCCTAGCATATTGGCTTCATTTAAAATTTATATCAGAGAGTGGGTAGAATTTTTTAACACTTTTTCTCTAACAAGAAAACAGTAGCTTTCAAATCTTCCTATTTGCCAAGAACTGTACTAAAACTTTGGAGATTATGATAGTTATTAGCCACATCACCCTGAATGTGCCAGACCCTGTATGATCTTGCTAAGCAGGGTCAGGTCTGGTTAGTATGGGTTGGGAGGATAGTTACCAGACTTCTGGAAACTTATTGCTTAATACCTGAGTTTAAAGCTATTTTCAGAGGCTGTGGAAGAGAAAGGAATCCTACAACCTGTGTAATAAAGAAATTGGCTTATTTTCAGAATAATGGTGTACCCCTATAAAGACTTAATAAATTATACTTGACAATATGAATGTGTCCCCAGTAAAATATCTACCCTTTCAAAATTGTCTCATAATGGGTACTGATAAAGTAGATGCAGGTTCAAATTAGCAATCAGATTCATGATGCATTACATGCTTTAATATCCACTTAGTTGGTTTGTAAAAGACAGAAAATAGCATGCACATCTCATTTCTTCTGGAACCTGTAGTAGTGTAATCATGGTCTACCAGATGATATCTACCATCTAGTCCTCAGAACCTGTGGAAATAACAGTATATTGCACACTGAAAGAAAATTAGATATCAGGTGAAAATAAGGTTGAAAGGTCAGCTGATCTTAAAATGGAGAAGTTATTCTGGGTATCCCAAATGAGCCCAATGTCATCACAAGCATTCTTACAAGTGGGAAAAGGGTGGCAGAAGAGGTCACAGTGGTATAATGTGAGTAGTCAGTCCATCATCATTGGCTTTCAAAGTGATGAGGAGGATCATAAATCAAAGAATGCAAGAAGCCTCTTGAAGCTGCTAAAATGCAAGAGAATGGGTTCTTCCCAAGGACCTATAGGAAGGGACACATGGCTTATAACCTTGAGCCTAACTCAATGAGATCCATGTCAAATTTTTGTCATACAGAACATTGCATTCTTTGAAGTCCTGATTTTATCATAATTTGTAACAGCAATGTCACAAAACTAAGATAATGCCAAGAGTTGCCCAAGAACATAGCTCCATGCCACAGAGAAGCCATGGCTATAGATTCCCACAATATATTATAGGGTTCCAGTTTCACAGACCCGAAACCTGAATGGTGGACCCAGCAGACCCACAGAGCAGGCCTATACAGATATCATGATTAATCTTGTCCACAAAGAAATGTGTTTCCAGCAGGGTCTGGGAGGGCATTTCCAGGAAGGATTAACTGAGGGAAGAAGTCCCTGACCCCAAAGTGATTAGCAACTCACAGTGGTGACCCAGATTTAAAGAGGTTCAAGGAGAAAGCTGTACCACCTGCCTACTCATCTTCATTTCTTGATTGTAATGCATCTATATCTACTCCCATTCATTGATGACCTCTGATTTCAGATTATTCCAGGTCCAATATGGACTGAAAACTAGTGACACTACAAAGGTTGTCCAGACCCAGCACTGGATTGGGAATCTTGAGGCACCCAGCTTCATTGGCAAGGGACAGGGGGAAGAGGTATTTGTCCTAGGGGATAAAGGACTGCCTCTGGATAGAGAGGGGACAGACATGGCATGTAGGAAAATGATGGTTTATAAAGGTAAAAGGGGAAACCTTTTCTGTTAGGATGAGGTGTTTAGTGTTAGGTTTGGTTTTGTTTAGTAGTTTTGGGGAGTTTTTATTGGGGGGGTTCAAAACAGGCTCCATAAAGCCCTGGCTGTCCTGGAATCACTCTGTAGACCAGGGTGGCCTTGAACTCACAGGCCTATCTCTGCCTCCTGAGTGCTGAAATTAAAGGCATGAGCCACTACTGCCCGGAGGTGATTAATTTTAATTGGACATGCTAATTAGGTGAGTCAAAGGGGGCTTTTGATTGCTGGACTTCAGTACTTTGATAGCTGGACCTTGATAGTCAGCTTCAGGAGGAGGAAGTGGTCAAACAAGAAAAGAGACATTGGTGACTAGCTTCAGGAATATCATCTAATGGTTTTTTATTTTTGCAAGGCAGATGGAATCAGAGAGGACAAGGCCTGCCAGAGCCATGCTCACCATGCTCTAACTGGCCAGAGTCCCTTCACTACCAATCAAAAAAAAACAAAAAAACAAAAAAAGGAAGTTTGGATCACTTTTCAGCCTTTGGTTAAATATCAAGTAAAGAAAGATGTTTGGACTCTTTGCCAATACTGACAACTACAGCAGGAGTCAGTGAGAGATGCCATAGAAGGCATGACATTTTCTGTTGTTTCTCCTGCCCAGAAGAGCCACAAATTTTTTCCCCTAGTTCTGGTTCATTCTCTGGGTCTGGTTCACTTGTCTTTTCCTTTTCCTGGGAATATAAGGTACAGTAGACCAAAGAAGAGTTCCAGCCAAATCTAGCCTAGCAGACCAACTAGTTTATCGGAGGTGCTTACTGGACTATAGACAAAAGTCGAGGACAGATGCATCATTCAAAGCCCACCTCAGGATGGGAAGCAACAGTCAAAAGCTGCAACATGGAAGCCCTCTGCACAACTTGCAAGTAGTTCAGCAGGTCACAGTCTCCTCTCACCAGCAATTGTTTACTCCTTTATAGCCTCAGGGAGTGATCTGTGACCCTTGTAACTTTCAGCAATTTCCTGAGCCTTGTAAGTTACACTTACTTCCTGGGCCTTGTGTGCCTCATTTACTTCCTAAGTCTTTGAGCATCCCTCTTCCAGAAGAAACTATTTCAGTTCAGAGGAGAGAGCCAAACAAACTTTACAGCCAGCCGACTTGTTTTGTGCTTAAAATGAGCCAAATAATTTATCCCACCAACCTTAAATGAATCAGAAATTCTTACAGGAAGAAGCTTTAGATAGCAGATAGCTTGGAATGGAGGGTAATACAGGACTGGTTCTATAACTTGCTTAGAGTAGACAATCAGCCTTCAAGATGGGATGTCTATCACCCCATGACACATAGTGGAGAAATAACTAATCAAATGATAATTTATTTAGTACCTCCTTGTGAGCACGAAACCACACAGATGAATCACACAGAACACATGATAACCTAGGATTAAACATGGAGGGAGCTAACACTGAAAAACTTAAAGGGAATGGTACATTTCAATCCATAGTTCCTAGCTGAAAGCAAAACCTGAAAGTAGGTAGTTTCTGAGTCAGTTCTAACAAGAATATCTTTTGTTTGTTGGTTGGTTGGTTGGTTGTTCTCAGGAGTAGAAAATGTCTCAAAATTTAAAAAAAAAAAGTCCTATTTTGAGCTGGTCGTGGTGGCACACGCCTTTAATCCCAGCACTTGGGAGGCAGAGACAGGTGGAGATCTGTGAGGTCAAGGCCAGCCTGGGATACAAAAGCAAGTCCAGAACAGCCAGAGCTCTGTTACACAGAGAAACACTGTCTCAAAAAAAACCAAAAAGAAAAAAAATAGAAGAAGAGGAGGAGGAGGAGGAGGAGGAGGAGGAGGAGGAGGAGGAGGAGGAGAAGAAGAAGAAGAAGAAGAAGAAGAAGAAGAAGAAGAAGAAGAAGAAGAAGGCCATATTTTGATCAAACAAACAGGCAGGCAGAAAGGAGCTAATTTGTAACATCAATCAACTCAGAGCCTCATCAATACCTTTATATGAAAAATTAAGGCATCAGTTAGGAAAGAGCAGATCCAGAGAATTTCCAGTGTTGATTGAGAGGACATAAAGGACTCCAACCTCCTAAAATCTACTGAAGTTCAGTTTTCAATTCAAGTCACCCTTCCTCTCATGCCTGTAGAAGCAGCTCATACCAATGCTACACAACAGCCTTTTCTTCACTAGATGCACCTTGCATATAGCTCACAGGCCCTGAGCCCATAAGGAAGAGGACAGGGCATCAAGAGGTCTTAATGGAACATCCTACCTAGTTAGAAGAATACTGAGAAATCCCTCCTATTCTGTACCAAAAAGCTCTGTAAATATTTACCAAGGAAACAGTGCACTGGGCAAAGGAAAGACTATAAGCCAAAAGGACCCTAACCTTGTATTTCCCCTGGGGAAAATGCTTCAATAGTCGGTAACTCCAAGTTCACAGCAAGTTTAAAGAAAAGACTACCACAAATAATGATAGAACCAACTATGCCTAAATTACCAACAGCTATTCCAGGAGGGATGCTACAAAGAAATGACAGGAATCCCAATGATAGATTACATGTGTTAATATGCACACTGTGCTGAAGAATTGTCCCCATCATGGGAATTTTCTTGATTGATGATTGATATAAAAGGGCCCAACTCATTCTGGGTGACACCATGTCTGGGCAATTAATTGGTCCTAGGTTGTATAAGAACATGGCTGAGCGTGCTCTGGAGAACAAGCCAGTAAGCAATGTTCCTCTATGGCAGTGGTTCTCAACCCGTGAGTTGCAATCGCTTTGAGGGTCACACATCAGATATCCTGCGTATAAGATATTTATATTACAATTCACAACAGTAGCAAAATTACAGTTATGAAGTAGCAACAAAATAATTTTATAATTGGGGATCACCACAACATGAGGAACTGTGTTAAAGGTTCACAGTATTAGGAAGGTTGAGAACCACTGCTCTATGGTCTTTGCTTCAGTTCCTGCCACCAGGTTCCTTTTTTGAGTTCCTGCCCTGACTTCACTTCATGATGGACTATAAGCTGTAACTCTCCTCCACAAGTTGCTTTTGGTCATGTACCACAGCAAGAGAAAAGCAAACTAAGACACACAATCACACATGCATGTGCATGTATGGGTGTACGTGTGTGTAGAAGCTCATGAATGTGTGTGAGACTGCATGTAAGAGGTCAAAGGACAGTTCCACGTAACATTCTTTGGGAGCTATCTATCTTGTTTGTTTGCTTGTTTTTTAAAGATTTATTTTGTTTTAGGGCTTAGGATGATTGCTCAGTGGTTAAGAGCACTCACTGTTCTTCCGGAGGACATAGGCTTGGTTCCCAGCACCAACATGGTCAGACACCAGGCACACACATGGTGCACAAACAGACATACAGGCAAAGCATTCATACACATAAAATTAAAAATAAAAATAAATATATTTTTAAAAGAAAGTAGAAGATGAGCATCGAAGAATCTTCAGTGGTAGATGATTGAATTAGTCACAAGCCTATCTCTTGGTAGGAAAAGCCCCTTGCTCCAACTGTAGACAGAATGCTGTCCAAAAAGGACAAAACCTGGAAGCAGGTAAGTCGACAGCCTAGCTCTGCCAAGACAGGGTAGGTAAGTCCTTCATAACCCCTGCTGTACAATCAATGTCTGTAAGAGAAGTGGGGCCAAACGACTGAAGAGCGATGCTGTAATGTATGGAGAGAAAATGGGAACTGTCCAGGCAGCCACTGGTATGTCATTTCTTAGTTTGGGAAGCTGCAGACCCTGTACTTCCTATAAAATCAGATATATTTATCCCTCTCAGGTCTCTGAGGTGATTGAAGAACAGACAGATAAAGTCTCATAATTAAATTTTGAGTTGTTTAGGAGTCAAGAGATGTATAACATCTAAGAAGATACTTTTAAAATTGTGTTGCAATTAGTATGGATGTTGAGTCAGATATAGAACTTTAAACGCCTGGAGATGTTTAGATAGTAGAATGTTAAAGTCAGGTACCAAATACATATGGACTTGTCATTGGGAATGTACATTAAGCCATATAACCCTCATAACTGTGGCCTAATTACCTCTGTTGTACTGTATTGTATTTATTATTATAAGAGAAAGAGCCATTTGTTGAACTGAAAGGAGAAACTGTAGGGGGAAATAAGATATACCTTAAACCTAAAAGAAAAAAAAAGGGAAGAGGATGGGGTGTTGAGGGTGGGAGGGTGGGACTGGAGGGGGAATAGGGAGGGGACTGCGATTGAGATGTAACTTGAAGAAATAAAAAATAAAGGAAAAAAAAGAAAATACTTATTTTATTGTAAATTATGTAATGTATGTGTATCTGTGGAAGAGGGTATTAGCAAAGAGTCCAAGTGAGAAAGACCCTAAGGGAAAGTCAAATTTCCCTGGAGTTAGTAGGCAGTTGTGAGCCGCTCAGTGTTGCTGCTAGGAACCAAGCTCATGCCCTCTGGAAGAACAGTATGTGCTCTCAACCACCAAGCCATCTCTCCAGACCTTCCACCTTGTTGTCTGAGACAGGATCACCTCGGCCCATGGATCACCAAATAGACTAGACTGGCGGGACAGTTTGGCCCACAGATCTACCTGTGTCTACCTCACACAACTAGATTACACATGTGTTTATCACACCTGAATGGTTCTGGTTTGGGTTTGATTTGTCTTTTTTTAACAGGTTCTGGGGA
>CAJQZJ010000406.1:2818656-2830541 GCA_907164525.1 Lophiomys imhausi
CTGGCATGGGCTTTTGAAACTTCAAAGCCCAACCCCAGTAATACACTTCCTCCAACAATGCCACACTTTCTAATGCTTCCCAGATAGTTTATCAGCTGGGGACAAAATATGCAAATATATGAGGCTATGGGGACTATTTTCATTCAAACCACCACAGGGTGATATGTTCCCACAGCTGAAATTCACTTATGTCCTGGGGAATTTGAGGATACTGCTGTTAATACAAAAGCATATCTCATATCTCAAAGAGAATAAAAGTTTGTTCTGGAGCCAAACATGGGTGACCACGGCCCAACAACACTGATTTATGTTTCCCCAAATATCTTGTTTCAACACAGTTTCAGTTTTATGCAGTCTGTATAGTAACAGAACAAAGTCTGGAATCAAGGCACTTTTCAAATACTTTGGTGAAAGAATCAGGTTACACAAGCACAGAAAAGGCTCTGCTATAGGCCTCAGAGTTAACTGGTGACAATTTTAGCCTTCGGGTTGATTTATTTAGCAAGCTAGGGGCCCTCATAGCACATTCCAAAAGGATTTACCTAAATAGTCACAAGGATGTTAGTTAACTGAGGTAGGCAACAAAGGGCTACTAAGAAGGCTAAAGATAGCCTGAAGTAATTTGGCTCTGGGCTTACAAAATTCCAACTCTCTACAATCAACGAAACTTTGCAAAATGCCTCCTGTAGGCATAGCTGTTCTGGAAACCTCAGTTCATACCACATTTGGAGGAAGGTGGCTGACCTGTTGTAAAGCTCAACAGCACTGTTAAATGTCCTACAATGCACCAGATTGTTCCCTCATATGGCACAATTAGCCAGTCTAAAATGGTAAGTATCTGCTGGCAATGTAGCTTGATGGTAGAGCATTTGCCTAGCATGGTTGAAGTCCTGAGTTTAATCCCCAGAACTGCTAAAACGTCTCATGTTTCTGCTGAGAAGTCATGCTTTATTTTTAGTGAGCCCTCCTTTGTCTTAAGGACTTCTGCAAGTGGCCAAGCACAGTACAGAAACTGTCGAACTAGCCACTCCAAGAGGAGGAAAAGGTTTTAATATGAGAGAGAGAAAATATTCAGAGGCCTCTGGAAGAGTCCAGAGCACAAAGCAAGAGAGGCTGGATGTGGCCAGGGCAGTCAGCAAGAGGCAAGAGAGAGCTCAGGGTGGACAAATCATGAAGATTACTAGAAAGATGATTAGCTACCAGAGAGACTCCTTCTGGGGAGAGAAAACCCATTTCACAAGTTTCTGGGGAATGCTGGCTTTTATCTAACCACTGGGAATATTTTTATAGCCCACCTTGAGCTCATTTCTGGACATATGGTCTGAGACCTAACAAAAGATACACCTTCATGCCCACCCAAGGCTGTTGTAAGTATAAATTACCTCCTCTAAAGAAAGTTGATCTCTGGGCAATAACCCTAAACTCTCAACATGCCACTTAAATAGTTCATAGGGCATCCCACATTTCCCAGAGTTAGCTAGACAAGTCAAGCTCTACATGAGAGCTTGGTTGCATACAGGATGATCGTTATCTCGTCTGATTGCCTATACTCAATCCTACTGATTCCAAAAGTAACTTTCTCAGGAAACAGGAGTGCTTAAGAGTTTGTTTGTTTATTTGGTTGGTTGGTTGTTTTTTTTTTGTTTGTTTGTTTGTTTTTTATTGTAAGCCAGTTAATAGCCCCATGAAATAAAAATGGTTTCCAGTGGAGAACTGCATTGTAGGATTGCTATGTGAACCATCAGAACTCTTTAATAAAATGCACCCTAGTTACAAGGAATAATCCAGCTTTAACAAAATAATATGTGTTCCACAGAAGAAGAGACCTTCTTAATGTGAGGGAGAACACCAAGAGCAGAGAGAATGAAAGCTATGCAGACACTGATTGCAGTGGCAACTCTCAGGTACAAAAGCAGCAGGAAATGAAAGCCTTAACTTTCTCTCCTCTTACCACAGCTTTTAGCAATGATAATTAGAGGAAAGTGTCTGACATTTCCCTAGCATGAAAGATAAACTCAAATTTGCCCAGGAAATTTACTTCTGAGATTTTTTCTCAAAAAGAACTGACTAGTAAAGGTGCTTCTTATTAACCCTGGCCTTTATACCTTGCTTGTTCCCTTTCTTATGCTACTTTCTGGTAAGAGATGGGAAAGCCCTCCTCACTCATTACAGTTCCTCAATCACAGTAAGGCTGGGAGGGGTGGGGAAGAGGGGAGAGAAGAAGCCTAGGCTTCTGCTGTTCGTTGCCTCCCTCTGAACACTCTCTGCTCCCAGCCCTCTACTTCCACCTTCTCTCTTTTTCCTCTTGTTTCCCTCCCACCTGCCACTAGACTTCTGAGTCCCTATGGTAACAGGGTTCATGAGAGTATCCCATGATGCAATCCCCATATTCTTTGTGTCTCAAACAGCAAATTGGATAAGATGCACAGTAGGAGTGGTGAAAGTACAGGTTTATCGCAACAAGATGGCTCCACGGGTTAAATGCTGAGTTCTGCCTCCAGGACTTACATGGTGGGAAGCAATAACTGACTCTCACAAGTTGTTCTCTGACCTCCTCTACACTCATGACCTAGTGGGTGTGTACATATACACAATAAATAAATATATGTTTAAAACATTATGGCTGGGTGTGGTGGTGCTTTCCTTTAATCTCAGTGCCCCAGAGGCAGAGACAGGAGGATGCCTGTGACTTCAAGGCCAGCCTAGTCTACATAGTTAGTTCCAGGACAGCCTGAGCTGTTATACAGAGAAACCCTGTCTCAAAAAAAATAATTAAATATAAGTTTGCTAAAAGTGAGAGTAAATATATAGAATATATTTCACAGAGTGAGAGCAAGCACGTGGCTGAAGAGCCCTGAATTTTTTCCAGGTTCTTTTTTTATGCGTTTAGGTGGAAGGAGGAGTCAATCCCCAAGGACAAGGATGGGGTGGATCCTTATCCTGGTTGACAGATGAACTATTATATAACTTTGGACAGTCTATGTGTGAGTGGGCCATAATCTCATAATTTAAGCACATTTACACCCAGTCATGCATATACATGAGATGGTAAATAGTTTTTCCTTGACAGGTGGTTTCAAGTGCAGACTGGTCATTACTTACTGTACTTGTGCCAAATTCTATCTTCAGCTGCCCTTACTTATCTGTCCTTTGGCAGGAAGCATGTAGGCCAAAATTATGATCATGGTCTGCTCATCTGTCAACCAATTCAATATAGCCTCCAAATATTTAGAGTCAAAAGGAAAAAATACAAGGCTATATCGTAATGCTTTTCAACGCTTAGTATAGGCTAACAAGCAAGAAGTTACTACATCATCCACAGAATTATTAATATGTAAATATCACTGTGGGGCTGGGGAGCCATGAGACTGGGGCAGCTGGCCAGGGCCAAGAGTGAGCTCAAGGCATGTCGCAACCCCAAAAGTCTCATCTTGAGACCAGCAGCAATAGGGCTGCTCCATCCCTGCCCTGGGCCTACATGTTCTTGCAAACATAGCCTTACAGCTTCGACCTCTGCCACCCTTGAGGTTGTAGCCTAGTGGTCAGGTTACAGGTTAAACTTCCTCTCTCCTTTTAAGGTCATGCCCAGCAAACACCTGGAATTCCTCTTCATGAAAATAAGGCATTTCCAGCACTTTAGCACCAGCCAATGATGTACGCTCATCCCAAAAGCCTCTACCCAATCCCCAAAGGTATAAATAGCCTTTGTCCCCCCCCCATTAAATGAGCTGCCTCACTGAAGCTGTCTCTCAAGAAGTCTGTTTCTCATGTACTCCCCAACTACCAAGAGCCTGCATTGCACCTACCTGCCCTGGCAAAGCTTCAGTCCCTCCAGTTCATCAAATCTGGATACCCCCAGGGGGAAGCAGATATGGGACAGCATATCATGAAAAGGATTCTAAGTGCCTTCAGGGATTCTCTGCCTATGACTGGAGTATTGTAACTGCCAGTTAAATGCTCCCAAACCGGACCCAATATAGTCCCACATTCCTCATCATGAGAGATTTCTGAATGTTTACTCTAAGGCTGACTGAAGAGTCAGAGGGCTGGGACCATAACTAAAACTGATTATCATGGTATTTTCAATCTTAACTGCACATCAGAATCCGTAATGTTACCTCCCTTCAGCACCTGGACATCAGCACTCAGGTTCTAAAGTTCAGCTATTGAGAACTACTGTGTTAAATAGATGCCTTCTTGCTGTTTCTGTAGAAAGGGGCATGCCTACGCAAAGCCATGTAAACACACCAGTTTTTTCTTTAAAAAAAAATTTTTTAAGTTTCATACAAATATAAATCCACCCACCCCACTCTTTAGTCCCCTTTGTTCCCCTACACAATTTTTTTCTACTTTAATGTCACACATACATACACAATTTTAACATATCGATATAAAATGTAGGAAGCACAAAAAGAGAGAAAGCATGCCATATTTGTCATTCTGAGATTGGATTAATTTGCTTAATATGGTATTTCCAGTTATAGCTGATTTCCCAACCAACAGAGTAAGTTCATCCTTCTTTCTACCTGAAAATAATTCCATTGTGGGGACTGGAAAGACGGCTCAGTCACTAAGGGCACTGGCTGCTCTTCCAGGGGACCCAGGTTCGATTCCCAGCAACCCACATGGCAGCTTACAACTGTCTGTAACTTCAGCTCTGGGGATCCATTACTTTCTTCCTGGCCTCCTTGGGTACCAGGCATGAAAGTGATGCACAGACACACCTGAGCCAAAACACCTGTACACATAAACTGTTTTAAAAATTCTACTGGACATAGAGACAACATTTTCTCTATCCTTTCCTCTGCTGTTGGATACCTAGGTTGGTTGTTTCAGTCATTGTGAGTCATGCTGTTGTAAACACTGATGTGCACATATTTCTGTGGTATGTTGATGTAGTGAATTAGTGAGGGCTTTTGGAATTCAGATAGGCCTGTTACATGGCAGCATATTGGCCTGGGCAACAGGTGTAATTAGTAAAGCCCAGGAAACTGAGAGAAAGAGCTTTTTGGACACTGCCTCCCTTCAAAAGATATTGGTCAGAGCCAAGGTGGGCGGAGCCAAGATTGGACTGAGGCAACAAGAAACCTGTGGATTGTACCTTGCTGAGGGGCATAGCTGCAAAGCCACAGAGACCTCAAGAGAAAGCACCCAGTGGAGGAGCAGGTCCAAAGGCTGCCAGTTACTGCTAGAGAACCTGAGAGCTGTGAGTTACCTTGAAAGACCACAAGAACCATGCCCTATTTAAGCCAGAGAGCCCCACATGAGTGGAGAAACCCCATGAGAGGGGAGAGAGGGACAGAACCACTGAGCGATAGACACCCAAACCAAGAGAGAGAGAGAGAGAGAGAGAGAGAGAGAGAGAGAGAGAGAGAGAGAGAGAGAGACCCATGAAGGAGACTCTGAGATGCAAAGTGGCTGACAGAAAAGGCGGGACTTGAAGCAGAGAGTCATTAACTAGCCCAGGCACATAAACTGAGAGGCAGAGTCCAAGAGAGAGAGAGAGAGAGACTGTTGCCATGAGCCAGCCCAAGAAGTCCAAGAAAAGACGCAAAGACAGACAGCAGTGGGAGCACAGCGGCATAAGGTATGCTAACCAGTAAGCGAGGCATGAGGCACACTCAGGCTGAGGAGACTGAGGAAATGACAGTAATACAGCCAGAGTAAAGCCAGGATTGACTGATACCACCACAGTGGCAGGAGCAAAGCAACTGAAGCAGGCTGCCAGGCAGCAACACCACCATCCTGAGGCATGAGGCATGTACACACTCAGAAGCCATGGCAAACACACTCTGAGGAGACCTTGAAAACAGGCAGGAGAGTAACTCCTGTCCTGAGAGGCTGGGGGCAGTCTGAGAGGCTTTGTAAGTCTGAAGCCAGCTTCAAGCTGAGCAGTTGAAGCAGGCTGGCCGCAGGAGCCAAAGAGTGATGCTAGGCCCTGACCCAGAGGAAAAAGCTCAAACCTAAGTTGAAATAAGACTGCCATAACTGTGCCAGAGCCAGACTGTTGAATGCTGTTTGAGGTGTGCCAGCAGATGGAAGGCTGACCAGTTGCCCAAAAAAGACCCACAGCCTTAATATCCTTTCAAAAGGGTTAAAGTAGGATTGTTTAAGTGTTTAGGTATTAGGTGTTATAGGTTATTAGGCAGTAATAAATATAGTGTAATAAAAATTTCATTTACATGTTGACTTAGAGTTCTTTGAATAAATACCCAGGAGTGGAATGGCTGGGTCATATGGTAGCTCTACTAGTAGAGCTTTTTTGTAGATTTATTTTTATTTTTATTTGAGTGTATGTGTGTACATATATGTGTGCATATCTCATATGTGTGTGTGTCTGCAAAGCTGAGAAGAGAGCATTGGATCCCCTAAGCCTGGAGTAACAGGTGGTGTGAGCCACCTGAAGTGGGTGCTGGTACTGGAACTCAAGTCCTCTGGAAGAAGAGGAATTGCTCTTGACTGATGAGCCATCTCTTCGACCTAATTGTCAGTTTCTTGAGGAATCACCATACTGATTTCCACAGTGGATGGACTGGTTTTCATTCCCACAGACAGAGCACCCCAGTATCTGAGAAGGCTTATAAGAGCACAAAAGGATGCTGGCTTCAGAGAACTATGGGTTCCATACAGAGAGATATATAGCTACAAAGCAGATATCTGTGTCACAAGAAGGCAGGCACCAAAGTGAAAGGCACACATACTTTACCTAGGAGGAAGCAGTTGTGTTTCTACATGAGTTAAAACACAGAACCATTCTACTATCCAAAGAATCACACAGAAGCAATGGGAATTGGCTAAACTTTCCAACAACACTAGCTTGCTTCTCGAAAAAAAAGAAAAATCTACATGATTTGTAATTCTTCAGGGAAGCCCTGTTGTCTTCTGATCTAATTGAAACCATTATTAAATTACTTCTCAATTGATGCTGAAAACGGAAAAGACTTTGCTGAACGATCATGTCTCAACGTCGATTTTTTTATATACCATCCACTCCTGTCTTTGAATGGGGCCAAGCTTCCAGCCTGTATTTTCAGAGAGATTGTGGACAAAGATCAATGAACCAACACCGAGCCCTATAAGGTAAAAGTGAAACTCTTCCTCAGAGTTGCCTCAGTTATTGGGTGAGAAGTCAAAGATATCGCTGTGCTCATAGTTCAAAAACAAAATCTATCTTCAAATAATAATGTATTTGAATTCTGTCATTAAAAACTCTCTTTTTACAACACTCCAATAGTTCTGACATTAACCAGACAATTCTAAAACTTCAATTTGATTAACAAAGTACAGCAGAGCCTTTGCATTCTTGAGGGCTATGAACCCACAAAATGACAAATACTACACAAGTTGTAATATCTCCCATAAAAAAAAGTATCTTGTTGTTGAGGCAGCTCAGTCATAAAGGTACCTTATGCCAAGCCTAATGACTTGATTTCAACCCCTAAGATAGACTCCATGGTGGAAGAAGTGAATTTAATTAACTCCGAGTATTATTTTCTGAACTCCAAATGTGTGTGTGGGGACACACACACACACACACACACACACACACACACACACACACACACAAATAAATAAATAAATAAATAAATAAATAAATAAATAAATAAATAAATATTTTAAGTGAGTAATTACACAAGTAGACCTACTGAGTTTCATTTTTAGGACAGGACAAAAAAAAAAAAAACCTTCATGGCCCTCCTTATCCTTAAATCATTGGAGTCCTGAAATTTTCCATGTCATATTTCTATTCCTTAGTCCTTGACCTCAGGTCCAGCTTAGAGCAGTACCTGCCTAACACATCGTCTCTGGTTCTCTCACCTGTAATTTCAACCCTATTTGCCCCCTAGTCTGCCCTCCTTGAGAGATTAATTAACATTATGTATCTGAAACAGGAGGGTGATCTTTATGGGGCATTTAGTCATCCTCCACTCTCTTACAGTATTCATTCTCTTGCCTGCCAAGGAGGAAAATGTTGTTTTTATAGTTGTCAACCTATACATACACAAATGCAAGCATGTATGCAGTCAACCCTCTGTATCTGTAGGTTTTCATCTACAGATTCAACTAACCTCAGATTGAAAATACGTTTTTAATTGTACCTGTACTCAAAATGTAGACTTTTTTCTTGCTATTAGCCCTCTGAACAAGACTGTACACCTACTTACATAGTGTTTATACTGTGTTGGGTAATATTAATACTCTATAGATAATTTAAAGCATATAATAGAATATGTCGGTGGAAGGCTACGGATGTCACTCAATTGGTAGAGTGCTTGCCTTGCATGCAGGAAGCCCTGCATTGAATCCCCAGCACCTCATCTAGGTGTGGTCACAGATTCTTATAACCCTAGCACTCAGAAGAGTTGAAAGCCACCTTCAGCCATACAGTGAGTTGGAAGGCTAGCCTGGGCCTTCCTTGCCTCAAAAAGCAAAACAAAGCAAAGGGCAATTTGTATCCATGTGTCCATGTATCCACTAAGTGTCCATGTGGTAGTCTTAGAACCAATCAAGGGCAGAAAGAAATATGTATATACATAGCTGTGAAGGAAAGATTGACTTTTGATTCACAGTTTGAAAATGCAGGAAGTCATGGTGGCAAGATTGTGAAGCCCTGGTCACATTGCATATGCACTCAGGAAGCAAAAAACTGAAGGCTGCTATTCCCTCACTTTCTCCTTTTTACTCAGTCTGGGACCCCACTGCAGGGAATGAATCCTTCCCACAGCCACGGTAGGTCTTCCCACCTCAGTTAACCCTCCCCAGCAGTGTTGTCAAACACACCAACAGATTTCTATCAGATTCTAAACCCCATCAATCCATGTTAACCAGCACAAGGTGCTTTTCCAGCCTCAGGGAATATCGGCGCTGAAGGAATTTTGTGGCCCATAATAACCTCAAATAAGAAGTTGTCTAGCCTACAACTAATGCCTTCTAAAGTAGACCATTTCACTGTTTTAATCATTAAACACATGGAAATAAGTGTCTAGACTCTGAGATCCACTGGCGTTCTCCACCAACACATTTCAAATACCTAAATCGTACCTTTTCCAAGTCTTAGCTTCGGGGATCTGAAGAAGTCTTGAGCGAATGTGTAAATATTGGATAAGGTCCTGGGTGAATGTGTATTGTTGACACGGGTACAAGTATGTCAAGGACCCAATGCCCCAGACCCATAGGAGTGGTAAAGCCTTCTCCTGGAGTGAGACTCGGAAGGATGGTGAAACGTTCTTCTGGTCCATATATGAATGGTGACGGTGTGTACAAGTATCAGTATTTACAAATTATTGACCAATATGAAAAAATTAGCAACTGCAGCTTCCTCATCCAGGATGTCTAAAACCTGAGGCTGCTTGCTTATGGAGAGTCGCTACCTGTCCCCCTGTGCTGTACTTAATAAGCAAGCTGAGGTTCTGGGTTGTTGTGGCACTCTACCATGTAGCATAGTGGGGGTGAACGTGGGAGTGGGAGCGTGGGAGGTTGGAATGTCCAGTCTGTGGGTCGCAATTGGGCTTCAGTTCTCTCTAATGTCCCACTAGGCACAGGGCTGGGATAGAGAGAAAACTCACAGCACTGCAGCGGCTTCTGAGGGCAGGACCTTGAGAGGAAGACTCAAGAGCAGCTGGGGACCCATCTATTCCCTCCAGGGTTCAGGGAACACAGGAGCAGTTGGAAAAAGCTTTCGCCAATGGCAGAAGTTCCCTTAGGAAGAATCATGAGAGTTCTGAGACAGCTAAATATGGTGAATGGTGATTCTTCATTGCAGATTATGTCATAGTGTTCTTAACTCTCACATGGTCTCCTCATCATCCCCTAAGTCTCCCCAAAGTCCTCTCTACTCTGAGATGAGTGAGAGATTTTCGAACTGTGGAAAGTTGGGAGGGATTTTTGGGGTGAATGGATTCTATTGGCTGAGACTGAGATGCTAGCAATGCTATATTTACATGGGGAAAGGTCCCAGGCACTGTTTACTGACTGAGCTCACCTGGGGCCTCTTGTGGGATTGTTTCTATGTGCCATAAGGGAAGGTAGCTGTTTGGGGGCTGTGTCCACATGCTCTGGAGGCAGGCAGAAGCAGAGAAAGAGCTTGCCCCATGCCTTCTGTTCTCAGGTTGGAGCATGAGTGCCCCAATTTTGATATTTACGGGGTTTTGAGCATGATCTCATCTCACCAGTTCCATGCCAAATCCTCTGGAGCCACACCCAACACCATCAGAATGCACATGACCCCCACCTGACCCCAGCTTTTCTGTCTGTGTGCCTGTGTGTCTGTATGCCTGTTCTTTCTTCCTCTACAGGCACACACAGAAGTCCATCTCCCAGATGATTATAGATTCTTTCAAGTGGACAATTTACACTATCTGAAACATCAATTTTAACATTCCTGTGTTTATTCAGCTACTTTTTTTTTGGGTTTTGGTTTTTTTTTCTTTAAGACAGGGTTTCTCTGTATAGGCCAGGTTGTCCTGGAACTCACTCTGTAGATCAGGTTGGCCTCAAACTCAAAGTCACCTGCCTCTGCCTCCTGAGACTACACTAGCCTATTCAGTTATTTTTTTAGACAAGGTCTATAGCCCAGTATGCCCCTCAATTCACTAAATAGTTGAGCATGACCATGAACTTGCCACCATGTCCTGAGTGCTGAGATTACAGATGTGGGCTGCCACAGACAGTTTTATTATTTGTTGCTAAACATGGAACCATGGGCATTGTGCATGCTACGCAAGCACTCTAACAATTGAACTACATCCCAGCCCTATTCAATCACTTCTTAAAAGTGGATTGCTAGCCTCTAGTGATTTATGGAATGGATGATCTGCAGTCACACTGCAGAAAGATGAGACTCTCAGAGACTTTTAGGGAAAATATTTATTCTACTCAACAAAGACTAGCTCTATCTTCCATCCACATTGTTCTAATTAATCTACCAAGCCAGATGTGAAGTCTGTTGTGAGGGCTATCAGAAATTCTGATTATCAGGATTCTCTAGTGTAGAGAGCTGCGAAGTGCCGCGCCCTAAAGATGGCGCTGGTCTCCGCCTTCCACCAGCCCGACGGTGAGCGCTCTCTATGATAATAAGTTCATATTTGGCAAAGACCGCTGATCTGGCTTGCTTCCGCATACGTAGACCTCTAAGATAGCACCACTTGGCTTTACTTGACTGGCTGTTTAATTAGTATTTAGCCTGTGGGTTGGGTCTGCCCCATTATTCGGAAGACTGTTTTCAAGGGACCTGAATAAACTGCAGGAGAAGAGCTTTGGTGAGTTGCATCATCCTTGCTGGACAAGGGGGGACGCGACAAAGTGGTGGCCCGTACGGGGAACCAGAAAAGACTCAGAACTCCTGCAGTCAGGGGAAGCGCTTGGTAAGTTCCTGGGATAAATCAGGACAATAAAGTTTCACGGAAATAGCGAACACAAGGTAAAGTTTCGCGGAGATAGCGAACAAAAGATTAAGTTTCGCGGAGATAGTGAACAAACAGTTAAGTTTTGCAGAAATAGCAAACAAAGGGTTAAGTTTCGCAGGCAGTTGCGAACAAAAGGTAAAGTTTCGCAGGAAGTTGTGAACCTAAAGTAAAATTTTTAAACATGGGATTGTCTCAGTCACATCCAATTTTTCTGGCTCTTCAGGAGCTACTTTTAGCTAGGAATTTGAAGATTAAGAAGTCTACCTTAGAGAGATTTCTGAATGAATGCGATTCTGTGGCTCCGTGGTTTGCGGTGTCCGGGAATCTTATGGTATCCTGCTGGGACAAATTAGGCAGGGACTTGGATTTTGCTTGGGAGCAGGGGACTCTGAAGCATGGAGTAAGACCGATTTGGAAAATGGTGAGGAGTTGTTTAGAAGATCAGAGGTGTTGTAATGCAATCAAAGAGGGAGAATCAGC
>CAJQZJ010000406.1:2873359-2891165 GCA_907164525.1 Lophiomys imhausi
AATGGTGTTGTTCCTTGTTTTGATTTGTAGAATTGTGGCTTCTTTGAATTCCTTCATAGATTTAAGTTCTTCTTGCAGGGACTCTATCACTTTCCATACTGCAGAATTGTCAATGTTTTCATGTGTTTCTGTTGGTGTGTGGTCATCCAAATTGGATGAGCTAGGGTGGTTCTGCTTTGTTGGAGTCATAATTCCTTGATTTCTATTTTTTTTTTACCTTTCGCCATTGGATGCATTTAGCTGTCTGTTTTATGTGCTTGGAACCACAGTGGATGATTTGGTGCAGGGGACGAGTTACTTGGCTATCTGTCGTTGCTTACAGGGGGATTTCAAGGTCACTGTGATTTTAATGGCCAGAGGCACTGTGATCTGGTGCAGCCTATTCCCAGGTTGTGAGTAATGGACCGGAATTGTTTCACTGCTCCCAATTCAGACTTCTCTATGTTGCACTCTGAGTTATCAGCCTGTAATGTTTCTGATGATATGGGCCTGTTTGCCCAGACACAGATTCTGTGGGCTTTCTTTGTCGTCCCATATGCTGACAGGGTCTGGCTCCACACCTGATATGTCTGGATTTTCCAGGATACAGCTATGGTCCCGATTTCTGGTTTCTCTCTAGTCTTCTCGCCACAGGGCTGGACCCTGTGCCTGATTTCCTTCTTGTCTGCGCCGCCACGGGTCCCGTGGGTACCCCAAGCCCCGGATCCTCCGGCTGCCTGAGTGCACCTCTCGTCCCAGCAGCTCTGCCGTGGGTGCACGGACCCCTGGTCCCACCCACGCCTGTCTCTCTCCCCAGATGACCTGCCGTGGACTGGCGGGGATTTGGCCCTGCCAGCCGTTCTCCCTCCCCAGCTGCGCTACCGTGACTGCCTGTCTTTGTGTTCCCCGCTTCCTGCGCTCTCTCGGAACCTCCCGCCCTCCGCTTCACGAGCGGCTGCGGACCACCCGCTGAGCCCCCTCTTTGTTCCTTGCTAAGGCTTCCACTATCTCGCAACCTTTTCTAAGTGGGTATAAGTTCAACCTGATGTGTGGGGAGCCCAATAGGACAGTGATCTATGGCCAAGTGGACCCTGATTCTGCCTGCTGTAAGTTGGGAACGATCTTACCAGGCGCCTCACCAAATGGGAGTTCCCGAATCCCCGGTTTAGTGGCCTCCGTGTCTGTGAGAGATGGGGAGAGCCTTGCCCTGGGACTTTTAACAGTCCCTTGGGAGCTGTGAGCGTTCCCGTGGGGGTGTCGAGCCCCTCCGGTTTTTGCACAGTGCCCATTAACTCTGTGTTTTTTATGGCTCTTTTTTCCCCGCGTTCAGAATGCGTCAGTGTAGGTCACCGCCATCTTCGCTCCCCCTAATTCTTTTAATTTATAAAAAATGGTTCTCCCATCCTACCTCCATAAGCTGGGAACTCCACTGGTTTGGGCCCAGCTTGCTACTTCCTGTGGACCCTCTCACCCCTAACTTCTAGGCCATTCCCATTTCTTTGTGACAGAACACCAAATAGACAAGACCTGAAAAGAAAATGCCCCATGACATGTAATAATCAAAATATTAAACACACAGAAAATATCAAACCAAAGAAATGATATTAAAAGCAAGAGAAAAAATCAAGTAACATATAAAGGCAGACCTATTAGAATTACACCTGCCTTCTCAATGGAGACTCCGAAAGCCAGAAGAGTCTGGACAGATGTTCTACAGACACTGAGAGACCATAGAAGCCAGCATAGACTACTATATACAGCAAAACTATCAATCACAATAGACAGAAAAAGAAAAATATTCCACAATAAAACCAAATTTAAACAATATCTGTCTATAAACCCAGCTCTACAGAAGGCACTACATGTAAAATTTCAATCTGAAGAGGTTAACCACACCCAAGGAAACACAAGGAACAAATAATCCCAGACAAGTAAATTTAAAGTGTGTGTGGGGGGGGGGTAAACACATACCATAACAACAAAATAATAGGAATAAATAAGCACTATTCGTTGTAAAGTTTCAACATTAATTGAATCAATTCCCCCAAATGAAAAAACACAGTCTAACAGATTGGACTAGAAAACAGGATCCATTTTTCTGATGTATCCAAGAGACACACCCTACCATCAAGGATAGACATCACCTCAGGGTAAAAGGATGGAGAAAGGTATTCCAAGCAAATGGACCCAAGAAATAAGCAGGTGTAGCCATTTTAATATCTGAAAAGATAGATCTTAAACAAAAATTAATCAGAATAGATAGAGAAGGTTTCTACATACTCATCAAAGGAGAAGAATATATAGTTATGGGCAGATGGGAAAGACTGCAGTGGGAAGGTTAAATGGGGAAGGGGTGGAAGAGAGGAGGGATAATTAAAATTAAAGGCCATTTGAGGGGTCATATGGAAACCTACTACTGTAGAAGCTTCCTAAAATATATACATATACATATATATGAAATGTAAATAGGGTCACCAAATAATGGGGAAACAATGCCTAAATTAGATATCTTTTGCCATCAAGTAAAACCTCCAATACTAGGAATGAGTTACATCTAGTTGAATCATTGGCCAAAGAGGCCCAATGGAAACCCCTAAATATCTCAGGCTATTGTCAAGGCTGTTGGTTGTTCTCCACAAACTGATGGTAAGGCCATATCACTGATGACAACACTTACATATCTCTTTGAACATGGAGAAGTCAAGCAGGTGCCTAACTACAGCCTTCACCCCTTCTGACTAGTGTTCATGGTACTGGAAGGTACTCTTCACATTATCAAGGAAGGTAATCAACAATATAGCAAACCCTGTGATCTACAACAGTGACCTACCTTTATGACATGCTTGTGCCAATAGGATTTGTGCCAAACATTCTCCAATAGAATTTAAAGCCCACTCCGCAAGATGGAACTTACACGTGACATGCTTGTGTAGACAAAACCTGGGACTAGATAGACCAGATACCTATGGGAAAACCAAATACTACTGTTCTACTAAAAGAAAGTAGTGCTCTAGATCACTCGGCATTTTGTATTGTATTTATTGTTATAAGAAAAAGAGCCTTTTATTGAACTAAAATGGGGAGATATGGGGGGGAGATATCCCTTGAAAAAAAAAGAGGATAGGAGGGAGGGGAGATGAGGGTAGGAGGGTGGGACCAGGAGGGGAGGAGGAGGGGGCTATGACTGAGATGTAACTTGAAGAAATAAATAAATGTTGAGAAAAAAATGCAGCAATAAAATGACTCCTAATGGCATATTGTTATACCCATAGGCCAGTGCCTCTCTCAGCTCTCATCAAAGAAGCTTGTTCTTGCAGATAGGAACTAACACAGAGACCTAAAACTGGACAATGTGCAGAGAATGAGAAATTCTGGAGCATTTAGTCCTAAATGGGGATGTCTTCATCAAATCCTTCCTCTCAGGAGTCAGGGAATCCTGTGGAAGAGGAAGCAGAAAGTTAATAAGACCCAGAGGGGATGGAAGATACCAAGGAAACAATGCCTTCCAGATACAAGAAGACTGATGCACTTTATGAACTCACAGACTATGTCAGCATGCATAGGGCCTGCGCAGGTTCAAGCCAAATGGGGTCCCAGCATGGAAAGGAGAGCATGAACACAGGCTCCTACTGGCCAAAGGCTCTTACCCCTAACCAAGAAGCTATCTCCAACTAATGCCCACTTCTACAGGACAAGTTAATTTTTACAAAGGAGCCTCACTGGGTATATTAACCACATTTAAGCATAGGCTCCATATCTACCAGTAGATGGCCAACACAAAGAAAATTCAATGATATTTTTATAGACAATTTGTCTTATATTGCTTGGGCATTTATTTGTCTTAGTGGTCTTTTGTATGTATATTATAGTTTCTGATTTTGTGTTTTTGTAAGTTTGTGTGTGTGTATATGTGTGTGTGTGTGTGTGTGTGTGTGTGTGTGTGTGTGTGTGTGTGTGTGTGTGTGTAGTTTCTTGTGTTCTTTTCTTTTTTCTGGTTTTTTGGATTTTGCTGTTTGTTCTCTAAAGAAAGGGAGAAAGAAATGGCATTGATTTGGGTAAGTAGAAAGGTGGGGAGAATCTGGGAGGAGTTGAGGAAAGGGAAAGTGTGATTAGAATACATTGTATGAACAAATTTTTTCGATTATGAAAAAAACAGGGATCATCTGGAATTTATTTTACTTATAGAAAAGCAGCTTACAAAGAAATGCTTTTCACAAGTAAAGTTGTTCAATGGCCCAAGGTGGTTCATTTGATCACACATCCTTTGCTGGTCACAAAACTGATGGCTATTCCAAGTTTTCTAAGATATCGCCAGACTGACCTCCATAGTGGTTGCACAAGCCTGCATTCCCACCAGCAATGGAGTAGGGTACCCCTTTCTCCACACCCTCGCCAGCATGTGCTGTCATTTGAGCTTTTGATCTTAGCCATTCTGACAGGTGTGAGATGGAATCTCAGAGTCATCTTGAGTTGCATTTCGCTGATGATTAAGGATGTTGAGCATTTCTTCAAGTGTCTCTCAGCCACTAGGGATTCCTCCTTTGTGAATTCTCTATTTAGCTCTGTCCCCCATTTTTTGATTGGATTATTTGGTTTCTTGGCATTTAATTTTTTGAATTCTTTGTAGATTTGGATATTAGCCCTCTGTCAGATGTGGGGTTGGTGAAGAGTTTCTCCCAGTCTGTAGGCTGCCGTTTTGTTTGAATGACAGTGTCTTTTGCCTTACAGAAGCTTTTCAGTTTCATGAGGTCCCATTTATTGATTGTTGATCTCAAGTCCTGAGCTGTTGGTGTTCTGTTCAGGAAGTTGTCACCTGTGCCAATGAGTTCAAGGGTTTTTCCCATTTTTTCTTCTAGTAGATTTAGTGTGTTTGGCTTTATATTAAGGTCTTTGATCCACTTGGACTTAAGTTTTGTACAAAATGATAAGTATGGGTCTAATTTCATTCTTTTACAAGTGGACATCCAGTTGGACCAGCACCATTTGTTGAAGATGCTGTCCTTCTTCCATTGTGCCATTTTGGCTTCTTTGTCAAAAATTAGGTGGCCATAAGTGTGTGGGTCTATTTCTGGATCTTCAGTTCGATTCCATTGATCTCCTGGTCTGTTTCTATACCAATACCATGCTGTTTTTACAACTATTGCTCTGTAGTACAGCTTGATATCTGAGATGGTGATACCTCCAGATGTTTTTTTTTTTTATTGTACAGGATTGATTTAGCTATTCTTGTTCCATATGAAATTGAGAATAGCTCTTTCCAAGTGTATAAAGAATTGTGTTGGTATTTTGATAGGAATTGCATTGAATCTATATATTGCTTTTGGTAGGATGGCCATTTTTATTATGTTGATCCTACCTATCCATGAGCATGGGAGATCTTTCCATCTTCTAAAGGCCTCTTCCATTTCTTTCTTCAAGGGCTTGAAGTTCTTGTTGTACAGGTCCTTTACTTGCTTGGTTAGAATTACCCCCAGATATTTTATGTTGTTTGTGGCTATTGTGAAGGGGGTTGTTTCCCTTATTTCTTTCTCAGCCCATTTGTTTGTTGTATAAAGAAGGGCTTCTGATTTTTTTTGAATTATTTTTGTATCCAGCCACCTTGCTGAAGGTGTTTATCAGCTGTAAGAGTTCTCTGGTGGAATTTTTGGGGTCGCTTATGTATACTGTCATATCATCTGCAAATAGGGATAATTTGACTTCTTTTTTTCCGATGTTTATCCCCTTGATCTCCTTTAGTTGAATTATTGCTCTAGCAAGAACTTCAAGTACTATATTGAAGAGATATGGTGAAAGTGGACATCCTTGTCTTGTCCCTGAGTTTAGGGGAAATGCTTCAAGTTTCTCTCCATTTAATTTGATGTTGGCCACTGGCCTGCTGTATATTGCCTTTATTATTTCTAGGTACAGTCCTTGTGTGCCCGTTCTCTCCAGAACATTTAGCATGAAGGGGTGTTGGATTTTGTGAAATGCTTTTTCTGCATCTAGCGAGATTATCATGTGGTTTTTTTCTTTCATCTTGTTTATATGGTGAATGATGTTGATAGACGTTCGTATGTTGAGCCATCCCTGCATTACTGGGATGAAGCCTACTTGATCATGGTGTATGATACTTTTGATGTGTTCTTGAATTCGGTTTTCTAGTGTTTTATTAAATATTTTTGCATCTATGTTCATAAGGGAGATTGGTCTGAAGTTCTCTTTCTTGGTTGGGTTTTGTGTGGTTTAGGAATCAGGGTGACTGTGAACTCATAGAATGAGTTTGGCAGTGTTCTTTCTGATTCTATTTGGTGAAAGAGTTTGAAGAGTATTGGTGTTAGCTCCTCTTTGAAGATCCGGTAGAATTCTGTGCTAAAGCCAACTGGCCCTGGGCTTTTTTTGGTTGGGAGACTTTTTTAATGACTGTGTCTATTTCCTTGGGGGTTATAGGGCTGTTTAATCTGTTTATCTGATCTTGATTTGGCTTCGGTAGGTAGAATCTATCAAGAAAATTGTCCATTTCACTTAAGTTTTCAAATTTGGTGGAGTATAGATTTTTGAAGTAGGATCCAAATATTCACTGGATTTCCTCAATGTCTGTTGCTATTTCTCCCTTTTCATTTCTGATTTTGTTTATTTGGGTTTTTTCCTTCTGCCTTTTACTTAATTTGGCTAAGGGTCTGTCTATTTTGTTGATTTTCTTGAAGAACCAACTCTGGGTTTCATTGATTCTTTGTATTGTTCTTTTTGGAATAGCTTTGCCTCAGAACCCAGCCATACCACTTCTGGGTATACACCCAAATGTTTCCTCACAGAATCATAAGGAAGTTTGCTCATCTATGTTCATAGCAGCCTTATTTGTAATAGCTAGAAAGTGGATACAACCCAGATGTCCCTCAACTGAAGAATGGGTTAAAAAACTGTGGTATATCTACACAATGGAATATTATTCAGCTATCAGGAACAATGAAATTATGCAATTTGCAGCCCAATGGATGGAACTAGAAAAGCTCATCCTGAATAAGCTAACCCAGACTCAGAAGGATACATATGGCATCTATTCACTTATACTAGGATTTTAGCTATATAGTAGAGGATATCGATACTACAACCAACACACCAAAGGGAACATGGACATAGACTGTTTATTTTTTATTTTTATTTTTTTCTATTTTTTATTCTTTTTATCTGTTGGTCTGCTTATTTGTTTGTTTGTTTTTTAGTTCTCTCTCCCAGGAAATGAGATACTTTTCACTGGTGGTACTGCCTCGTAGACCCCAATGTATGAGGAGGCTCTTGGCCCTCAAATGACCTCTGAAATGAGGTGAGGGACAGTTATATAGGGACAATCCACTCTAGAGAAATGGGATGGAAGGGTTAGGGGGTAAAGAAAAAAAATGAAATGTGAAGTTTCAGCCTTTTGCTACTAATTGCCATAAACTGTTTAGGATAATTAAGAAATGCAAACTAATAGTCATGCAAGCCTGTCATTGTGTTAGGTACTATGACAGTCTATTATAGTTATTTTCTAAGCTAATCAGAAACAAAGTTGCTAAGAGACAAGCAACACCTGCTTATCCTAATATAAGAGATAGATAGGGCCAAGGGATCTGCAGAATATGGCATTCAAAGATGTTTTCTTAACTTTAGGTTTCTATTTTGAGACATGTCAACTCCTGGCAGCACTCCCTATTCTCCTCCAAGTAGAAGATAAGCATCGAAGAATCTCCAGTGGGAGATGACTGAATTAGTCGCAAGCCTATCTCTTGGCAGGAAAAACCCCTTGCTCCATCTGTAGACAGAATGCTGTCCAAAAAGGACAAAACTTGGAAGCAGGTAAGTCGACAGCCTAGCTCTGCCAAGACAGGGTAGGCAAGTCCTTCATAAACCCTGCTCTACAATCAATGTCTGTCAGAGAAACGGGGCCAAACGACTGAAGATCGATGCTGTAATGTATGGAGAGAAAATGGGAAATGTCCAGGCAGCCACTCGTATGTCATTTCTTAGTTTTGGAAGCTTCAGGCCCTGCACTTCCTATATAATCAGATATATTTATCCCTCTCAAGTCTCTGAGGTCGTTGAAGACTAGATAACTAGAGTCTCATAGTTAAATTTTGAGTTGTTTAGGAATCAAGAGTGTGTTCTGGATCTAAGAAGATATTTTTAAAATTGTGATGCAAGTTAGTACGAAAGCTGAGTTAGATATAGAACCTTAAACTCATGGAGATGGTTATACAGTAGAATGTTAAAGTCAGGTGCCAAATACATATGGACTGGACATTGGGAATGTATGCTAAGCCATATAACTCTCATAATTGTGGCGTATTTATTTCTGTTGTTTTGTATTGTATTTATTGTTATAAGAGAAAGAACCATTTGTTGGAGTGAAAGGGGGAGCTAATGGGGGAAATAAGATATACCTTAAACTAAAAAAAGGGGGGGAGAGAATGGGGGGTTGAGGGTGGAAGGGTGGGACTGGAGGGGGGAGTAAGGAGGGGAGTGCGATGGAAATGTAATTAGAAGAAATAAAAAATAAAGTAAAAAAAAAAACTGATGGCAGTGCTAAACAGAGCCTGCCTCTTTGACCTCTGTCTTCATGATTTCACTTCTAGAGTGAAGTGTTGCTGTACCTTCCCAGGGCCATGACCAAACAACCCTGAAAAAAAAATTGGAGCCTATATTTTCCCTTTGCCCACCCCACCCCTAAGACCATCATTAGGCATGTCTTATCCTTGTTTACTTTTGATAATTTGCCAGCTACTGCCAACCATTGTCCTTTATCTGCCTTATTCCCTTGTTCTGAGTCTTTTTTTTCCCAACGACTCAGCTGTTTCCAATGACCTTCCCCCTCAATTATCTCAGTGGTTACAAGTGCACTTCTTGTAAGAGCCAGGCACACTTTTAAAATGTTGCAACTTTCAGCAACTATCAGAGGACTTGAGAGAGAGGTCCTTAGGTAAACGTCATAATTCCATGTCCATCAGGAAACAATTTGCATTAATCAGCTGTAGGGTTTATGAAGATGTGGGGGGGGAATTTTTTTAAAGACATGGTTTCACTGTGTAGCCCTAGCTAGCCTGAAGCTCACTATGAAGACCAGGCTGGCCTTGAACTCACAGGAATTCATCTACCTCTGCCTCCCAAGTGCTAGGATTAAAGGTGTGTGACACTATGTCTGACAAATAGTGAGTTTTTAGAACATTGATATTGTTTTGTTCTGGAGTGGGGGTGCATCCCATGTGTACCAGGATGTGAGTGCAGAGGTCAGAGAGCACAGGTTTAAGTTGTCTGAGGCTTGGTGACAAACACCCTTCACCACTGAGTCATCTCACTAACCAGTAACAAGACTTCTTTCTGTATTTCTCCCTCTTTATACTAGTATATATAATAAATACAGCAGAATAATGAGTTCCATTGTATTTTAAAGATTTATTTTATTTTTAATTGTGTGTGGGGGGTGTTCCTATGCACAAACACAAGTGTATTCGGTTGCCCAAGGAGTGATCCCTTGGAACTAGTTACCGGTGTTTGTGAGCTGCCGGATGTGGGTACTGAGAACTGAACTCACGTTTTATAGAAGAGCATCAAGTACTCTTAACCTCTGAACTTTGTCTCCATCCCTCTTGCTCTTTCTTTTTGTTTGGTTAACTAGTTTTAATCAAAAATTTTGTACCATATATTTTGAACATGTTCTTTCCCCTTCCCAACTCCTCCCAGATCATCCATGTCTCTCTCTCAAGAAAAAAAAAACACACAAACAAAAAATGAAGTCTGAGCCGGGCGGTGGTGGCGCACGCCTTTAATCCCAGCACTTGGGAGGCAGAGGCAGGCGGATATCTGTGAGTTCGAGGCCAGCCTGTCTACAAAGCGAGTCCAGAACAGCCAGAGATACACAGAGAAACCCTGCCTCGAAAAACCAAAAAAAAAAAAAAAATGAAGTCTGTTTTGTGTTAGCCAACTACTAATGGGCATGGAGCCCACCCTGGAGTGGGTCGCTACACCCAGTGAGACTCCATTGATAAAAACTAATTTTACCTTTCCGAGAAAGTATCAATTACAAATATGGGTTTTTTTTGGTAGGGGTAGGACTTTTTGTCCACTTCCCCTTCTCAGTGCTGGGGTTTTGTCTGCTTTGAACCTGTGCTGGTCTTGTGTCACATACTGTCACAGTCTCTGTGAGTTCATATGGGCATCAGTCCTCTAGTGTCTTGAAGACACTGTTTCCTTGGTGTCATCCACTGTCTCTGGCTTACACAATCTTTGTGCTTCCCCTTTGGCATACCCCCCGAGCCCTGAGGAGGACTTTGATGAAGACGTCCACATGTGTGACTAAGTGTTCCAAAGTCTCTCACTCTCCGCACATTGTCCAGTTGAGATGCTCTGTGTTAACTCCCATCTATTGCTAGAGGAAGCTTCTCTTGTGAGGAAAAAGCCATGTTCTCCAGCTTTGCTCTTTCCACAAAAAAGTAATTTATTAGCTTGTCCTTTCTCTTAGTCCTTGATGTGTCTATTATCCTGAGAAGCTAAGTTCTTCCCTTCCTGCCCTCAACATCATTTTTTCAAAAGAGGAAATAACCTTTTTGTCTCTAAATAAGAGACAAAATCTCACCCTGTAGCTAGCTAAGGCTAACCTGGAACTAACAGGACTCCGGTCCCATTCTCATTCTCCTTAGTGCTGGGATTACAAGTGTGACCCAATTCACCTAGATAGTTTGATTTATTTGTCTCTTTAAGGGTGTGTGTTTGTGTGTGTCAGAGTGTGTTATGTGTGTGTGTTTTTGTGTGTGTGTGTGCATATGCAGATTAGTGAGCCTGCCTCTTTGGGCTCATGGACCACATGAGCTTTCTGCTTCTAGCTCTTTCCGCCTATTCTTTAGAGACAAGGTCTCCCTCTTCCTGGGGTTCATGTTTTCTCAGTTAGACTGGAAACCAGCAAGCCTCAGAGCTCCTGCTATCTCTCCTTGGAGTAGAGTTACAGGCCTGCCTTGTAAAAGATGCCTGACATGTTGAGTAGAGGCTGGGATCCAAACTCCAGTCCTCACAACTGAGAAACAGATGTTCTGAAGCACTGAGCAATCTCTCTGTTTTGTTTGGATTTGTTTGTTTGTGTTTGTGTTTGTGTTTGTTTTTGAGACAGGGTTACATTATGTATCCCCGGTAGGCCTAGAGCTCCCTATGTAGCCAAGGCTGGCCTGGAACTTGCTGTGATCCTCCTCAGGATATGCACCACCACACCCAGATTTACTTCCAAATTTTTAAAACTACTCACAAGGATCCACCATTTCAGTAAGCCACTTGGCTGTGATAGCCACATGGTCAATTTTCAAAGCATTTCCTCCATTAAGAAACTTCAACACACAACGGGAAAATCTAAGGCAAAAGGATTTCAGAGCCACTTTGTGGGAAGAGAGGGCCCTCATACCACTGAAACTCTGTCCAAAGTCTTAGTATTCCATTAACAAAAATACAGGTTTCCATACAAATGATCTGGAGTGGGGTTTTTTGGGGGGTGTTAACTATTATTAACAGCCTCCTTTCCCCACTGTTGGTCCCACTTAACTCTCATTCCAGAAATTAGTTCTAATCAATGTGCCTGGAACATTTACAGAAGACTTTATACCATAAGAATGACCCAGAAAACCTTCCATAGGCAAGCGATGAAGAGCTCAGCATATTAGAGCTAAGTGGAAAATTGAGATGTGGCCCTGGAGATGCCTGGACACTCAGGAGACTCAGACCTGGCCGCACTGATGGCTTCACCATGGGAAACCATGGAAAGGGTGGTGAGGGAAAGCTGTTTTAAGAAGGTCTGTGTGGGTGAGAGAGATGGCTTAGCCAATAATGGCAATTGCAGCCAATCCTGAAGACCCAAGTTCAGAACCCTAGGATTCATGTGGTAGAAGGAGAGAACTGACCCCTGCCAGTGGTCCGTGAACCTCCACATGCACACTGTGGCATTGATGTACCTCCCCCACCCCAACACACACACATACACACACTAAATAAACAAGTAAGACATAGTTTTACAAAATATTTTTAAAATAGGTCTGTAGACATCAAATATAAAAATAAACGTTGTTCTGTACTTAGTAGAGATCCCCCCAGGATGGGGTGGGGGGAAGCTTTCTCAACCATAAATGAAAGGAGAAGGGGACAAAAGAGAATATGAGTATCACACATGAAACTCTTCCCACTGCATATGACTTTCCCCAGGCTGCTGAGAACAGCTGGAAAACAGCCTGTTGCCAAGTCTGACTGGAATTTAACAGGAGCAAAGTATTATGTGTGGTATGAAGCCAACCCTCTCACCCCTGAGCTCTGTTTTCACCTTTCTGTCTCTCTTTCTGATCAGCTCACCTCCAAACTTAGCCCCAAGGGCTACCTTTCTCTCACGGTCTAGCTGAGCAGCAGCTCAGGAAAAAAAAAAATTTTTTTCTTTTTTGTTTCCATGGCAGAGTCCCAGAGTTGAAAACTGTCAGTATTAAAAAAGAAAGAAAGAAAGAAAGAATAAAAAACTCAACAAGAGTCCATTTTCCCAAATACAGATCTAGGGTCCAAAATGCTGCTTCACAAAGGATCTAGTTATATACAGACAGAAAACAGTAAAATTTACATTCTTCCTTCAATTCCCAGGCAAGCCCAAATTACCCAGAAGTATTCCCATTCTAAGATATCACTTGTTCCTTGGCAGTCTCTGATTCCACCATACAGATTCCTTGGTTATTTCTCTCTTAATTTTGCTAGCTCTATCCAGGTTCAGTGGCAAATGCCTAAAATCCCCCACACTTGGGAGATAGAAGCATGAGGATCAGGAGTTCACGGTCATTGTTGACTATACAGTGAATTTGAAACTGAACTGGAGAAATTTCACATGCCTCCCCCCCACACACACACATCCCTAAACAAGGATCTGGAGAAATAGTCTTCCCCAGGAATGGGCTCCATAATTGCTTATCCAATGCAAAGTTGTCAGCCCTGAAATCATATACATACATATACATGCAGGTAACATGAAACAGACTAAACAAGATGTGTTTATATATTTTTGCACCTATATATGAAACAATAACAGTTAAAAAAGAGGTCATAAATTTGAGAGAGATCAAGGTAGGTGTATATATGGGAAGAGTTGGAGGAAAGGGAAGGGTGAAATGATGTAATTATATTTTGATTTTTTAAAAAGAGACATAAAAAAAACAAAAAAATGCTAATCTTGGGTTGAATACTCAAACAGCTCTTTGATTGTTTATTAAGATACATATAAACTAGACTGATTTTTTTTTACTTTTTTCCTTCTCTTATACATTACATCCCAACTGCAGTTTTTACCCTCTCTTCACACCTCCCAGTCCCTCACCTCTATCTCCCCATCTTCCCAAGATCCGTTCCTCCTCTATTCACCTTTAAAAAACAAAAACAAAACAAAACAGGCATCCCAGGGTTTTACACCATATGTGGCCTAAGAAGATACAACAAGACTAGGCACAAACCCTCATATCTCAACTGGATGTGGCAACCCAATAGGAGGAAAAAGGTCAACCAAGAAACAGAAGACCATGGAGAAAAGTGCCAAGTGCCCAAGTGTAGATCGGACTCTCCCATCAGATGACGTTCAGAACCAGATGCAGTCACCACCACAGAAAATCCAGCAGTTGATACCAGTGAGACAGGCAGCTGTTCCTCAGGACCAGACGTGCAAAAGGCCAGGAAGCCTGTTCACAAGAGGTTGCAGAATTTGAAAGGTGACATTTTCCAGTCCTTCATGGCAAAGAGGACCCAGTTTGAAAAGGATATAAATGCTTCTTTCAGAAGACTGCATGAAAACCTCCAAAGTGTTTTCAAAACCCAGTGGAAGACAAGGCAGGAGCCTCAATCCACATACTCTGAGATGTTTGGAACCCTGTACCAGAAGTGGCTAGAGGAGGTGGAGAGAGCAAGGGAGAAAAAAAGAGAAGCTCGTTCTTCTAACTCAGCACCCTTGGCTATATAGCCAGTTGGAAATCCTGAGCTACATGCCTAAATAAATAAATAAATAAATAAATAAATAAATAAATATAGATTCTTTCATTATGAGACTGTATCATACTACTTCTCTAACAAATTCTTATCACCCTCTTCCTATCTTCTGCCTTGCTCTACACAACCTATACAAATACAGTGTGAGGGACTAAATTAGCTGAAGGGAGTGTCAGTCAGTGGTCCATCACTTACAAAATACCTAAGATAAATCAAGAGAGGAAAGGTTTACTTTGGCTCAATTTCAGAGGTTTCAGTCCATGGTTACTTGTTGGTGGGAAGATAGGACACAGAAGGGAGGGAAGGGCAGGACAAAGCTGCTCTCCTGGTGGCAACCAGGAAAAGAAAGAGAAATACAAAGTGGAAGTCTCCTGAGACAAGATCTACCCTTCAAAGGCATAGCCCTAAGTGATCAACTTCCAGGTCCTCATCTCTATTAATATCCTGTTCAGCTACAAACTCATCAGTGTATCAGTCCATAGATGAAGTTAGGGCCCTCATGATATATTCAAGTCTTAATAGTGCCACCAGCTTAGGGCCAAGTTATTCCACACCCAAACTTTAATGATGGGGAAACAAGGGCCAGTGAGACAGCTCAGTGATAAAGACACTCACCACCAAGCCATGTGACCTGAGTTTGAACCCCCAAACCCACATGGTGGAAGAAGAAAACTGACTCTTGATGATGTTCTGGCAGCAATGGGCTTGATAGATATACTTTATGGGTGAGGCAAAATAAAGATCCTAATAATTTACATAAGAACAGATAAAGCTTAAGTAACGTTTCTGCTACAATGGGCCTTCAATCAATTGCTTCAACACAAGCTGTATGAAAATCCTGACTGCTTTCTTTTTTACCCCAGAAATTGACAAGCTGATCCTAACAGTCTTTTTTTTTCCTTTATTTTTTATTTCTTCAAGTTACATCTCAATCGCAGTCCCCTCCCTATTACCCCTCCAGTCCCACCTTCCCACCCTCAACCCCCCATCCTCTTCCCTTTTTTTTCTTTTAAGTTTAAGGTATATCTTATTTCCCCCTACAGTTTCCCCTTTCAGTCCAACAAATGGCTCTTTCTCTTATAATAATATATACAATACAGTACAACAGAGGTAATTAGGCCACAGTTATGAGGGTTATATGGCTTCACGTACATTCCCAATGACCAGTCCATATGTATTTGGTACCTGACTTTAACATTCTATCTAACCATCTCCATGAGTTTAAAGTTCTATATTTGACTCAACATTCATACTAATTGCAACACAATTTTAAAAGTATCTTCTTAGATGTATAACACTCTCTTGACTCCTAAACAACTCAAAATTTAATTATGAGACTCTATCTATCTGTTCTTCAATCACCTCAGAGACCTGAGAGGGATAAATATATCTGATTTTTATAGGAAGTACAGGGCTTGCAGCTTCCCAAACTAAGAAATGACATACCAGTGGCTGCCTGGACAGTTCCCATTTTCTCTCCATACATTACAGCATCGCTCTTCAGTCGTTTGGCCCCGCTTCTCTGACAGACATTGATTGTACAGCAGGGTTTATGAAGGACTTGCCTACCCTGTCTTGGCAGAGCTAGGCTGTCGACTTACCTGCTTCCAGGTTTTGTCCTTTTTGGACAGCATTCTCTCTACAGTCAGAGCAAGGGGCTTTTCCTACCAAGAGATAGGCTTGCGACTAATTCAATCATCTCCCACTGGAGATTCTTCGATGCTCATCTTCTACTTGGAGGAGAATAGGGGGCGCTGTCAGGAGTTGATATGTCTTGACATAAAAAAATCTAAAGTTACGGAAACATCTTTGAATACCATATTCTGCAGATCTATCTCATATTAGATCCTAATAGACTTATGAAAATGAAAGAAATTCTTAACACTCACAACAATCTAAAAAAGAACCAGGGTGGAGAATTCATATTTCCTAACTCTGAACTTACTACAAGGTACAATATTAAGGACTGTGGTGCAGATATATAATCATAGACATAGAGACCTATAGGACAGAATATAGTGATCTGGGGTTTGGGCCTGAAGATGGATCAGCAGTTAAAAGCAGTTTTCTGCTCTTGCAGAGGACTAGAGTTCATTTCCCGGCACCCGTGTCAGGTAGTTCACAATCACTTGAAACTCCAACTCCAGGGGGATGTGGCACATACTTCTGGCCTCTGAGGGTACCTGTGTTCACATGCACATCTATGACACAAAGACACACACACACACACACACACACGCCTTAAAAAAATAAAATTAAAAAGAAACGAGGTAAGCCCACATAGGTGAGATAGCTCAGTGGGTAAAAGTACTTGCTACCAAGCCTGATGACCTGATTTCACTTCCTGGTGGCTTTCATTTCCAGCCACTGGCCCAGGCTTTGGACACAAGGGTAGTGTCAGGTGAACCCTTTCTACCTTTCACCTACAAGTAGCCATCCATGAAAGGCCTCGTTTCAAACCTTGACCTATACCTGGTCCCAGTGCTTCGAGTCATCCATTGCAGAAGTTAATGTCTTAAGGAAGTGATTTTCATGACTACTTTTTCTTGTCTTATCAGTGGGCTCAGTGATGTTCTTAGGGAGTCAGCATTCCAAGGAAGTAGAAAACAGTAGGAGGAGATATCCTTGGTTAAGACCATTCCCTGTGAGTAGACTACAGTGTTTCATAAAGGTGAGTAGCAGGTTGCCATGATAGATATTAGAAAGAGGTGGTCTTGCCGGGCGTGGTGGCGCACGCCTTTAATCCCAGCACTCAGGAGGCAGAGGCAGGCGGATCTCTGTGAGTTCGAGGCCAGCCTGGTCTACAAAGCAAGTCCAAGACAGACAGAGATACACAAAGAAACCCTGTCTCGAAAAACAAACAAACAAAAAAAATTCATGTAGAAAGAGGTGGCCTTCCCAATGGATAGAGGCTCAATGTTAAGGTTTCTGCTATGTTGGATCCCTAAAGTATCATGGAAGTAAGGCACAATCCATATACAGTTTAAAAGTCGTCTAGGTTGTGATTCCCATCAGTATTCTTCCATCCTTCTGTAAAAGCTCCATCCTTAATCCCTGTACTAGTTTGAAGGAGAAATGCCCCCCATAGGCTCAGACATTTGAACACTTGGTCCACAACTGGTTGTGCTGTTTGGGGAATTTTAGAAGGTGTAATCCCTCTGCAGGAAGTACATCACTGAGAGCAGATTTTGAGAGTTTAAAATGCCACACTATTTCCAGTTCATGCTCTCTGCTTTGTGCTTACAGGAGAGGAACGGAGCTTTCAGTTGCCTGCCTCTGACCTGCATGCCTGTGTACTGCCACACCTCCCTGCCATGACGGACCAAGAAAACAGACCCTTAACTAATAACCCTGTATTCACTATGTCTTACTTAACAGCAGAACTAGGCTAAGCTTTCCATGGAAACCAGACACCAAGGCCAGCAGGAGTGAACCAAGGGAGAGGAATAAGGAATGAGCCGGAAGCCAGCTCTCTTCTTAGAGATAATTGTGTCTAAACAGCCCTTGTATCTAATCCACATCTGCTGTGTCAAAACCCAATTTAGATTCTTACTTTCTACTGTGTCAGGAACAACTTGCACTTCCTGATGTCTTTATTTCCCACCACTAGCTCTTCTATGCAATTTGCTCTTTCAAAACAAAATGGAAGAAAGGCAAGACAGCTCACCAAGTAAAGGTACTTGCCACACAAGCCTGATGACCTGCATTCGATCCCCAGCACCCACAGAAAGGCGGAAAGAAAATTTTGACTCAGGAAGTTGTTCTCTGAGCTATGTGTGCCATGATACGTGTGTGTGTGTGTGTGTGTGTGTGTGTGTGTGTGTGTGTGTGTGTG